>CM076905.1:16499461-16887788 GCA_039519145.1 Kokia cookei
GGTATATTTTATCTTTTTGTTGTAACTATATGTGCTTTGATTGACCTAGGGTCGACTTATTCATTTATATGTACTGCTTTGGCAACTGATAAAAATTTGTCTGTTGAGTCAACTGAATTTGATGTACAAGTTACAAAATTGTTGGGTCATAGTGTCATAGTTAACTTGGTATGTTGTAAATGTCCACTGAAAGTACAGGGATGTGAATTTCCTGCTGATCTGATGTTACTACCCTTCTACGAGTTCGATGTAATCTTTGGAATAGACTGGTTATTTGAGCATGATTCGGTGGTTAATTGTCAGCAGAGACGAATTGATTTGAAATGTTCGACTGGTGAGATAATTACAGTGGAGTCCGATAAACTTAACAATAATGTTAGTGTTATTTTGGCTATTTTTGCACAGAGAATGGTTCGAAAGGGCTATAAGTCATTTTTAGCCTATATACTTGTTACTTGAGGGTCAGCAACAGAGTTGAATTAGGTACCATTTGTTAGAGAATTTACAGATGTGTTTCCTGAGGAATTACCAGGATTACCGCCGATCAGAGAGGTGGAATTTGGCATTGATTTGATACTTGGCACTACTTCGATATAGATTCCACCATATAGAATGACACCAACTGAATTGAAAGAACTTAAGGCACAGTTGCAAGAGTTGCTAGATAAAGGATTCATTCGTCTAAGCGTATCTCTGTGAGGTGCACCAGTGCTGTTTGTTAAGAAGAAAGATGGCCCGATGAGGATGTGCATTGATTACTGAGAGTTGAACAAGGTTACAGTGAAGAATAAATATTTTTTGCCTCGTATTAAGGAATTGTTTGACCAATTGAAAGGTGCAATAGTATTCTCTAAAATAGACCACAGTTCGAGCTATTATTAGATGCGAGTGAAAGACTGTGATATACCGAAGACTACTTTCAAGATACGGTATGTGCATTATGAGTTTTTGGTAATGCTATTTGGATTGACTAATGCACCAATAACATTTATGCACTTGATGAACAAATTCTTTCAACCTCAGTTGGATAGGTTTGTGGTAGTATTTTTCGATGATATACTAATCTATTCCAAGACGGAGAATGATCATACGCAGTATTTGAAAGAAGTGTTGTAGATTCTACGAGAGAAGCAACTGTATGCAAAATTCAGTAAGTGTGAGTTTTGGCTTAAGGAAGTTGGGTTTCTGGGACATGTTGTATCTACGAAAGGTATCCGGGTTGATTCTAGTAAGGTTTTTACTATTCTTAATTGGAAAGTTTCGAAGAATATTTATAAAGTACGTAGTTTTTTTGGATTGGTTGATTATTATCGTTGATTTGTGAAAGACTTCTCTATTATACCTCTACCAATGACAAAGTTACTACAGAAGAATGTCTGTTTGTTTGGTCAGAAAAGTGTCAACAAAGTTTTGATCAGCTGAAGAAAATGTTAATAGAAGCTCCAGTTTAGACGTAGCCTGAGTCAAGGAAATAATTTATTTTTTTATAGTGGTGTGTCATTGAACGAGTTAGGATGTGTATTGATGCAAGCTGGGAAAGTGATAGCATATGCTTCCCGACAGTTAAAGTCGCATGAGAGAAACTACCCGACACACAAATTGGAGTTAGCTGCCATTGTCTTTACACTAAAGATTTGGCGACACTATCTGTATGGTGAGAGATGTCACATATTCACAGATCACAAAAACTTGAAATATCTGATGACCCAAAAAGAATTGAATCTGAGGCAACACCAGTGGTTAGAACTACTGATTGATTACGATTTAGTGATTGATTACCATCCGAGAAAAGCTAATGTTGTTGCCAATGCCTTGAGTCGAAAATCATTGTTTGCTTTGAGAGCAATGAATGCACACTTGTCGCTTGAGGACGACGAATCAGTTGTAGTTGATCTCAGAACGAGACCATTATTTTTACAGTGGATTCAAGAGTTACAGAGAGATGATCCAAAGCTTGTAGCTAAGAAAGAGCAGATGCAGAGTAACGACGCCATAGGGTTTACAATTGAAACAGATGGTATGTTGTATTTCAGAGGTAGAGTGTGTGTTCCTAATAATTCAGATTTGAGACTGGACATTCTGACAGAAGCTCACAATAGTACTTATTCCATATATCCAGGGAGTGTGAAAATGTATAACAACTTGAAGAAGATGTATTGGTGGTCAGGGATGAAAAGGGAAATCTTTGAGTTCGTGACTAGATGTTTGGTGTGTCAGCAAGTAAAAACTGAGCATTAGGTACCATCTGGGTTGTTGCAGCCTATTACCATTCCTGAGAGGAAATGGGAGCAATTCCCTTTAGACTTTGTTACGGGATTACCGATGACACCGAGGAAGAAAGATTCAATCTGGGTTATAGTTGGCATATTGACTAAGTCAACTCCCTTTGTCCCTATTCGAGTGGATTATCCACAAGAGAAGTTAGATGAGTTGTATGTATATAAGATTGTACGTCTGCACAGGGTATCGGTATCTACTATTTTTGACAAGGATCCACATTTTACCTCGAGGTTTTGGGGTAAGCTGCATGAAGCTTTGGTAGCCAGGTTGAATTTTAGCACTGCATATCATTTACGGACAGATGGTCAGTCCAAGCGAGTAATATAGATTTTAGACTAGCATTAAAATGGCACCGTTTGAGGCAATATACGATAGAAAATGCAGAACCCCTCTGTACTGGACTGAGTTGAGCGAGCTTAAGTTGGTCAAGACTGATTTGATACCCGAGACAGAAGACAAGGTTCAGGAAGTCTGTGATTGTTTAAAAGCAACATCTGACCGACAAAAGTCTTATGCTGACCTGAAAAGAAAAGATATAGAGTTTGCCGTTAGAGATCGAGTTTTTTGAGGATTTCACCTAGAAAGAAGGTGTTACGGTTTGGTCGAAAGGGAATGTTGAGTCCACGGTTTATTGGGCCGTATGAGATTCTCGAGAGGGTCAATCATGTAGCTTATAAGCTAACCTTACCTCCAAAACTTGAAAAGATCCATAATGTATTTCATGTTTCGATGCTGAGATGGTATAGATCAGATCCTTCTCATGTAATCACACCCTATGAGGTTGAGTTACAGCCGAATTTGTCATATTCAAAAGAGCTGGTTAGAATTATAGCTCGTGAAGTAAAAGAGTTGCGGAAAAAAAGTACCGTTAGTAAAGGTTCTTTGGAATTAGCATGGTCTAGAGGAAGCAACATGGGAAACAGAAGCTTTAATGTGATCACAGTACCCTAACTCCAATGATTTGAGTCGTAAATTTATTTATTTTATTTATTATGATTTCATTAGCATCATGTTAAATTTTGGTTCAGAAAATTTACCGTTTAGATAGTTAATTTTGTAAAGGTTGCAAAAGTAGAGTTTCATTATCTAAAGGTATGAGATACTAGAGATACTAGTCAAAAGGTAAGGTAAAAATTCTTAAATGGTAATTAAACCGTTAAGAAATTGAGTGGACGGTAATGGGCATGAGAATGGTTGAATTTGATGTTAATTAAACAAGGGTAAATTAGGAATTTGTTAAATCAAGTGAAAATAAAGAAACATGACATGAAATTTGTCATCTTCTTCACAAAAACTATAAGAAAAAATAAGAAACTCTAAAATGAAAGCTTAAAGTTCGGCCAAGCTAGGTTCTTCATATTGGTAGGTGATTTTTCACCCATTTTTAGTAATTTTTTTTTGTTTTTGAGTCCGTATTATCTTAATCTAGCTAACCTAAGGACTAATTTGTGATTCTATTTAAAGTTAAATGTTTTGTCATTGATGAATAAGCTTATTCTTGTTAGCTTATGAAAGTTTTAAAAGTTTGGATATGAGATTGGTTAGTTTTGTAAAGTAAATTTTTATGATTTTAGGATTGAGGACTAAATTGCTAAAATGGTATAATACATGTATTTGATGTGAAATAAATTGTATGTATGAGATGAGAAGGTGTTATAGTATATTCGGCTAGCATGAGTTGTGTTTGAAAATGGTAATTTTGCTAGTTTGATGTCTAAGGACTGAATTGAATGAATATGAAAGTATAGAGGTAATTTTGTAAATTTCCCTAAACGGCTATAAATGCAAAGAATGAGTGAAATTTCATGATTTAATGTGAGATTTAATGACTTGCTGATTTAGATCACGAGTGGTCTACAGATCGAGGAAATAGGAAAATTACAAAATAGTCCGTAAAGTTAACCGTAACTACAATCTCATCCAGTAAGATGGAAGACGATGAAGAAATTTTGAATTCTAGCTCGTAAGAGCGTAATTCTGTCTTGCTGGTAAGAGTAAAATTCTGTTTGGCTCGTAAGAGCGAAATTTCTATCTGGCTTGTAAGAGCGTAATTTTCTCTGGCTCATAAGAGTGAAATTTATGTTTGGCTCGTAAGAGCGTAATTTTGTTTGACTCATAAGAGTGTAAATCTATCTGGGCTCATATAAGCTAAATTCTAGAAGACCAAAAGAGATCAATCTAATCTGTTGCTAAAGACACGGGATGTCGCAGTTGCTAAATTACTCTCTGTGTTTAGTATACTATGTTGTAAGTTAACTGTTCTACGAACCTACGAAGCTCTTTAAGCTTACTAGTGTATTTGTTGTTGTTTTGTAGATTTCTTTTTGCTATTGAAGATCTAATCCTTAAGACGAATCACACTATCCCGAGAGTTTGTTGGTAGACTTCATTATTGCCTGGCTTATGTGGCATGTTGTAGGATTGTGAAACTGGTCATGTTTAAAGCTTGTTGTGTATTACAATGTTTGGGAACATGATGATGACTTATGAATCTATTTGGTGTTGTTTGAACTTGTGTCATTTTGTTGTAGTCTTCATATACATGCTTTTGGATGATTACCATGGAATTTAAAGGCAATTTGAATGGTATTTTGATAAAATGTTGCAACACTTAGTAGAATTTTGTGTACCTTTGAAATTCTACTTACTTGTTTCGATAAAAAGCCATGCTTGCATCGGTAAACGTACAGGGTAAGAGAGAGGTTGTTTACTCACTTGAGTTGTATCAATAGTTGTATAATAGGTATCAGTAGTTCTATTCATGGTAGTATCGGTTGTTTATGCACTTGTATCGGTAGATGATGCAGGGTAGGACTTCTTAGCTCTCTGGAGTTTTTAGTATCGGTAGAAGCTTGACTTGTATTGATAGATGTCTCACTTGTATCGGTAGAACTGTCATAGGTATTAGTAGAAGTCTGCACTATTCTTGAATTGTTTACTGACTTGGAAACTATCGATACTTGTCCAATAGGTACCAATAGAAGTCTCCCATTTTTGTCGAAATGACATTTTTACCATTATTAAGTTGTAGTTATAATTAATCAATGATTTATGTTATGTTTGTTGCATTTCTTATTTAAAATAAAATTAAATGAAATTGTGATAGAAGATGAACAATATTTGATGACCGAAAGGCACAAGAACCCTAACTGACGACGGTTTCGGGTTTTAGGTGTTACATAATCCTTTTATGATACAAATTCAAGCTCCTATGTTTGCTTTTCTTGTTTTGTTTGCTTGAGGACAAGAAATGACTTAACTGTGGGGGAGTTTGATCTGCTGGATTTATACCTAGCAGATTGAACTACTTTTTACACTTTAAGAGCTTGAAAATAAGTATTTTCCTCTTATTTCTTTAGGATTTAGTTTAGTTTTCTGCTTTGGAATAAATTGTGTAAAAAGTGTAAAAAAGGTGTTTTTTATTGTCTTTAAGGAAGATTGAGGCCTAAGGGTTAGCTAATGTACTTCGTGAGGTGCAAGAGACCCTTAAAAGTCAAATAGGTATGATGCTGATCACTATGTCACGACATGGGCTGCTCTACATCCCAATAAAGGGATTAGACTTAAAGAATATCAAAGCTGACTTCTTTGTCCTGACATACATTACTTATGTCGCAACAACTCCGTTAAGATTGAACAAATGAAGTGGACTGACCTCTTCGTCGTGACATGGCTCTTATGTGTCGCGACATTGACTCCTGGATGCAGATTCTACACTGAGTGAAGGGCGTTTTGGTCTTTACAATGTCACTTCAACATGAGGAATGACAGTTGACCTAGGCTTGAGGAAAATGATTGTCCAAGGCTATAAATAGGACCTTTAGCGCAAGGGTTTTACACATGTTTTAGCCTTAGCTTTAATTTCATTTGTTATTTACTTTTCCATTTTGGAAACGAGATTTGCAACTTCACATAAACGATTGTCAAACTATTTCCCAACAGACTGCTATACAATTCTTGTTTATTTTACTTTGTTGATTCAATTCTATGTTAATTTCTATTATTGTTTTTTTTATGTTTAAGGAAATTATGAGGAACTAATCTCATTATGGGGGATTAGGGAGTGCAAGTATGGAAATTTTATGATTGTATAACAAGGGATTTGCGATTGGACTAGCTATTTGGGAAAGGAAGAACGTGAAACAAACACTAGGCCTATTGATCGAAGATCAAAACTAGTTTAGACTATGACATCTAGCGTTAAGTAGTCTCTATAGACTTGTTATGTTGGTGGAAGATCAAAAGATCCTACTAGGGTAGCGACTAGTTGATTGAAGCAAAGTCCTCAAAATCGATAGTCGAAGAATCCATTTTGAAGCGACCTAATCTCCCTAAATCTGTTTATTGAACCTACATATCTCTTTCCTTTCTCTTATTTACTTCATTTTTATGTTCCACAATCACAAACCTTTATTTCACTACCGTACTATAAACCCTAAAAATAAGTACTAATTACTTCTTTTCCTTACAGGGATCTAAATCTATATTACTTAAAGCCTCCTTTAGGTATGATCCTCGAAACACTACTAAGAGTTCCATTGTAACACACTATATTACAACCTGACCTGTTGACTACCTCTGAACATACGGGTCAGGTTATAATATAGATTTGTGCAATGAAATACTTGACAGTATTCCGAGGATCGTACCCAAAGGAGGTGTATAGTGATGGTGAATTAAATCCCTGCAAATAATAGAATTAATTATACTAAGTTTAGGAATTATAGTACGAGAATGAAATAAAAGAGTTGGTTGTGAAAAACATGAAAGGAAATAAAATAAGTAAAAGATGAGATGTAATGATTCGATAAACGACTTTGGGGAGATTAGGTCACTTCAGTATGATTTCTTCAATTGTTCGGTTTTGGAGATTTTCTTAAATCAACTAGTTACTACCCTAGTTGGATCTTTCGATATTCCTCTAGCATAACAAGTCGATAGAGACTACTTATTACTAGATGTCAAAGTCTAAACCAATTTGGGGAAAAGATTTTCACGGATAGGCAATACAAATTTTGGGTTCATTCCCACCTAAATGACTTTCTAAGGTTGTTAAGGCCTAGTGTTTGTTTAATGCTCTTCTTTTCCCAAACAGCTGATTCGATTAAAAATTCCCTGTTTATACAATAATTAAATATTCATACTTCCACTTCAAAATTCCCCAAAATGGAATTAGTTCCTCTTGGTTTCTTTAAACATCATAAAAAACAATAATATAACCAAGCATAAAATTGAATTAATGAAATAAAAGAAACTTCAACTATATTGGCAATCTGTCGAGAGAAATTCCTCTAATGTTTATGCGAAAGTTACAATCTTGTTTCTAAACAAAAATAATAAAGTAAAAATGAAAACTTAAGAAAAGGTGTGTTTAACCCTAGTGCTAATGGCCCTATTTATAGCTTTGGCTAGTCGTTTTCATAAACCCTAGGTCAGCTGTCGCCCTTCGTGTTTAAGTGGCATTGTAAAGATTGAAATGCCCTTCACTCGGTGCAAAAACCGTGTCCAGGGGTCGATGTTCCAACACACCAAGACTTGTGTGGTGATGAAGCAATTAGTCCCCTCCTTAGTGTCATCTTGTAGGCGTTGTCACGATATAGCCTATATATTTCGTGATAAAGAAGTTAGTCCTTAAATCGTCAAGTATGGTCCCTTTGTCGTGATGTAGAACATCCTATGTCGTGACGAATTGATTAGTTTCATATTTGTTCAACTTCTCATGCTCTCCTACACACTCATAAAGTATGTTAGCTAACCTTTAGGCCTTAATCGGCCTTAAATAAAATAAAGTAGCCTTTTATCACTTGGTTTGCACAATTTATTCAAAAGATAAAAACTAAGTTAAATACTATAAAAACATAAAGAAAATTACTTAATTTCAAGCTCCTTAAGTGTGAAAACTAGTTCATTCTGCTAGGTATAAAACCAACAGATTAAACTCCCCCACACTTAAGTCTTTGCTCGTCCTCAAGCAAACAAAATAAGAAAACTAACAAGAATGAAATAAAACAAGAAACAAAAAGAAAGAGAGTCTTGAACCTGTATTATACAAAGATTAGGTTCGCAACATTTACTCTATGCATTATGTATTTCTTAATAATTCTAACATGATGAGTGAGCAATTTTACCATTTTTGGTTAAAAAGAATACAAGTTCAGTAAGTTACAGGAAATACAAATATCAAAGTCTCATCGATATAAATCCGTCAATACCTAATATAATTACTTTGAGTATCCTAGCACAATATAGATAGTTATAATGAGATCATACAAATTTCATATCTATTCATGCATAGAGTTGTTTAAGTCGCATAGGGCTTTTCGGCTTGTAACGTGTTGAGGCTTAAGATATGTATAAATTTCAAAGAACAATTAAGCACAAAAGGTTACAAACACGAAAATAGTTTGACACATTTTATTGTTCCCTATTCTTCTCCATAATTTCGCATTTCATCTCACTCCCTTATCTCTTCTTCTCTCACCTTCCTTTTCTCTCCAATTTAGGAATCTCAATATAGTCTAATCCCTTTAGCTAACCTATGAGTATTCTTTTGTTTCTTAAGTAAGATTTCTTTTTCTTTTTTTTTTGTTAACCTTGTGACTTTGTTACTTTTCTATTTCTATTTCTACTCATTTTTCTTTTTCTTTTCGATTTTTTTTCACTATTTTTCTCTTTTTGGCTAACTAAAGTTCATATATCATATCGATTTTCCTATTTCACTCTTTATCTCATAACCTCCACCATAACGTGTCTACTTACCCTCAATACATGTGATCATACGTCTATTATCATGTAATATAGGACCAAAGAAAAGAGTACACACAAATCATCATTTTAGGCTTTAGAGGCTTGTAGTGTGGTTCATCAAGAAGGGCTATAAGACTCAAAGATGGGTACTAATTGGAAATTCATAATAAGGTTTGGTTTTTTTAGTTCAAGATGCAACTAAACAATGCCTTAGGTCATCCAAAAACACCTCAATATGCATAAATATCAATTTAATCACATAATTCTCAAAATTACTATCTATTATCTATACTAGCATGCTCGTTTCCTCATATCATTCACATCATTCGATATCAATAATACTCTTCTATTCATATTTAATGTAACCTATAGAACTTAATAATTTCATGCTAAAAAATTTTAAAATTTCTCATTATCATTCTAAAATTATCAACAAATACACAACCTATTATACATGCTCATAACCAATCACTTGTATTTCTACAAGCTCAAGTACACATCCAAAGAAAAACATAAAAACTAAAAACTATATACAAAAGTTCCTATGTTAACCCCACACTTTAGAAAACAAATTGTCCTCAATGTATAGCCCCTTAGTTAATTAATAAGGAAAGAAGTTACCCGAGTGTTCGTGAGAGTCCTATTCTCCTCATGGTGGTTGTCATTCTTCCTTTTGTCGTGAATTCCTAAAATTTTGTGTCTCCATAGTGTGGGGTTTAATATATAAGGATAATAATCCTTTTTTTAATGAAGTAAAAAGTAATAATTAAACTAAAACCTAATCCTAAAAAAAGTTAAAATATAAATCCCTATTCATCGTCATCATTCAATCCTCTTCTCCTCCGTTCTTCACTTTGACTTTGCTACACTAATGTTAATTGAGCGAACAAATTATCACCTAATAATTTACTAGGCAGATTCATTGTTCGATCAAACCTTTCAGTTGGTAGCCCTGCTTTCTTACACATGGCATATATTAGATAAGGGAAAAGTACACCTTTCCCTTAGTTCTTTACACATTTCACCATGCTTCGGTGGATCCATTTACCCACACATATTCATTTCTTTTTTAGAATCCCATATGTCATGATGGCATGGATTGGGCATATCTCTGTCATATCTGAAGTGAGGAGTATCCTAGAACAAATTAATTTCATCCACATCTTAGCCATGGGCATCATGAATTCTTGGTTGAAAGTTTATGGGATTGCAGTGCCTTCTCAAGAGGTCCATAATTCATTTCCAGTTGTAAAGAAAAATAGAATCTCCTCGGTGTCGATATTCTTAAACTCCTTTAAATCAATTCTATGAAGGTAGTCTTGGTAGTAATATGACACATTGTAAAACCTTCAAATTTTGACTTCATTCATATATACCTCGACTCCTTGAATTTTCAAAGGACCTTGAATTTGCCCATAAGTTCTCTCAGCTTCTCGTTTCTTCATGGCCAAATAAAATTCCTGAACTATCGAGATGTTTACTGGTTCCTTGTAGAATAAACAAAATTGAGTCAATTCATGATCGACCACAGTTTCCAAAATACCTCTACAAACTCACATTAGAGGATCAAACCCTCGTTCCTAAATTGAGGTACACAGTTGTAGTTGTTGTAGATATCTGTCTAGATCATTCTCTGGGGATTCAAAAATAGGATTAGATGCACTTTTACTTGAATCAACCATTTGATTAGAGATTTTTGAATTCAGGGTTTTTCTTTGGATTATGAAATAAGAGATGAATAGAGAGGAAGGAATTTTATACTAAATGACTAGAAAGACTTTTAGTGAGTTTATAAGTTATTTTTTTACATAAATTAAAGTATCTACATTGAATTTAAACTGTTAATAATTAGAGTTTACCTGAACTACTGATGTTCACGTCAGTATATCGCGACTTCCACTAGATGCTCGCAACATCGAGGCTAGAATCATTGTTTTGCAAAGTAGGTACCGTCACGACATGGAGGTGGCATGTCGCGATGTTGAGGCCAATGTCCTTGTTCTTCCTGTGTTTGGCGGTCGCGACATAGGATGTGTTCATCGTGACATTGAGACCTGCTTCCCATTAATTCTGAATTTGAACTGCTATCTATTTGTTGGTGTTTCTGATGTTCAAAGCAATAGTAGTTCTTTACTCCATAATGCTTTACAGCATAAAGGTTGCTCATCAATAAGTATTTATGTAGTTCCCCCATAATATACAGCTTCACTCTTTGCCCATTGACTAAAAAAATTGTTGATTCTTACCTAACAACTTAGTTCCTTCATGTGGTTTTACTTGGTTGATGGTATATGGACCTCTCCATCTTGATTTGAGTTTTCAGGGAAATAATTTTAGCCTAGAATTAAATAGTAATACCTTTTATCCTGGCTCGAAAGTTCGTTTTCGAATGTGGGCGTCGTGCCATAACCCACTTCATTCTTTGTAGATTTTTGTATTTTCATAAGCCAGGAAACAGAACTCCTCCAATTCTTTTAACTGGAAAATTTCTCTTTCTTTGCTAACTCGAGATCTAAATTCAATTCTTTGATAGCTCAGTATGCTTTTTTCTCTAATTCAATAGGTAAATGATAGTTTTTTCCATACACAAGTTTGTCATACCTAATGGTGTTTTGTAAGTTGTTTTGTAGACCCATAAAGCATCATCCAATATTATTGCCTAGTCCTTGCATTAGGGTTTACTATCGTTTCGAGAATATGTTTAATTTCTCGATTAGAAAATTCAGCCTGTTCGTTTGCATGTGGGTGATATGTTGTTGCCATTTTATGACGGATGATGTATTTTACAAGAGCAGCCTTAAACTATTTGCTGCAAAAATGTGACCTTTCATCACTAATTAAGGCTCTAGGGGCTCTAAATCTTGAAGAGGTATTTCTTCTCAGAAATCTCACCACTAATTTAGTATCATTAGTGGGTAATGCCACAACTTCTACCCATTTGGAGACATAATCTACTGCCAATAGAATATATTGATTTCTAAATGAACTAGGAAAAGGTCCCATTGTAACACCCAAAACTCGAAAACTATCGTCGATAGGGTTTTGGTGTCTTACTATTCATTTATCACTATTCATCTTTACATAATATTTTTCAGACTTTATTTCTATTAAAGGATTTTATTCCACATGTTATAAATCATTATTTGATTATAAGCACAAATCAATAAGGGCAAAAAGGTCCTTTTCGACATTTCTGAAGACTTCTATCGGTACCTGTTGGACAAGTATCGGTAGTTTTCAAGTCAGTAAATAGTTCAAGAATAGTGTAGATTTGTACCGATACAAGTGACAATTCTACCGATATAAGTGACTCCTCTACCGATACTAAAAACTCCAGAGAGCTAAAAATCTTACCTTGCTATTTCTACCGATACAAGTATGCAAAGTACCAATACTTCTAAACACATGACTACCGATACTTTCTTACCCTATCAATCGGGATACGTGCCTCTGTTCTATTACAAGAGGAAATGGAGGCCTTACGGGAGGTGCAGTAGATTGGGCAACAGGCTGTGTAGCTGGGAGTGGAGGAGGTGGCGCCATACGATTATTCTACATAAATTTTGAGATCCACTGTCCCATTAAGTCGAAGAACATGTTTTTGGCTTCGCTTTTTGTCATTGGCAAGATAGGTGCCCCATTACTAGCCCTAGAATCATTCGTCGGGTCATTGCTGTTTACTTCGTTGGTTTCATCTCTTTCAGAATCATGCATCTTTACTTTTATCTGCAAAAATTATGGTTAGATTGGATTCATCTATATCACACTATCACAGGTTCATATGGCATGTACTACTAAATCATTCAATACAGTCATAATTTTTCGAGAAATGGCTAAACCTTAAGCTTTGATACCACTAAATGTAACACCCAAAACTCGAAAACTATCATCAATTAGGGTTCCGATGTATTACTATTCATTTATCACTGTTCATCTTTACATAATATTATTCAGACTTTATTTTTATTAAAGGATTGTATTCCACACGTTATAATCATTACTTGATTATAAGCACAAATCAATAAGGGTAAAAAGGTCCTTTTCAATATTTCTGAAGACTTTTCCCAGTACCTGTTGGACAAGTATCAGTAGTTGTCAAGTCAATAAATAGTTCAAGAATAGTGCAAATTTGTATCGATACAAGTGATAGTTCTACCGATACAAGTGACTCCTCTACCTATACTAGTCTTACCTCTACTGATACTAAAACCTCTAGAGAGCTAAAAATCTCACCCTGCTATTTCTATTGATACAAGTATGCAAACTACTGATACTTATTATTCATCTACCGATTAAACCCAAGCCAGTGAGCAACCTCTATCCTACCCTGTACTTCTATTGATACATGCATGGGTTCCACCGAAACAAGTATGCAGAATCACACAAATCATGTCATAACATAAGTTTATCAACTCAAAACATTCATGACATAAATATGCATTAACACGAAATACATAGATTCCAAACATAACATAGTGTTTTTAAGTCTATATTCGAACTTACACAACATGCATTTGCTACATTGATCAACATAACAAGATTTTCTCAAATCCAAAGTACATAAGCAAAAGAAAACATTATCCTAGTACATGCCATAAGACCGAGTGATGCAAAAACTACTAACAAGTTTCACGATAGTGTGACTTCGAAGAGATGACGATGATCCAATCTTCAATCAACAAAACAATCTACAAAACAATAACAACATCTTTGGTAAGCTTCATAGCTTAGTAAGTTTGATAATTTAAGGAGTTACCAAACATTTGTGGTAAGCAACTATAGCTTAACCGAGCCAAGATAATTCCATTATTTCTTGAGTTAAATGCAACTTTCATTTTCCTGTCTATAACTTTCTGTTACTTGTACTCGATGCTGCTCACACAAGCTATCGAGGACTCGCAACATATGCGGTACCCCAGTCATCGGTACGGTGTTTGTTTGTAAACTATCCCCTTAACGATGCTGCTCACACGAGCTGTCGGGAGTATGCATAAACCATAAGTCCCAGCCATCGAAGGGCCTATAATCCATTTAGGATTCATATCTCTTTTTCGAATCATGATGCTACTCACACGAGCTGTTGAGGACTCATAACTTATGCAGTACCCCAGCCATCGCGTTTGTACTTTTTCAAGGACATAAAACCTACTATCTTTTTCATTTCATTTTCTCGATCTCTTCAATGCCAAATGCGTTCGATTTGCTGAACATTGACAACATACATACAAGAAATACTAAGCAAAATTTACATTACGAACTTACCGGACTAACTTACAGTTACGCTTAGACTTCAGGGACTACTCCGCTAATTTCCCTTTTTCGCGATCTAAAGCACGATTGTAGTATACTTGCACAAATCATCCAATTCTCACATTAAATCACATAATTGAGTCATTGAACACAATTTAGTCCTTTTTAGGAAAATTACCGTTTTACCCCTAATATTTTCGTTTCATTCAATCTAGCCCTTTCAACACAAAAAACATGCAAAATAATCATTCTCTTACACAACAAACCTTAACCAAAATCTCTAGGGTGTTTACCCAACCCTTTCACACATTCATTTGCACAACAATACATGTATTTTCATCATTTTCACATTTTAGTCCCTAAACCCTAATTTCATAAAAATCTCTTTACAAAAAGATCTAATCGAAGTATAAAACATTCAAACCTATCTAAAGCCCCAAGAACTAGAAATTTCAACAATGGCAAGTTTTATAACATTTGACAGATCAACAAATTAGTCCTTAGATTAGCTAGATGAACCTAACACGGACTCAAGAACATAGATATTACTAAAAACGATCAAGGTTTTCTTACCCAAATAAAAAATCAAAGTTTCAACAATGGAAACTCTAATTTCCTTAGCCTTTCCGTGGAAAAAATGAAGAAAATAGGTGAAAATCTCATTTTTCTCTTTTAATTTCATATATATAGTCAATGGCAATTTTGTAAATTTTGAGACTTTCATCATTAAGCTTTTATTAATCACTTTTAATCTTTATTAAACCTATTTTCTCTTAATAAAAATCACGCTAATCCATCCACTAATAATTCTTTGGTTAATTTATTCATTTGATCCTTCTAATGAACCCATATTTAATTTTACACCTATTACAATTTAATCGTTTCTACTCAATTAACTATTTAAACATTAAAATTTCCTCGCTAACTTTTAATACGAGACTAGCGAAGTCATAAATATTCAAATAAATAAATTAACAACTCGACTCGTCAGATTTGTGATCCCAAAATCACTATTTTTGACACCACTAAAAATCAGGCTGTTTTACCCGTGAAATCAATTCCCCAAATGTCAAATATCTCTACCTCAATAATTACCACTTGTGGCATTTCATATCGTTTTGATCTATTCCCCATTCACTATCACTGATCACAGTTTTGTTCAAACACGTGGGCATCTCTATTCATAGTGGGCCAATAAAATCCATATCGTAATATTTTTTGAGTTGTCCGTTTTCTACCGAAATGCCCCCACAAGGACGGTCGTGACATCCTATAAGGATATCATTTATCTCTTATTCAGTTACACATTGTCGTACTAATTGATCTTCACATTATCGAAACATATAATGATCCTCCCAAATATAATTTTTCATTTCATGCATAATTCATTTCTTCTGCTACCATGATACTTTTGATGGGAACACCCCTCTTGCTAAGTAGTTCAAATAGTTTGCATACCAATACATCCCTATGTTCGATAATTGTGTTTCTACTCTGAATAATTGCTCGTCGTGAAGGTTTCTTTTTATCTCCTCCAAAGGTGTAGAAATGTTATGATTCTCTAATCACAACAAATGATCAGCAATCTGATTTTCGATCCCTTTTCGATCCATGATCCATAACTCTTATAAAAACAATACCCATCTCATTAACCGTGCCTTTATCTCCTTTTCCTTCATCACATACTTTAATGTTGAATGATCTATATAAACATAAACACGGTTAGCCATAAAATAAGGACGAAATTTCTCACAAGTAAAAACTACTATTAACATTTCCTTTTTAATGGTTGTACAATTGCATTGAGCTGGGTTAAGAGCTTTGCTGGCATAATGAATTGCTCCGAATAAACGATCTTTCTTTTGTTCTAAGGCAGCACTTACAAAATTATCATTGGCATAACATAAAATAATAAAGGGTTCGTTCCAGCTTGGTGTGATAATTATGGAGGCAGACACTAATTCTTCTTTTATTTTCTCAAAGGCTTCTATGCAACTATTATCAAATAAAAAAGAAACATCTTATTGTAATAAAATATTTAAGGGTTTAAAGATATGAGCAAAATCTTTGGTAAACCTTCTATAAAACCCTGCATGTCCCAAGAAATTTCAAATACCTTTGATATTTGTGGGATGTGGTAGGTTTTTTATTACCTCAATTTTTGCTTTATCTAGTTCAAATCCCCTCCATGAGATTTGATGTCCTTGAACTAACCCTTCTCTTACCATGAAATGACATTTTTCCTAGTTAAACACTAGATTAGTTTCCTCTCACCTTTGAAGCACCTTTTCTAAATTCAACAAGCATTCCTGGAATGAATCTCCATATACTGAGAAATTTTCCATGAAAACAACTAACCCTTCTTCCAGCATTTCTGCAAAAATAGCAGTCATACATTTCATAAATGTGTCAAGAGCATTACATAGTCCAAAAGACATTCTTTTAAAAGCATAAGTTTCGAAAGGGCATGTAAAAGTTGTTTTCTCCTGATCATCAGGATGTATCAAAATTTGATGGTAACCTAAATACCCATGCAAGAAACAATAGTACTCTTTTCCTGCCAATCGGTCTAACATTTGATCAATGAAAGGTAATGGGAAGTGATCTTTTTTGTTGCATCATTTAATTTCTTGTAATCAATGAACACTATCCACCTTGTAATCGTTCGTGTGGGAATTAATTCATTGTGGTCGTTCTCTACTACTGTTAACCCATATTTTTTGGTATGCATTGTGTAGGGCTAACCCATTCACTATTAGAAATGGAATATACAATACCTACATCTAACCATTTTAACAATTGTTTTTTCACTACTTCTTTCATGGCAGGATTAAGTCTTCTCTACGCATCTACCACAGGTGTCCTTCCTTCTTCTAATCAAATTTTGTGTTGACAAAATGCTAGGTTTATACCTTTAATATCAGCAATCGTCCACCCAATGAATTTCTTATAACGTTTAAGCACATCTAGTAGAGCTTCTTCTTGTGACCAACTTAACCCTGATGCAATTATAATGGGTAAAGTACTTCTCCCCCAAATGCCTACATTTCAAATGTTTTGGTAATGGTTTTAATTCTACCTCTGGTGGCCTTACAATTGACAGTATCATCTTTGTGGTAGTCGGCATCATTTGATATATTACCTCTTTGCTTTGCTACCATAATTCCAACTATGTGGTTATAGATTCGACATTTAACTCTTCTTCAATTGGTCCTTCATGCTCAATATCTTCTTCGCATTGACTGGTATCAATCTATTTGTAAACAGGTTTGATGGATTCACTTAAGGGTTCATACAATTCTTCTTAGAATATTTCATTTGCACTTATTATTTGTAGTATATCCGTAACGTCTTGCCAAGTCTTGGTCCAAAAACTTCCCCCAATCATAATATCTACCTTGCGTTTATTTTCTGTACTCAACTTATCATAGAAGTGTTGAATTTGTATAGCGACAGGAATGCCTCCTCCTAGTATGGATCGAAGTATGGCCTTAAATCTTTCCCAAGCTTATCCTAATGTTTCTGTCATAGTTTGCCTAAAATGAAACATTTGTATGTATCCCTGCATAATTTTAGGCATAGAAATCATTTGTTAAAGAAACATGTATACAAATGATCACCCCCAAACGTGCTCCCGTTTGGCATAGATTTCGACTTTTAGCAAGTATACGGGTCAGGTTGTAAATATAATGTATTTATAGTGGAACACTTAGAAATATTCCGAGGATCATACCTAAAGGAGGCATAAAGCTATAGTAAATAAAATCTCTGCAAAGAATAAAATTAATTAATACTAATTTTAAGGTTTATAGTACGAAGAAAAATTAAGGACTGTTTTGAAAGCATGAAAATAAAATAAAGTAAAAGTTGAGTTGTAGAAAATCTTATAAACGGCTTTGGGGAAATTAGGTCGTCTCCGTACGATTTCCTTGATTGTTGGGTTTTAAGGATTTTCCTCCAATCAACTAGTCACTACCATAGTTGGATCTCTCGATCTTCCGTCGGCACAGCAAGTCGATAGAGATTACGTATCGCTAGATGTCACAATCTAAACTGGTTTTGGGAAAAGGTGTTCATGGATGGGCAATACCAATTTTGGGTTCATTCCCACCTAGATGACTTTCTAGCGTTGTCAGGCCTAGTTTTTGTTTGATGTTTTACCTTTCCCAAACAGCTTATACGAAAGGTAAAATCCCTCTAAAAAAACACAATCAATTATTCATACATCCACTCCCTAATTCCCCAAAATGGAATTAGTTCCTCATGGTTTCTTTATTCATTAATAACGCAATATATGAAAGCATATAAATAAAGAATTGAATGAAAAAGAAATTGAAATTATATTAGCGATCTATCGGGAAAAACTCCTCGATCATTTATTCGAGTTTATATAATCTGGTTATAAATTGAAAAATATAAATCTCAAACTAAAAACTAAAGTCTAAAAATTGGTGTGTAAAACCCTAGTGCTAAAGGTCTTATTTATAGCTTTAGATGACCATTCTTCCTCAATCCTAGGTCAGTTGTCGATCCTCGTGTTTAAGTGGCATTGTAAAGACCAAAATGCCCTCTATTAAGTGTGAGATCTGTATCCAGGATTCGATGTCGCGACACACTAAGTCATGTGTCGTGACATAGGCATCAGTCTCCATGTAAAGCGTCATCCTACAGGAGTTCTCACGACATAGCCCATGTATGTCACGAGAAAGAAGTTGGATTTCAAGTTCCTTAAGTTCGGTCCCTTGGTTGCGATGTAGCTCAGCCTATTTTGTGACGAGGTGATCAGTATCCTATTAGTACACTTCTTGTGGTCTCCTACACACTCACCAAGTACATTAGCTAACCTTTAGGCCTCATTTGGCCTTAAAGACAAATAAAACGTCATTTTAACACTTAGGTTACACAATTTATTCAAATAAGAAATCTAAACAAAATCATATGAATATATAACGAAAATACTTGATTTCAAGCTCTTCAAGTGTGAAAAATAGTTCAATCTTCCAAGTATGAAACCGGCAGATCAAACTCCCCAACACTTAAGTCTTTGCTTGTCCTCAAGCAAACAAAACAAAAAGAAAAATGAAGAGCTTGAGTTCATAACTATACAAAGAGTGGCTCATAGCATGTAGTCTAGATTTCATATATTTCTTAATAACTTTGACATGATAATTAAACAACTTTACCATTTTTTATTAGAAACAATATAAGTTCAATAAGTTATAGGAAATACACATATTAAGGTTTTATCAATATATATCCATCAATGTCAAATATAAATATTTTAATTATCTTAGTACAATACAAACAACCATAATGAGATCATGTAATTTCCATATTTATTCATGCATAAAGTTGTTTAAGTCACATAGGGCTTTTTGGCTTGTAACATGTTGAGGCTTAGGATAGACATGAATCTCAAACAATTGTTAAGCACAAAAGGTTATAAACACGAAAATAGTTTGGCACATTGTATTATTCCCTATTCTTCCCCTTTATGTCCCACTCCATCTCACCTCCTTATGTCTCCTACTCTCACCATCCTTTTCTCTCCATTTTAGGACTCTCAAAATAAAGTAATCCCTTTAGCTAGCCTATGAGTATTTTCTTTGTGGTTCTTTAGTAAGATTTCTTTCTTTTTCATCTTTTTGGTAACTTTATAATTCTATCACTATTCACATGCTTTCTTACTCATGCTTATTTTGTTTCTACTCATTTTTCTTTTTCGTTTTGATTTTTTCTCTATTTTTTTATTTTCGCTAGACTAAAGTTCATATATTATATTTAGTTTCCAATTCTTGTTTTGCAACCTCCACCTTTATGTGTCTACTTACCCTCAATACTAATGGTCATACGTCTATTTCGATGTAAATAAGACCAAAGAAAAGAGTATACACAAGTTTTTCATTTTAAGGCTATAGTGTGGTTTATCAAGAAAGGTCATAAGGCTCAAAGATGTGTACTAACTGAAAATTTAGAATAGGGTTTGGCTTTTTAGCTCTAGGAGTGTCCAAACAATGCCTTAGGTCATCCTTAAACATCTTAATATGCACAAATTTCAATTTCATCACATAATTTCAAAATTATCATCTATCATATATACTAGCATGCTTGTTTCCTCATATCTTGCACATCACTTGGTATTAATAATATCTTTCTATCTATACTTAATATAACCTATAGAACTAAAAAGTTTCATACTCAAAAATTAAAAATTCCTTATCATCATGCCATATTTATCAATCAACACAATCAACCTATTATAAATGCTCCTAGCCAATCACTTGTATCTCTACAAGCTCAAGCACACATAAAAATAAAAAGAACTTAAAAATAACAACTACATGCCAAAAATTCCTATGTTGCCACCCATACTTTAGAAAACAGATTGTCCCCAATGTGTAGTCCTCTCAAATAATAAAGGAAAGAAGTTACCCGATTTATCATGAAGGTTCTCATCTTTTTATGGTGGTTTTCCTTCTCCTTTTGGCGTTTAAGTGCTCTTTTTTTTTTGTATCTTCCATAATGTGGGGTTCCTATAAAAAAAATTCAAGCATATCTACAAAACTAAATTCTAATCCTACTCATATGAATTATATAAGCCTAAAAACATAAAACCAAAAATTATTCAAAATTTACAAAACTAATTTTTTTTCAAATAGTTATTCTTCCTCATCTATCTCATCTTCCTCCTCATCACTGTCATTCTCTATTCCCGGATCTTCATCATCATGTTCCTCATCCATGCCCCAAACATGTCCGCAGTGTAGTTGGGGACTCTAAGGTTATGTTGTTGAGCAACCTCTTGGAACACTGGTCTCGATGCTTGCATCCATTGGATCATCCAATTCAGCTTAGCATGAGTACTAATGCAAGCACGAGTAGTACGAACACTAATAATGCGAGCACAGACCTTGCGAGCTTGGAAGATGCGAGCATTGGTGTTACGAGCACTCATGTTATGGACACACACTATGCGAACACTGATGTTATGAACACTAACGTTGCGAGCATGGAGGATGGGCGAGCCTCGCACGATTCAATTGAGCTACCTAGAGGACCAATCATGCGAGCACAAGCCAAGAAATTTAATTTGGCTGCCATGGGTTTAATTAAACGAATCTGGGAAGACACTTCATGCATTCCATGCATTTCATACAACCCGTCATGCATTCCATTCAATGTGTTGCACATTCAACTTTAATTTTAATCTAATTAAAATTGCTAGAAAATAAAGTATTAACCATTTAGTTATTTTAATTCATGCCTTAATTATGTTTTGTGTTATTTTGTTAAGTCTTTTAATATGTCCTAACCAACATGTTTAAGATGAGGTAAGGATGTCCATGGCTAGCCAACACAAGCTTTTAATGCACCTACCAGCATTTAAAGTGCTAAAAACACCTCTCCAAAAGGGCATTTCGTGATCAATAAAGGAATTCAATGTTCTCTTCATGCATGGTTGATTGGGTTCATCAAAGGTCTGAAGGTTCTTAAATGCTCAAAGGTTAATCATAGGAACATTAGAAGTGGCTGTTCGGTTTACTCAAAATCATTAATGCACCGCCTACATTTATTCCAAGTGCTTGGGGAATTTTCAGTAGAATTAAGAGCACTTCTTCCTAGCCAACCAAGCACTAAATTCGATCAACTACTCCATTGAAGTAGCTACCACATTAACTTAAAGTGTATGGGGAATATTGGACGAATTTATTTCGTGTCTTTTTAGCTGGTCATTTGTAAGCCTTTAAATATGAGGCTTGGAACATTTTGTATCAACTTTTGATGAATTTTAATCTTATTGTGAGTTTACAAACTCTTTGTTCTTATTTGACTCAAATTGCCTTATCAAGTAACCCTTGTGGCATCAATCTAATTCTTCCAAACTTATCACTTCTTTGAAGTGTGGCGTTCACCCCCATACCGATTGGTTCCTATCTCTCTATAGATAGAGGGTCATGGTTCTTCTTGTTTTCATTCTAAGTACTAATATAAGGATTGGTTCAATATTCTATTATAATATTGGTTCGTTCTTGAGTCCTTGAATTCGAATTCAAGCATTTCCATCTATATCCTTGCATATCCATTCATCCATCCTTCTACAACCTGCCATTATCATTCGCCAAACATCGCAAAATCCATTACGAATGATACTTCTTAATTTTGATCAGGAACTCACGCGACTCGTAATCATACCTCGAGGATGAGCTCGTATTATTTGGTATCAGAATAAGCTAAATTAAGTAAGTATTCGATGTTCTTATCTCTCCCAGGATTAACACTAAAAAATAAAAAAATAAAAAAATACAGCAGATTTGAATACCAAGTTCAAAATACAAAGGGAGTTTTGAAATTGAATAAAAAAAAGAATAGCTAGTTGAAAGTGTTCAATTCTCGAGTACAAGTTTACATTTCCATAACAATTTCAGCCACACTTCTACCTACCCTTTATTTTTCTTCTAAGCCTTCCTTAACACCAAATCATCATATACCTCCCTTTTACATCCCATTTGAAGCCGATACTATAAGATTTATTGATAAATCTAAGGAAGTCACATAAGAACTTCAAGCAAGCAAAGAGTGGTAAAAGGCGAGAGTGCGAAAGAGCATTAGAGAAGATTAAAAGCCAACATCGAGTGCAAACACAAGTGGAGCGATTTAATTCCGAGTGGCTTGTGAGTTTTGTATTTGGTAAGGTACTCATTTACTTTCAATCAAATCTTTTGTTACTAATCTTTTCTGTTTTAAAGAAAACACCATGTCTCAAAGTCCTGAAAGAAATTATGCTTCTGGAGGTGGATTTAGCATACCAAGCTCTTATACACGAGATGGATAGATTGTTACAATGTCGATTGGAGCCAATTTAAGAAAGAATTGACCAAGTGAAGGAGCGTTCTTAATGGGGACGTTAACCCCGAGATCAAGGAAGAGATCCACGTCGTGGTTCCTACTCATCGAGGAATTTGAGTCAAAGAAAAGTGAACCACGAGTTTGAAACCTTTCGAGGTAACAAATGAGAAGGCACAAGTATCTCTTCAAGTGCGCCAAAGTACTCATCCATGAAGGTTCAATCACGAAGAGTTGATCATGTCTCATATGTAAATCATTTCACTCTTACCCAACAAAAATCTTCTCATTCCGATTCTTTCATGTTAACCCCATCTTGTAACGAAAGAATGAGAGAAAAAGAAGTTAAAAGAAAAGAAAGACAAGAGTTGATAATGAGAGAAAATGAGGGAAAAATAAAAGAGTTTGAGAGAAGAAAAAAAGAAATGAGAGAAAAAAGAAACTGAAAGAGAAAAAGAAAAGTACTTGAAAGAAAAAGAAAGAAGAGTTGTTGATAAGAGAAAATGTGAGAAAATTCAACGAGTTGGAGAGGAAGAAACGAGAAATTGTGGAATGAAAAAGAAAATGAAAGAAAAGAAGCTGAAACAAAAAGAGAGAGTGAGGAAAAAGAAAGTGAGAGTGATGAAAGTGTGAGTGAAGAGATTGAGAGTGAGAAAGAACTCGAAATTGAAAAAGAAAGTGAGCAAGAAATTATTCAACCAAGAGTGAGGAGTGATTTAGTTTTAACTAACCATGACTCATTATTGTCTTGTGAAGTTTCGTTTCCACATGTTCCTAAAATTTCATCATCAGAGTTTTCACTTCATTATTCACAAAATGAAAGGCAATTCCAATTCGACGAAAAAGGTAAATTGCAGAGTGGAAACATTCTCCAAGTTGTGGAAGAAAAGCTGGGTAAAGATCTTTTTGAGATTCAATCAAGTCGGTGTTCTTTAAACGTTGTTGGTAAGTTTGTCGATGATTTTGCTCTCAAAAGACCTCTTAATAATATTTCATCTTGTCCTTACTCTTTGAATATTGTTGAAGCATTTATCTCAAAACATTTTCCTCATGACATGCCTTGTGCTAGTCTTTGTGACCTTAGCTCACAAATTGAAACATTCATTGGCGATTTTGGTTTAACTAAATGCCTACACAATTCGGTTGATGTGATTGATAAAGAATTTCCACATAAAATGCTTAGCTTGTTTGATTCTAATTGTTATGTGAGTTATTTAAATCCTTGTGGTAAAACCGCATTGATAAACATGTACATTCAAAGAAGGTTTGAGGGTTCGAATTGTTTGGATTTACGTGTGATTAATCTTTCTTTATTTGGTATATGTGACTTGAGCTTGAAAGAAACACACTTTCTTCATGAAGATTATGTGGATCGAAATCGAGTGTTTAAATTCGAAGTGATTGTCCATCAAGTTCATAAAGGTAAGCAACGTAAGGTGCTTTTTAAAATTAAACCAAAATGGCATGCTATGATTCTTGATGACAAGTTTTTCATTAATTTTGAATTAAAAGGTATTCATTACCATGCTCTTTTTTATTGGTTTGCTATTTTCAATAATGAGTTTTCACATGCTAATAAACTTGGATTGTTTAAGGTTGATAGCTATGTGAAATTCATGTTGAGAAATTGGAAACATTTGTGGATTTACGCATTCTTTCGAAGGAAGTTTGAGAGTATTATTTGCATGAACATACATTTGCTTAATTCTTCTTTGTTTAGCATGTATAATTTTCGCTTGAAAGAACAATGATTTATTCATTCCAAAATAAGTGATCCAAATCATGTTTTCAATCTTGGAGATTGTTGTTTTATACCATTAAAGGTAATCGAGCGCCAAATTTTTACATCACTTAAATTCATGAAATGCGTCCAATTGATCTATGTGTCACCAAGGATATCAAAAGAAAAATTAGTAAATTGTGATAAAATGGTAAGGCAACACTTTGTTTTGGATCTTGGAGTTAAATTGTTCTTACAAAGTTCGAAAGGTGATGAATTGAAGGATCAATTTTCTAAAATGGCTCATTTTATTTCTTGCCACAAAATTGATGATGCTTCAAATATAGCTAATCTATTTTCCAGGGAAGTGGTACGATTGCATGGAGTACCAAGGACAATTGTATCCGATCGCGATGCTAAATTTCTTTGCCATTTTTGGAGGACTTTATTAAGTAAACTTGGTACTAAGTTGCTGTTTTCTACAACATGCCAACCACAAATGGATGGTCAAACTGAAGTTGTGAATCGAGTGCTATTTACTTTGTTAAGAGCAATCATTTGAAAGAATTTGAAAACATGGGAAGAATGCTTATCGAACATCGAGTTTTCTTACAATCGTTCCGTACATTCGGCTACCGAGCATTCACCATTTGAATGTTTTCAGGTTTAATCTTTTAACCCCTTTAGCTTTAATTCCCTTACCTTCTAATAAACTTGTGCATGTAGATTGCAAAAGGAAGGCTGATTTGTGAAAAATCAACACCAAAAAATGAGGGAAAACATTGAGGAGAGGACCAAGTAATATGCAAGTAAAGCCAACAAGGGACGTAAATGAGTAGTCTTTGAACCCAAAAATTGGGTATAGCTTCACATGCAAAAAAAAAAAGGTTTTCAGCTCAAAGAAGATCCAAGTTGTTACCATGACGCGATGGCCCTTTTCAACTGCTGGAAAGGATTAATGAAAATTCATACAAATTGGACCTTCCAGGTGAGTATACGGTTAGTGCGAGATTTAATGTTGCTGATCTATCCTCATATGATGTAGGCGATGATTTGAGGATAAATTGCTTTGAAGAGGGAGGGTATGATGTGAGCATGAGTAGTACGAACACTAATAATGCGAGCACAAACCTTGTGAGCTTGGAATATGTGAGCACTGGTGTTGCAAGCACTCATGTTACAGACACACATGATGCGAACATTGATGTTGCGAACACTCGTGTTGCGAGCATGGAGGATGGGTGAGCCTCGCATGATTCAATCGAGCTACCTAGAGGACCAATCACGCGAGCAGAAGCCAAGAAATTTAATCAAGCTGCCATGGGTTTAATTAAACGAATATGGGAAGACACTTCATGCATTCCATGCATTTCATACAACCCGTCATGCATTCCATGCAATGTGCTGCACATTCAACTTTAATTTTAATCTAATTAAAATTACTGGAAAATAAAGTATTAACCATTTAGTTATTTTAATCCATGTCTAAATTATGTTTTGTGTTATTTTGTTAAGTCTTTTAATATGTCCTAACCAGCATGTTTAAGATGATGTAGAGATGTCCATGGCTGGCCAATACAAGCTTTTAATGCACCAACTAGCATTTGAAGTGTTGAAAACACCTCTCCAAAAGGGCATTTCGTGATCAGCAAAGGAATTCAATGTTCTCTTCATGCATGGCTGATTTTGTTCATCAAAGGTCTCAAGGTTCTTAAATGCTCAAAGGCTGATCATGGGAACATTAAAAGTGGTTGTTCGGTTTACTCAAAATCATTAACGCACCGCCCACATTTATTCTAAGTGCTTGGGGAATTTTCAGTAGAATTAAGAGCACTTCTTCCTAGCCAACCAAGCACTAAATTCGGCCAACTACTCCATTGAAACAACCACCACATTAACTTAAAGTGCATGGGGAATTTTGGATGAATTTATGATGTAATTTTGATTAATTCTTTCATGTCTTTTCAGTTGGTCATTTTGTAAGCCTTTAAATATGAGGCTTGGAACATTTTGTATCAACTTTTGATGAATTTTAATCTTATTGTGAGTTTACAAACTCCTTGTTTTTATTTGACTCAAATTGACTTATCAAGTAACCCTTGTGGCGTCAATCTGATTCTTTCGAACTTATCACTTCTTCGAAGTGTGGTGTTCACCCCTATACCAATTGGTTCCTATCTCTCTATAGATAGAGGGTCATGATTCTTTTTGTTTTCATTCTAAGTATTAATATAAGGATTGGGTCTTTTATAATATTGATTCGTTCTTGAGTCCTTAAAACCAAATTCAAGCCTATCCATCTATATCCTTGCATATCCATTCATCCATCCTTTTGCAACTTGCCATTATCATTCGCCAACCATCACAAAATCCATTACGAGCAATACTTCTTAATTTCGATCGGGAACTCACATGACTCGTAATCATCCCTCGAGGATGAGTTTGCAACAAGTACCTTCACCAACTTCTTGTTGGGCTAGTGCCAACCTTAGTGTGGATGTTGGTGTAGCCGTCAAATCTCGTGATTTCTTCTTCGCATCTCTTATTTGTTTGACATAAAGTTCTCCATATTATTGGAAGAGTGTGTCACCAATGACACTTTTCGATAGCTTCAAGGTTTGCTCAATGGATGTCTTGGGAACTCTTGCCCTTCTACACAAAGCTGTGATTAGGTGAGAAAATCCCAACCTTCTAGCTTCCTATACAATGGCTCATGTCTCGATGGATCCATTTCCCTATACAAACCTGCTTTTTTTGTAAAATTGCAAATAACAATACTGCTCGAAAAGCATTGACATTAGAAATATTTAAAGCAGGAATCATACAAGTACAAATAAATTGGATCCACATTTTAGCTTCAGGAAACATGATAACTTGATTAAAAGATGTAAGAATGTTAGTACATGGCCTAAATTTCAATTCCCCCTTCCTTCGGTTAGATAAGTAATTACGTCATGCATGTTTATATCACTAAAGGATTCTAAATCAATTTGATCTAAGAAATTCTGTTCATAATAAGGAGTTGATCGACTGTTTAACGTCACCACAATATTGTGCAAGCCTACATTATCGATGCATGTATAGTAGACAGATATGAATATGTCGGATATCGATCCCATGAGGATGGTCGTCTTTTGTCTATCAATGTCAGTGCAATAAACATATAAAAAAGAGATAAACTATGAGAATAGTTGTTGGAGCAATAACATGAAAATAAAGATAAAATATGATCATGATAAAATGGGATCCCTAAAGTGAATCTTCAATAGAATACTAAGTGCTCACAATATATAAAAGGATTGGTGACTATTGATGGAATAATTTGAAACGAATATCTTACCAAGCTTAACTTCTATATTTGATCTAAGACTTAAACATGGACATTAACCACACCTTCTGATGATGGTAATGAAACACAATTAAGAACAAGTGGATTAAATCCCTCTAATCCTCAAGCAACTTCCATTGTCATGCTTGATAGCATGAATTATAGCTGCACTTTCCAATGGCAGTGACCGCAATAACATTTTAATCCTAAAACATTCAAACCCAAAGATTAAACAATAGAAGCAAAGTTTAATAAAATAACTTTTAACCTGAAAGTCATATGTACTTCCATACAAACATGAAATAGAAAGTAATCACTAGCGTCTAGAAAAAAATATAAAAGAAATAAGTGGACAATACTATTCCTAAACAATCTCAACTTCATCTCTTAATTCCCTCTTGTGTCGCACTCAAGGCTCCTCGTCAAGAGCTCATCTGCATCCTTTTCACATCGGTTCACCCGTAAGAGACTTAAGCTGCCATAGCTAAAAAGCTTCAAAAGATTAGTTGAAAAAGATAATGCACAAAAAACCAACCCTTTTTCTCTTTCCTCGTGAATATTTATATTCTTGCAAATAGTACAGGTGTCCTTTCATAAGAATCATGCTGCCTCTGTCCGTACAAGTTGGTTATACCAAACTAGATAGCTCACACATTTTTATTCTTATCTGCATTGAAAGCTTCTTTGACAACTGTCGAGTGTAGCGACAGTTATGGGTGTAGTTTGGAAATACTTATGCAGCGACATTAGTACCAAAACATGACAAAATTAAGGATAAATAGGCTAAGGTCCACTGAGTTATAAAATGCAATTCACTAAACTGAAAATGCTAAAATATGTGCTAAAGATAACTAAATGAGGACAAATTAACCAATAAGTAGGGAGAAAACATATGTTCTTTCTAGTACTATCACACCCCCAAACTTGAGTTTTTACTTGTCCTCAAGTAAAACAGAAACTAGCAAGGCTACACAAGAATTCAATAAGGCAAATGATCATTCTAGCAAATTGGATCACCAAAAATCCCAATGAATAAGTCACATTCAGATGACAGAATAAGCAAATGAGTCACCTAAAATGGGGACAAATTAACCAATAAGTATGAATGAATAAGATTGCAACTGCATCAAAACCAGCATCATGCCTCAAATCCTAAATTCTATTTACCAATACAGTATTTATTATACAATACGAAGTATCTATGAAGATCATAAATATATACCTCTTTTTTTTCTTTTTTTATAAGGGATATCATTGGATTACTGTCCCCTTGTTCTTGAGAAGTAACGATGAAGTGAAACAAACCCCTAGGGAGTACGTAATTACACCAACACACACTTATGCAGCGACAGCCTTTTGCCAGATTCATTTTTCTAGTGCTTGCGTTGGAGTGTTCCCTCTTTAACAGTTCACAATACACCCACATTGGAATGTCTCTTATTTATAACTATATATATATATATAAGCAGCTGTAAAAGGCAGATTCATTCAAGATTCAGGGAATGCTACTAGTCATCCATTACTAATGCAACCTAAATCATTCATCAAAGAATTAAAGATACAAAATTCAGTCAAATTTATCCAACTCATTCATTGATAATTCACATGATTCAAGGATTAAGCATCAAATGCAACAAAAAATTTCAAACACATTTGCATTAACCATAAATAATCCTTGCATGCTTCATTAAACTAAAAAAAAATTGAAATGTGGGTGCATTTCCAAACCCCATATGCATTCCCCAAACTTAAAGTTTGTATTGTCCCCAATGCACTAAAATTAAAATGCAATGACAATAGAAATGCAATGATAATTTGCACTAATAAAATAAAAATTACAGTTGCATGCAATGCAAGAACAATATAGGTAAAAAAATTAAAATAAACTAACTCAGCTTTCCTCAGCCACAGATGTGGCTGCATGATGCTTCTTCTTCCTCCTTTTTTTCTCCTCCTTCTTGGGCTTTTTGTCTTTGGAGCGCTTTCTCTTCTTTTCTTTGGGCTTCGCACGGTCCTCAGATCACTCCTTATTTTCCAGCTTTGCCCTGGTATCATCGACTGCTTCCTGTGTAAGAGAGATCACCTTGAGTTGTTTGGTGTAGACCACTATCGCCAATGAATTGTGGTGCTCCTGATTGGTTACCTTTACAGCTTCCGTCGATCTAGCTCCATCTCGCTCCAAATTATCAGTAGTTGCACCCACAAACTCGGGTATAGTGACAGTGTTCTCAATAGATTCTTTCTCAGCATCTTCTTCCTCGTCCTTCTCGTTCACATCATCAACAAGGACTTCCTCCTCTCCAACAGCAAGTTCATCTTGTCCAGCAATGAAGTCACCCTCGAACAGGATATCAATCCTTCGCATGCACTCCTCAATGTCCTTATATTCCTCTTCTTTCTTGTCATCAGAGACCTGCACAATGGGAGGGGATGCCATTGATCTTACTTGATCCCTTAAGTCAGCATCCTCTAATGAGAGTTCATAATTTTGGATGATCGATGGGAACACTGGAAATTTGGGGAGTGGGATTGGGCTTAAATGACTCAATGTGGCTACAATAAAGTTATTCTAAGCCTTGGTATAAGCATATAACAAATTTTTTTATCTGATTATTGCTGATGGAATTGGCCAACTTCTCGATATCCTTCATTTTGTGTAACAAGGATGCCCCTACAGTCAGGTTTGTTCCCTTGCTTTCTACCTTGGCTTTACCTTTCCTCATCTTGCTTGTCCCTGCCTCCTTCACTATCGACGTATCTTTGCCACAATTCATTCTTTCAATAGAGGCTTCATTGATCAAGCCCTTATTATCTAGGACTTCTTCATCATCAAGGGCACGATCCCTTTTTGCTGGCAAAATAGCATCACCAACAATGTGAAAGCTTCCAGTTTGCCTTGCGACGCAATCAGTAGTTTCTTGGTGGATTATTGCGCCGACATCAATCTGTCTGCCCTTGACAATTGAATGTATCAAGCACATTCTATCGAGTGTGACTGTAATGTTGTAAGTAGAGAGTTTTAGCCTGCAGTTGACAAAATGAAACCATATATTACTATGCAATGTTAGGAAGCATCAGTGCATCATATAATTCTTTCGATGTCAACCCGTCCACACTACTCCCTCGACACATAAATCCTTTACCAACAAGTCTCTTTTGCCATCTGTGATATCCTCAATGAACTGGAAGTGTTCATCCACATCCATTTTAGTGTTACACAGCTCATTGATTTTTTTAGCATCCCATAAGATTAAGCCTTCTCGAACAAAGATGAACTCTAACTCATGGTCATAAAGGTTAACGTAAAACTCACGTACCATTAAAGGAGAACAACTTCCAGGATGAGTGCAAAAAGTTTAGCTTGGAGATGGTTTTGTAGACTTGCTTACCCAAAGTCTTGCTGTTGCGAAAGGAGAATGCCCTGTTCTGGGTGGAAGTTTCGCTTCAAAATATTATCTTGAAACCAGTCATTGGCCGCTTTCATTAGAAAGATCACAGGCTCTTTTTTCTCCGTTGGCATAGAGGATTCTGGTTCATGAATTGCAATTACAAAGGGCGAGTGTTCTTCAGCAAACTTGGTGGTTTTCTTGGCTAATCCTCTCGTTCTTGCCATAATTTTTTGAGTGAAGAAGGTTTAGAGTTGTAAAGGTACGAGCTTGGGAAACAGAAAGGGACCAAAATGGCATCTTTGTATTTGTCAAAGTCTGCACAGTGGAGGGGAGGTTTATAGTGAGTGAAAGAAGAAGATGGAAAGGCGTGACTTTTATGATAAATTGAAGGGACATAAAGCTGGCGGGAATAAATGTTCTAATGAAAATTGTGCCGCTCAGACGGATCAGATGGCTAGGTTACTTTTGATCAAACAGTGGGATTTGACATCCCTGATATGCCCTCATTCTTGATGAGTCATAAATGGTAGTACAATCATATGAACTGCGTCGACAATAAAGTCCAAGTGCATCGACAATGGTACCTAATAATTATGCAAAAATAAGAAGTAAAACAAACTTGTACAAAAACACAAATAAAATAAAATAATAAACTCAAAAAAAATTAAAAAAATTCAACCAATTTAATGGTTTTTGCCTCCACACCAACGTGAGCGCAATTTACTCGGGTGCAATTTCTGTCTAGAATTTAATAATAAAACTTGTTGACCCGCAATAAATTTTCAATGCAAAATTATTCTATCATGCCATCGTTTGGTCTTTTCCTTGTAAATTGCAACGTTTTCATAAGCATTTCACCTAATCTCCTTTAGTTCAGTGATATCCAACAGTCTTTTCTTTCCAGCAACTTCATAGTCCATGTTCACTTGCTTAATTACCCACATTGCTTTGTGCTCCAGTTTAACTGGCAAGTGACATGCTTTCTCGAAAACCAACTGATACGGTGACATCCCTAATGGAGTTTTGTATGTTGTCGTAATGCCCATAAAGCGTCATCCAGTCTGGAAGACTAATCTTCCTTGAAGGGTTCACAACCTTCTCAAGAATGTTTTTAATTTGTTGATTGGATACTTCGGCTTGTCCATTGGTTTGCAAATGATTAGTAGTAGCCATTCTATGATTAACTCCATATCTCTTTAGTGCGGCTGCCACTTGGTTGCAATAAAAGTGTGTACCCTGATCACTAATCAGTGCCTTTAGTGTGCCAAAGCGGGTGAGTATATGCTTGTGAAAATATTTAAGCACTGTCTTTGCATCATCCTTTGGGACTACAACAACTTCAACCCACTTCGAGACGTAGTCAACAACTACTAATATATAAAGATTTTCCAAATGAACTTGGAAATGGTCCCATAAAATCCATACCCCAAACATCAAACAATTCAACCTCTATAATTGACTGCTGCAACATTTCATTGCATCGGGATATAAAACTAGTGCGCTGACACCTATCACATTGATTCACAAAATTATGGGAATCCTTGAATAGTGAAGGGTAGTAGAATCTTAATTGGAGAACTTTAGCAGCAGTTCTCATGCCACTGAAATGACCTCCATAAGGAGCATCATGATAGTGCTTCAAGATTGAAAGCATCTCCTCTTCCGAAACACAACACCGAATGATGCTGTCATTGCATATCTTGAATAAATACGTCTAGTTCCAAAGGTACTTCGCTACTTCATGAAGAAATCTTTCTTTTTCATGGCCTGTGACACCCAATAAGAGTTTTCTACACACTAGATAATTAACCAAATCCGCATGCCAAGGGGTTACATCTACAGTAAATAACTTCTTATCTGGGAATGCATCGACAATTTGAAGTATGTTTCCATCTTTGCTGCCAACTTCCAATCGAGATAGATGGTTTGCAACTTGATTCTTTGAACTTTGCAGTCTTTTGTCTCGATGTCGAATTCTTGTAACAGTAAGATCCAGTGTTTCAGTCTTGGTTTTGCATCCTTCTTTGCATAAAGATATCTCAATGCCGAGTGATCAGTAAATACGGTAACCTTTGCATCGACAAGATATGAATGAAACTTATATAAAGCAAAGATTACAGCTAACAATTCTTTCTCTGTAGTGGTATAATTGATTTAAGCCTCTGTAAGAGTTTTACTAGCATAATAGATGGCGTGAAATATTTTTCCTTTGCGTTATCCTCAAACAGCACCCACAATAAAGTTGCTTGCATCGAACATAACTTCAAAAGGTTGAGACCAATCTAGTGCAACGATAATAGGTGCATTTACTAGCTTTTTTTTATTTGGATGAATGCATCCAAACATGCATCGTTAAAGAGGAATTTTCGATCATGTTCCAGCAATGAGCATAAGGGCTTTGCAATTATCAAAAAATCTCTAATAAATCTTTGGTAAAACCCCGCATGCCCAAGAAAACTGCGAATGCCTTTCACATATGTCGGTGGAGGTAATTTCTTAGTGATTTCCACTTTAGCTTTGTCTACTTAAATGCCTTCACTAGAAATGTGATGGCCTAACACAATACCTTTAGTTGCCATGAAATGACATTTTTCCCAATTTAGAACAAGATATGTGTCTTCACATTGCTTCAATACTTTATCCAAATTGTTAGTGCAATGATCAAAATCATTGCCATAGACTAAGAAATCATCCATAAAAACCTCTAAAGAATCTTCAATCATATCCGAGAATATTGCCATCATGCTCCTTTGAAATGTGGCTGGTACGTTGCAAAGACAACATACGATGAAAGGAAAAAGTACCAAAGGGGTAGGTGAAAGTTATTTTCTCCTGATCCTTCGGCGTAATAGAAATTTAATTATACCCAAAATAGCCATCTAAAAAGCAATAATAGGCTCTTCCAGCAAGCCTTTCCAACATTTGGTCAATGAAAGGAAGTGAGAAGTGGTCCTTCCTTATGGCAGCATTAAGTTTGCATAATCCATAAAAACTCCCCATCCTTTAGGAATGAGTGAAGGAATTAACTCATCTTTATCATTGCTAACCACAGTGATGCCACTCTTTTTAGGTACACATTACACTAGACTTACCCAATTGCTATAAAAAAATAAGGTAAATAATTCCAGCATCAAGCCATTTTATAATTTCGTTCTTAACAACTTCCCTCATCTTCTCGTTTAATCTTCTTTGTTGCTCAATCAATTGCTTGCCTTCATTTTCCAACTTGATCTTATGCATACAAAAAGATGGATTAATGGCTCAAATGTCGGTAAAACTCCAAGCAATAGCTCGTTTTTGTTGCTTAAGAATATGAACCAATTTCTCTTCTTGAGTCACATCCAATGTGGCGGAGACAATAATTGGGAGAGTATTGTTATCACTAAGAAAGACATATTTAAGATGAGTAGGTAATGGTTCCAATTCCAGAGTAGGAGCTTCATCAATAGATGGCTTGAAAATTGGAGTCGTTCTGTTGGCTAAGTCTAAGTAATCAATCTGCCATCCATGCTTGAGTTCAATATTATTAACTTCAATCATGCTGCCACAATCATCTAAGAATTAATCATCAGATGTCACTGCAAACTCCTTAAAAAGTAGAGTGCTTTGGTTATTAAATTCTTCATCAATTAAATCATGTAGCACATCGACAATTCTTCTTTATCGTTGCATTGAATAGATTCAAAAACACTAAAGGTAACGTGCTCATCATTAAGTCACATCGCTAGTTCACCTTTGTAAACATCAATAAGAGTTCATCCGGTGGAGAAAAAATGGTCGTTCCAAGATTATAGGAACCTCCTAGTCTGCCTCGCAGTCAAGTATGATAAAATCAACTGGAAAAATGAATTTATCCACAAGAACTAAGATATATTTAATTTCGCATCAGGTTGAGCCAAGGATTGATCTGCTAGTTGCAATGTCACCATATTAGGTTTCATGTGACCAATTCCAAACTTTCTGAAAGTAGATAATGGCATTAGGTTGATGCTAGCTCCTAAGTCGCATAAAGCCTTGCCCAAATAGTGGTTGTCAATTGAACATGGGATAGTAAAGTTCCTAGGATCTTTCATTTTGGGGGGTAACTTATTTGTCAAAATAGCACTACAGCCTTCTATGAGTGCAATAGTTTCAATATCACTTAGCTTTTGCTTCTTGGACAAGAGCTCCTTCATAAATTTCCCCTAATTAGGAATTTGCACAAGATCGCCCACTAAAGGAATATTGACATGAATTTGCTTCAGTGTGTCCAAGAACTGCTGATACTGCTTATCATGCTCATTCTCCTTGAATCTTTGTGGAAAAGGTAAAGGTGGAGATACATCAGATTGCGCCGACACCTTTGATTGTGTTGATAGTTTTGAGGGTCGAACATTAGGCATATGAGTGACAATTTGTGGAACTTCTTTGTCTGGTACATCGACAAGCTCTTCAGATTCAACCTTCTCACTAGGGATCACTTCACTGGTATCTCGAGGTACTATAGTAGAGTCTGTAGTTGGCTCACCAGTTTGTTTACCACTCCTAAGAGTGATAGCCTTGCAGTGTTCTTTCCCCCTCGGATTAGGATTTTTTGTGTCACTAGGTAGTGTGCCAAGTGATTGAGTATTCAGATTTGAAGCAAGTTGTCTAATTGTGCCTCCAACGCCCGAATAAAAGATGAATTCCCATGCATAATAGCTTCCTTGTGAGTAATATGCTCCCACGTTAAAGCCTCAAGAGCTGCTAATGGATCAGAAGGAGAAGCTTGAGTGTACTGTTGTTGTTGATGTCCTTGAACATGCTGATTCTGCATTGAAGAGTGTCATGGCTACATCTGATTCTGGTGTATATGTATCTGGCTTTATTGTGGATGCATCTAAGTGTGTTGATTGTAGTTCTGTTGATGTTTATTGTAATTCCTTTGTCTTGGATTATAATTGCCTTGAGTAGATGTATTCCCATATCGGAATGTCGCAGCATTTGTCCAGTATTCTGAGTTTCCCAAGATTGTTGATTGCGTGCAGAATTATTAGAAGAGTTACCATAAGAATTGTTGCGGATATTACTGACATAGAAGGCATTCTCTGCATGTTATGGACAATCTTCATAGCAATGGTTGTCACCGCGAATCTCACAACAAAAGGTAGGAACATCAACTTGTTGAGCGACTTGTATAGGTGCAATGTCACTAGTCCCTTGAATATTTTTTATCATATTTGCAAAAGAAGAAACTTGAACAGTAAGTGCAGATATTATGGCTAATTTAATAACTCCCAAAGTAGCTTTTGCTTGTGCAATTCTAGAGATAGGATATTGATAATCATTCTGAGCGATTCTCTCAAGAATTCAATATCATCATTATAAGGACAATCCAGCAAAGGACCATTGGCTGATGCGTCGACAAGATTCCTTGTTTGTGAATTTATCCTATTATAGAAAATCTCAATTTGTGTTTCCTGTTGAATGTCGTGCGTGGGGCAACGTCGAAGCAAAGATTTATAACGTTCTCATGTAGCGTGAAGATTCTCATCATTCAACTGATTATAAGCTATAATATCATTCCGAAGACTAGCATTCATTGTTGACGGGTTAAAGAGCAAAACAAAATGTGTTGCTAGTGAATTCTAACAAGTAATTGAGCCGACGGGTAGCCCAAGAAACCAAGTACGGGCTCTTCCCTACAAGGAATAAGGAAATAATTGCATTTTCAAAGCGTCATCATGAACGCCTTATTGACTAAAGGAAGCACAAATCAATAAAAATGATTTAAGATGTTCTTATGCATCTTCATGTGGCAGTCTAACATATTGCCTATTAGAATTCAACATTTGAAACATTACTAGCTTGAGTTCAAAATTCCTAGCTTGTATTGTTGGCCTAACAACTCCTAGTTGTAAGTCATCCAAGACAAGTACTACAAAATCTCATATAGTCCTATTTTGTATTTGAGTGTCTTGCAGCATGTAACACCCAAAACCCGTAACCGTCATCAGTCAAGGTCCCGGTGTCTTACTGTTCATCTGTCATTGTTCATCTTTTATTTTCATTTCATTCAATCTTATTTGAATAAATATGTGCATCCAACAAATCATAAATCATCAATCGATTATAATCACAACTCAACAAGGGAAAAAGAGTCATTTCCATGATTTTTTTTGGAGACTTCTACCAGTATCTGTTGGACAAGTATCGATAGTTGTCAAGTCAGAAAATAGTTCAGAAATAGTGTAGATTTCTACCGATACATGTGACACTACTACCAAAACAAGTCATGCTACTACCGAAACAAGTCATGCTTCTACTAATACTAAAACTCCATAAAGCTAAGAAATCTTACCTTACAACTTCTACCAGTACAAGTATACGAACTACTGATACTTCTGTAAGTAGAACTACCGATACCTATGATGCAACTACTGATACAACTCAAGCCAGTGAACAACCTCTTTTCGACCCTGTACTTCTACCGATACATGCATGAGTTCTACCGAAACAAGTAAGAAGAATGTCTAGAATCATACCAAAACATAAGTTTTCAACACATAACCTTCATGACATCAAAATACATTAGACCATTACATAATTTATAGTTTTCCAAGTCATTTCATTGTACTTCCAAGACTATATTTTATCTTGAACATGCGTATATTACATTCAATATTTCATTAAAGTATAACAGGATCATCAAAATCTCGAACAAGTAAACAAAAGTTAACATCATCCTAGTACATGCCATACAACCAAGTGATGTAAATACTACCGAATGAGCTCCCAAGATAGTGTGATTTTGTTCGAGGTAATCCAATATTCAACCAACAAAATGAAATCTACAAAACAACAACAATAAACAAGTAAGTTTTCTAAGCTTAGTAAGTTTGCAAATTATTGTATTACAGCAAAGTATTAAGCCTTGCAATGACATTTAACAACTAAGTCGTAGATCTTCCTTTTAAACAATCTTATGCTCTATCGATTCATAAGTCTTCCTTTAAATATAATCTCATGCTCATCCTGAGTCACGAGTCTTCCTTTAATTTAATCTCATGCTCATTTTGAGTCATGAGTCTTCCTTTAATATAATCTCATGCTCATTTCGAGTCACGAGTCTTCTTTTAATATAATCTCATGCTCATCTCGAGACATGAGTCTTCCATTTATACATCAAGTGATTCGAGAACTTCCACATTAAGCAATAATTAGCAGTTCAAATATGAAATTTAACAAACGACTTACGGGATTGATTTATAGTATTGGCTCAAGTACAGAGAATATTCGTCAATAAGACATCCAAGTCTAGCTCCTAAAACTGTATAACCCCTAATGACATGTCCTTTGTATCCCAAATATTCACAAAGTTCATATGTGTCATATACCATGTCTATTTCAATTAACTTTCATCACATTATACCTTTTCGAGCAAACATATTAGAATGATATATAATAATATACATAAGTTAGTACCACCAATTTACCTTTAAGTCTTTCTACCGGACTCATCCGATATGATTACCCTTGCCGAGTGGATCAAGTTTTGTTCACCTTTTGTCCACTTCTCCTGAGATCTTTCCAACTCCTTCAGTTGATCCCTTTCTTTGAATCGATTAATTCTTTCCTTATTCATGAATGGGATTCAATTATGCCCTTCTCCCTTATTTAATTCAAGCAGATGACATCTTTCCTTGTGCTCCTTGATTTCATCACTTTTGTCCCCACATTTGAAGGTTTCCACCTCACCATTTATCCTCATAGTAAGCTCATTGTTGTTTATGTTAATGGTGGATCGTGATGTGGCTAAGAATTGTCTTCCTAGCAAAATGGGGATATCATTGTCTTCCTTAAAATCTAAAACAACAAAATCCGCAAGGATAATGAATCTCCTTACCTAGACTAAGACGTCCTTTAAAATTCCCCTTAGTCATACAGATGACTGATCTGCCAGTTTTAAAGTAACTTGGGTATTCTTAAGATCTTCACTCTTAAGCTTCTTGAATACTAACAAAGGCATTAGGTTTATGCTTGCACCAAGATCACATAGAGCCTTGTTAAAATAAATATTTCCAATTTTAATTGGAAAAGTAAAGCTACGAGGATCCTTCAGTTTTTGGGGAATTACCTTGGAGATAATAGCACTACAAGATGCGTTCACCTTCACTTTCTTACCTACCTTTATTTTTCGATGTCGTGTCATGATTTCCTTTAAGAACTTGGTGTACTTGGGTACCTTTTCTATCAATTCAATCTAAGGTAAGTTCATATTAAGGGATTTAAAAAGGTTGAGAAAACTTACAAAGTTGTCTTTGTCTTGTCCCTTCTTTCCTTCCAACCTTTTTAAGAAGGGGATTAAGGCATTCTTTCTTTCCTTAGGCACGTCCTCCTTCGTTTCTATTGTCTCTTTGGAAGGTACCTCGTTGAATTTGATGACTTCAGTATCATCGTCAGACAGGATATATATGATCTCATGAGATTTAATAGGCTCTTTTTCCTTAGCAGATTGTTTTGGCCTACTCAATACCTTGCCTGATCTCAATTAAATCACCTTAACTTGCTCTTTACCTTCCCTACGGGGATTATTTTTGTTGTTGCTAGGGCCAATTTGTCTTGAAAGATCACTCATCATGCTTATTAATTGATCCATTCTTTCCACTAGCTTTCCCACAGATCTGACGGCATTAGGATAATCAGACTATATTTGTTTCACGTCCGCCCTCATAGAATGCATCTCCCCTTTAGTTCTATCCATTCTTTTACCACAAGTAGTATGATTACCTTGATTTGCTTTGTCTACCTGTCTTTGTAAAAATAGGGGGTTGATAACTAGGATTCCTTGCTTAGGTATTATTTTTACAATTACCCCATTGGCTTCCTCCCCACCTAAAATTTGAGTGATCTTTACATCCTAGATTATAAGTATTCGAGTAGAGATTTCAACTACCTACGTAATTGGCCTCCTCTGGAATCATGAAATGGTGATAAAGAGGCTTATCTTCTCCATGGGATGATGTGCTACTGTAGCAGACTCGATTCGATTCAGTCACTCCAACAATTGTTGGTATTTATCATCTTCTTGTATCATTTTCACTGAATTGGGTTTCTGCGCATAAGTGAACCTCTCAGTAAGCCACTGACATGAATTTATCGCCATATTTTCTATGAGCCCATAAGCGTCATCATACGTTCGATTCATTAAAGCTCCTCCTACCGCACCATCTAGAGTACATATGACAAATGCATCCAACCCATTATAGAAAGTTTGTTGTTGCATCCATTCGAACATACCGTGATTAGGGCATTTGTGTACTAGCATCTTAAACCGTTCCTATGTTTCATGGAACCCTTGCCCTCAAACTGCTAGAAGGTTGACAATTCTCTCCTAAGTTGGATAGCTTTTCCCATAGGGAAAAATTTTTGCAAAACTTTCCTTGCCAGTTCGTCCCAAGTTGTGATGGATCCAGGAGCCTATGCATCTAACCATGAAAAGCGTTGTTAGTTATGAAAAGGGAAATAATCTTAAACGAATGGCATCATCAGCAATATCATTAAATCTAAAAGTATAGCACAATTGTAAAAACCGTTTCAAATGTAAACTAGGATCTTTAGACATCATCCCCCTAAATTGTAATTTGTTCTAAATCATTTGAATCATAGCCAGTTTATTTCAAAGTTACTAGCGGTGATAGTAGATATGGGTGTTTTCTATGTTAACTGTAGGATCTTCTGTTGGGTCTACTCGTTCTTCTGTCTCCTCCGGTGGTGGGTTTTGCATAACCTATTGAGTTCTGCGATTACATCTAAGTAGTGATTTTGGGTTAGAAATAGGGTCGATCAAGTTTCCTTGGTTTCGAGTCATAAATCGAAATTAAAGAAAGAAGAAAAAAGAAATAAAACAAAAAAGTGTGAAAAATAAATAAATAAAATAAAATCGTATCTATAACCTAAATTTTTCCTAATTAGTTTTAGCAATGGAGAAATAAAATTTACTAAAGTGTTGCCTCCCCAGCAACGATACCAACAACTTGATCGCCCTCGAACGTACTCTCGTTCGGTGTAAATTTCGGCTTTTCGCAAGTATACGAGTCAGGTTGTAAATATAGTGTGTTTACAATGAAACAGTTGGAAATATTTTGAGGATCGTACCCAAGAGAGGCGTAAAGCTATAGTAAATGAAATCCTTACAAAAAATAAAATTAATTAGTATTGATTTTACGGTTTATAGTACGGAGGAAAATTAAAGAGTGTTTTGAAAGCATAAAAATAAAATAAAGTAAAAGTTGAGTTGTAGAAAATCTTATAAATGACTTTGGGGAAATTAGGTCGTCGGCATATGATTTTCTTGATTGTTGTGTTTTGGAGATTTTCCTCTTATCAATTAGTCACCACCCAAGTTAGATCTCTTGATCTTCAACCGGCATAGCAAGTCGATAGAGTTTACTTATCGGTAGAGGTCAAAATCTAAACTGGTTTGGGGAAAATGTGTTCACGAATGGACAATACCAATTTCTGGTTCATTCCCACTAGATGACTTTCTAGAGTTGTTAGGCCTAGTGTTTGTTTGATGCTCTTCTTTTCCCAAATAGCTGATCTGAAAGGTAAAATCCCTGTTATGTCCACTCCCTAATTCCCCAAAATAAAATTAGTTCCTCATGGTTTCTTTTTTCATCAATAACACAATATATGAAAACATATAAGTAAAGAATCGAATGAAAAAGAAATTGAAATTGTATTAGCGATTTGTGGGGAAAAACTCCTCGATCGATTACGTGAGTTTCTACAATCTTGTTATAAACTGAAAAATATAAATCTCAAACTAAAATCTAATGTCTAATAATTGGTGTGTAAAACCATAGTGCTAAAAGTCCTATTTATAGGTTTAGATGGCCATTTTTCCTAAACCTTAGGTCAGCTATCGTTCCTCGTGTTTAAGTGGCATTGTGAAGACCAAAACACCCTTCATTAAGTGTGAGATCTTGATCGACTGCTTAAAGTCACAACAATATTGATATGATTGTAGTATGATCTCGCTTTGTTGAAATACCAAAATGTTTGTAATGCCCAGATCGTTAAATCCTTAAATTAATGATTAAGGCTTGCAACGAAATTTGGATAGTTTTATATGCTTGTAGAATAAAAGATGAAAAGAATGCTGAAAATTAAAAGGATAATAAGGTGGATGATGGATGATAGTAAAGGTGGTTGGTGGATGATGGATGGTGGAAATTGGAGTTTAGGACTTGAGAGATGAACCGACACTAAAAAGTAAAGACCCGAACTTTATAATGGTCACTAAACAAGGATCTTGACCTACTAATTATGAAGAACTAGGAACCAAAGATATCAAGGGTTGATTCAACAAGCAGCACTTGAAGGACTGATAAAGTTCTATTAAAGAATAGAAGAGATAAAACTCTAAATATATTGAATCTGAATTCCCTACAAATGGAGAAGATAACCTCTATTTATAGGCTTCACAAAATGAAAGTGAACAGCCATCATTCATCATTCATAAATGAATGTGTTGATTCATTTAAAACTCTTGAATGAAACATTGTATACCTCCATATGTATGCTGAATGGATATCATTTGAATAGGTACTTCTAGTCCATTTTTTTTAATTATCATTACTGCCCATTCGTAAGTCCAATAGAGGTCTCTCTTAGCTTGAAAAGATGCGTCTCTTTGTGTAAATAATCTGATTCAATTAACATAATCCTTGCTGCCCATAGATCCATGCATGTTATGCACTCCATTTCCAAAAGTCTTCACGCTTTGAATCATCTCATCCAATTGTTGTGTCTCTTCATTGTACCTTGCACCACACACACATATATACAAGTCTTTTATGATCAACATAACACACACCTCACACATATACTTGTATATTGTGAATGTAACTCTTTGGCTTTTACCCTCTGATGCGCTCACTCTCTCGTGCCTTTTACCCTTCAATTTATCTCAAAAGTTCTTGAATCGAACTAACTCAAAATCCTTCAAAACACTTGTGAATTGGCTGTAAAATGGATGATGAATGATGGATGATGGAAATTGGGGTTTAGGATTTGAGAGATGAACCGACATTAAAAGGTGAAGACTCGAACTCTATAACGGTCACTAAACAAAAGGATCTTGACCCACTAGTTATGAAGAACTAGGAACCAAAGATATCAAGGGTTAATTCAACAAGCAGCACTTGAAGGATCGATAAAGTTCTATAATAGAATATAAGAGATAAAACTCTAAATATATTGAATCTGAATTCCCTACAAATGGAGAAGATAGTCTCAATTTATAGGCTTTACAAAATGAAAGTGAACAGCCATTATTCATCATTCATAAAAGAATGTGTTGATTCATTTAAAAAACTCTTGAATGAAACATTGAATGTGAACAGCCATCATTCATCATTCATCATTCATAAATGAATGTGTTGATTCATTTAAAACTCTTGAATGAAACATTGTATCCCTCCATATATGTGCTAAATGGATATCATTTGAATAGATTCTTCTGGTCCATTTTTTTATTATTATTACTGCCCATTCATAAGTTCAATAGAGGTCTCTCTTGGCTTGAAAATATGTGTCTCTTAGTGTAAATAATCTGATTCAATTAACATAATCGTTGCTATCCATAGATCCATGCATGTTATGCACTCCTTTTCCAAAAGTCTTCACGGTTTGAATCATCTCATCCAATAGTTGTGTCCATTCATTGTATCTTGCACCACACACACATATATAAATCGTTTATGATCAACATAACACACCTCACACATATACTTGTATATTGTGAATGAAACTCTTCATAAAAAAACAAACAGCACACTAAAGCATCAAATGCTTCCCATGCCTAAATATATATATATATCAAACATGTAACAACTATATATTATATGATGCAAACAGAATATTTAAACAATATATCAAACATGTGACAAATGCAAACAAAATTTTAAACATGTGCATACTGTAGACACTCGATTTTGTCTCAGCCTTATTGGAGGCCCATTTGTTCTTTATTGGGCCCATTGGAAGCCTACTCAATTTTGGGTCAAATAGAGATCTTTGTTTTTCTTTTCTTTTTTGGGCTTGTCAAAGGCCCAAATTATTATTATTATTATTATTATTATTATTATTATTATAGGGTTTCCTGAACCATAGCTCATCTTTTGCCATATATCACAACCATCCAAAATAGTACTAAGTTATTAATCAAAAGATCAAATGAAACATGACAAAAAAAATTACAAATAAACAAGATTAATGAACAATATATATGTATGAAATGAATGAAAAAATTGGAGCCTTTTTCAGATTTTGATTTTTTACAAAAAAGGTAAGAAGAAAAAACAACAAGCATGTTATTTTCTTCTTCTCTTCACTTTTTTTTAAAAAAATGCCATGGAGATATCATTAAGCATGGGGTTTGGGCTCCGATGAAGGGGACGATATCAAACCATCGGTCCTTTGCTCCTAGGAGCCCCAAAAATCTCATTTTCCTTTCCTTTCCATTTGCTAAAATAAAAGTTTTTTGTTAAAAGAAAAATAGTTTAATTTTGGGAAAAGTTTTGGTTTTTTTAAACAATATCGAAATAAAAGTTTTGATTTTTAAATAAAATAGTGATTTTCTTTTAAAAAGACAAAGTTTAGATTTTAAAAAAATAAAAATCTATTTTTTTAGAAAAGTTTAAATTTTTAAACAAACTTTTGATTTTTTTTAATTATTTCAAAATAAAAGTTTAGATTTTTTTAAGAAAGTAGTGATTTTCATTAAAAAAGGAGAAATTTTATATTTTTAAAAATAAAAATATGTTTTTAGTTATTTTAAAGAAAAAGTTTAATTTTTTAAAGAAAGTTTTTATTTTTTAACTATTTCGAAATAAAAGTTTGGATTTTTAAGTAAAGTAGTGATTTTCATTAAAAAAGAAAGAAAGTCTATATTTTTAAAAAAAAAATATGTTTTATAGTTATTTTAAAGAAAAAGTTTAAATTTTTAAATAAAGTTTTGATTTTTTTTTTAACTATTTTAAAATAAAAATTTAGATTTTTAAGTAAAGTAGGATTTTCATTAAAAAAAAAGTTTAGATTTTTAAAAAATAAAAATATGTTTTTTAATGATTTGAAAGAAAAAAGTTTAAATTTTTAAATAAAATTTTGATTTTTTTTAACTATATCGAAATAAAAGTTTTGATTTTGAAGTAAAGTAGTGATTTTGTTTTAATAAAAAGAAAACTTTTACTTTTTTTAAAAAAAAAGAAGAAAAAAAATTTTCGACCACCGTACCTGACGGCTCCACCACTGGAGCCCAAGAATTGTTGGGCTCTTCGGTGGTGGAGTCATGGCTAACATTGAAAGAGGAAGATAAAGAGGAAGAGCCTTTTTTTTTTTTTTTTAAAACGAGGTTGAAAATGAGAGAAAAAATAGATTTTCCCTATTTATAAGTGCCAAAATGGGTATTTTGTTCCCACCCCCCAAACTTTTTAAATTTATGAAAATACCCAGTGATACCCTCACTCTCTAGCATATTTACATCCATACCCCTTTTGTTTAATAAAACCTTCGATTTAATTCGAAATTTCAAAATTAAAAGCAAATTAATTGCTACATCAGTCCTCTGTCCACATTATTTATTTTTTAATCTCAAAATCAAGCTATTTCATTTTGTTTTCATTTTAATATGTTATTTATACTTATATTTCTCTTTATTTGCATTTATGCTTCATATATTTGATGTCAATCATGCATTTTAGTTTAATGTTTTATATTTATTCATACTTGCATAATTTTTATTTATTCTTATTTCATATTTGTTTACTTTCATGTCTATTTATATTTATGTTTTTTTTTTACATTTGAATTTAGGTTAGTTTTTAAGAGCTTATCTATTATTTAGCCTATAAAAATTATAAATAATATGTAGGATATTTTTTTAGGATTTTAAATATCATATAGGATAATTAATTTGTAAATATTCTTTAGGACTTTGTTTAAGATTAAAACTAAGGATTTTTGTAAGTGAATTGTAAATCATGAGTAGGGTTTTTTAAGTATTTTATTTTAAATACTCTTTAAGATAGCTAATAAATGTCATCTAAGATATATTATTTTAGAATTTTGACAAATTTAAAATTTAGATCAAGAATTTTAAAGTAAGATAAATCAGAAACCCGACATAGAATACTTTCGTAAGATCTTGATATGTTCAACGTTATTAATTAAATCTTTTAAAATCATAATAATGATAAAAGATCGAATAAGTTGTAGATTAATGTTAATATTTCTCTTAATTCCTTAGTAACTTTTAGGTTTTTTTTAGGATTTTAAAATAAAATTAATTTTAAGAATTGAAGGTATTTTACTTGAATTATTTAAGAATCTTTTAGGATTCTCGTTAGAAGTAAAAATCTCTAATTTAAGTTTTAAATTAGATAAGTTTGATGAATACGTTATAGTCAAGTTACAAGGAAATCAGAGTAATGATAAAAGATCGAATAAGTTGTAGATGAATTTTAATATTTCTCTTAATTCATTAGTAATTTTTTTAGGCTTTTTTAGGATTCTAAAATAAAATTAATTTGAAGAATTGAAAGTATTTTACAAGAATTATTAAGGTATCCTTAGGGTTCTTATTAGGAGTTAAAATCTCTAATTTAAGTTTTAAATTAGATAAGTTTGATGAACACGTCTTAGTCAAGTTACAAGTAAATTGGAGGCATGTTTTAGAGTTTTTTATTTAAGATTTACATAAGATTTTAACCTAAATTAAGATATTAATATGCTTAAATAAAAAAAATTAGCTCCCAAGACCCCATATGACTATCCCCGGATAGGTGTTGTGGGGGTGCTATAACCTTCCCCATAGATAACCATACTCCCAAACCCGAAATTTGGTGATGAGATCGAGTCTAGACTTTTAGGATTTTTTGTAGTATTAATTCTAGACTTTTAGATAATAGGTGGCTAACCAACCTGGCCAAATTTGGTTAGTGGCGACTCTACATTAATTTAGGTCGTTCGTGTCTAGCTTTGGTTACTAGGCCCTCATACTCTTATGTAGGCAATGCTATGACACATACTTAAAAGAAATGTAATGCATGCATAAAAGAAAAACATGTAGCACATTGCATGGCTTCCCTTTTGCATTGCATGATTCTTCCACGTTGCATGAGAAAAATCCTACGTTGCATGGCATGGTTTGGACGTTGGCAACCTCACTGATCTTCCAAGCTTGAATGCAATTATTCATAACAACATCTCTGAACCTTCTAGACCATGCACGGGTTATTGGGCCTAAAGGAAATTCCTTCAGGTCCTTGTGTGGTGACGCCACCATAATCTTATTAATATTATGCAAGCGTCTACAGTTTCGAGGGTCGAACATTAGGCATATGAGTGACAATTTCTGGAACTTCTTTGTTTGGTGCATCGATAAACCCTTCAGATTCAATTTTCTCACCAAGAATCACTTCACTAGTATTTTGAGGTGCTACAATAGAGTCGGTAGTTGGCTTACCAGTTTCTTTACCTCTCCTAAGAGTGATAGGTTTACAGTGTTCTTTCCCTTTCTGATTGGGATTTTCGTGTCACTAGGTAGTGAGCCCGTTGGTCAAGAATTCAAATTCGAAGCAAGTTGTCCTAATTGTGCCTCTAACACTCGAATAGAAAATGAATTCCCTTGCACAACATCTTCCATACAAGTAATATGCTCCTTCATTAAATCTTCAAGAGTTGCTAACGGATCAGACGGGAAAGCTTACGTGTACTGTTATTACTGATGTCCTCAAACATGCTAATTCTGCATTGAAGAGTATTGTGGCTGCATCTGAGTATGTTGATTATAGTTTTACTTTTGTTGATTGTAATTCCCTTGTCTTGGGTTATAATTGTCTTGAGTAGATTTATTCTCATATTGGAATGTCGCAGCATTATGTCCAGCATTCTAAGTTCCCCAAGATTGTTGATTGCGTGCAGAATTATTATAAGAGTTGCCATAAGAATTACTGCGGATGTTATTGACATAAAGGACATTCTCTACATGTTGTGGACAATCTTCATAGTTATGATTATCACTGCAAATCTCACAACAAAAGGTAGGAACATCAACCTGTTGAGCGACTTGTATAGGTGCAATGTCACTAGTCCCTTTCATATTTTTTATCATATTCGTAAGAGAAGAAACTTGAGCACTAAGTGCAGATATTTCATCCAATCAATAACTCGCAGAGTAGCTTTTGCTTATGCAGCTCTAGAGATAGGATATTGATAATCATTCTAAGCAATTCTCTCAAAAATTTTAACAACTTCATCATACATACAATCCAACAAAGGATCATTGGCTGATGCGTCGACAATATTCCTTGTTTGTGAATTTAGCCCATTATAGAAAATCTCAATTTGTGTTTCCTATTGAATGTCATGCATGCGACAATGTCGAAAAAAAGATTTATAACGTTCCCATGTGGTGTGAAGATTCTCATCATCCAACTGATGATAAGATGTAGTGTCATTTCGGAGAAGTGCATTCATTATTGGTGGGTTAAAGTGCAGAACAAATTGTGCTGCTAGTGCATTCAAAGAAGTAATTGAAGCCTGCAGGTAGTCTAAGGAACCAAGTAAGAGCTCTTCCTTACAAAGAATAAGGAAATAACTGCATTTTTAAAGCGTCATCAAGAACGCCTTGTTGATTAAAGGAAGTATAAATCAGTAAAAATGATTTAAGATGTTCTTGTGCAGCTTCATGTGGCAGTCCATCATATTGTCCATTAGAATTCAACATTTGAAATATTACTTGTTTGAGTTTGAAATTCCCAGCTTGGATGGCTGGCCTAACAACTCCCAGTTGTAAATCATCCAAAACAGGTACTATAAAATCTCGTATAGTCGTATTTTGTATTTGATCGTCTTGCGACAACAGTAGGTAATTAGCATTTTGTGTCGGTATCGGTGGTATAGCAAGATTTTTTCACTGCATCGGGGCTTAGTAAAGCCATATTTCTTTATTCTTGAAGTCTCCTCCGAATAGTTCTTTCAATCTCTAGATCAAAACCAGTAATAAACTTCGAATTGCTTTAGGTCATAAAACAAATAAAATAAAATGTTCAAGTAGTGACAAAAAAAAAACAAGTTAGTAACAACTAAATATTAGATAATAAAAAGAAAGTTAAAAAACAGAAAAAAACATCAAACAAACGCCATCCCCGGTAACGATGCAAAAACTTGATCGGCTGCTTAACGTCATAGTAATATTATGCAAGCATACACTATCGATGCAAGTATAGTAGACAGATGTGAGTTTGTCAGATATCGATCCCACGAGGATGGTTGTCTTTTGTTTATTAATGTTAGTGCAATGAACAAATAAAAGCAAGATAAATTGTGAGAAGAGTTGTCAGAGCAATAACTAAAAAATAAAGATGAAATATAATAATGATAAAATGGGATCCCCAATGTGAATATTCAACAGAATACTAACTACTGCTCACAAGATATGAAAGGATAGGTGATTGTCGCTACAAAGAAGTGCAATGAATATCTTACCAAGCTTAACTTCTATATTTGATCTAAGACTTTAAACATGCACATTAACCACACCTTCCGATGATGGCAAAGCAACACAATTAAGAACAAGTGGATTAAATTCCTCTAATCCTCAAGCAACTTCTGCTGTCAATGCTTGTTAGCTTAAACTATCGTTGCATCTTCCAGTGACAGTGACGCAGTAACACTTCGGTGCTAAAAACATTCAAACCTAAAGATTAAGCAATAGAAGCAAGATTGAATAAAATAACATTTAGTCCAAAAATCATGTGTACTTCCATAAAAACATGAAATAAACAGTAATCACTAGCGTTTAGAGAAAAAATGTAAAAGAAACAAGTGGAGAATACTATTCCTAGACAACTCGACTTGCTCTCTCAGTTCCCTCTTATGTCACACTTAGGGCTCCTCGTCAGGAGCTGGTTTGCATCACTTCATGTTAGTTCACCCGTGGGAGCTTAAGCCTCCATAACCGAAAGCTTTAAAGATAAGTTGAAGAAGAATATGGAAATCCCCCTAAAAAGAGCTATTTTTCTCTTTCCTTGTGAGTATTTACATCCTTCCAAATTATAAAGGTGTCCTTTCATCAGAATCAAGATGTCGCTGGCCGTACAAGTTGGTTATACCAGACTGGACAGCTCATACATTTCTATTCTTACTTGAACAGCTGTTAGGTGCTGTGACAATCCTGGACACAATCTGAAAATACTCATGCAGCAACATTAGTACCAAATCATGACAAAATTAAGGGTAACTAGACTAAGGTCCATTGAGTTAGAAAATGCAATTTACTAAACTAAAAAAATGTTAAAATATGTGCTAAAGATAACTAAATGGGAACAACTTAACTAATAAGTACGGAGAAAACAGTGGTTCTTTCTAGCACTATCAGATCTGTATCTAGGAGTCAATGTCACGACACACCAGGTCCTATGTCGTGACATAAGCATCAGTTTCCATGTAAAGCATCATCCTACAAGTGTTGTAGTGACATAGCCCCTGAATGTCGTGAAAAAGAAGTCAGATTTTAAATTCCTTAAGTTTAGTCCCTTGGTTGCGATGTAGCTCAGCATAGGTCATGACGAGCTGATCAATATCCTATTAGTACACTTCTTATGGTCTCTTGCACACTTATCAAGTACAATAGCTAACCTTTAGGCCTCATTTAGCCTTAAAGATAAATAAAACGTCATTTTAATACTTAGGTTACACAATTAATTCAAATAAGAAATCTAAACTAAATCCTATGAAAATATAATGAAAATACTTGATTTCAAGCTCTTCAACTGTGAAAAATAGTTCAATCTGCAAGCAGAACAACAAACTCTTCCCATGTGGTGATAGTGTTTGGTGGTAATGAATCTAGCGAAGACTTTGCCTTCCCATTTAGAGAAAAAGGAATCAACAATAATTTAATTACATCCGGAGCTACCCCTGTGTATGAGACTACACTACAAATTGCCTCGAATCTCCGTAAAAATGTGACAGGGTCTTCTGTTAAAGGATCAGAAAACTTAATATTGTCAGTAGTCCAAGATATTAGAGATGGATTTAATTCAAAATGATTATGATGAATGGGTGGTCGAGGATACTAGATTGTAACCATTCTAAATAAAAATACATCCCTAATGCGTTTTTCATCTTTTTAAATAATTGTAAGCTAAAATAAAGAATTTAAATTAGAAATACGAAAAGATAATAAATAAAATCGTATCTATAGCCTAAAAAATTCCTAATTATTCTAATAACCAAAAAGAAATAAAAAAAATTATTAAAGCGTTGCCTCCCCGGCAATGACGTAAACAACTTGATCGCCTCTGAACGTACTCTCATTCAGTGTAGTTTTTCGGGTTCCGCAAGTCTACGAGTCAGGTTGTAATATAGATTTGTACAATGAAATACTTGGTAGTATTCCGAGGATCGTACCTAAATTTGGCATAAAGTAATAGTGAATTAAATCTCTAAAAAGAATAGAATTAATTAGTACTAAGTTTAGGGATTATAGTACGAGAATGAAATCAAAGAGTTGATTGTGAAAAGCATGAAAAGGATAAAATAAAAGACGACATGTAATGATTCGATAAATGGCTTTGGGGAGATTAGGTTGTTCAGTATGATTTCTTCAATTTTTGGGTTTCACGGATTTTTCTTCAATCAACTAGTTACTACCCCAGTTGGATCTTTCAATCTTCCGCCAGCATAGTAAGTCAATAGAGACTAATTATCGCTAGATGCCACATTCTAAACCAGTTTCAGGAAAAGATTGTCACGGATAGGCAATACCAATTTTAGGTTCATTCCCACCTAAATGACTTTCTAGGATTGTTAGGCCTAGTGTTTGTTTAATGCTCCTCCTTTCCCAAACAACTGACCCGATTAAAAAATTCCTATTTGTACAATAATTAAATATTCATACTTCTACTCCCTAATTCCCCAAAATGGAATTAGCTTTTCATGATTTCTTTAAACATCATAAAAAACAATAATATAACGAAGCATAAAATTAATTTAATGAAATAAAAGAAACTTCAATCATATCGATAATCTATCGGGAAAAATTCCTCGAACGTTTATGCCAAAGTTACAATCTTGTTTCTAAACGAAAATAACAAAGTAAAACTGATAACTTAAGAAAAGGTTGTGTTCAACCCTAGTGCTAAAGGCCCTATTTATAGCTTTAGCCGGTCGTTTTCATCAACCCTAGATCAGCTACCGTCCTTCGTGTTTAAGTGGCATTGTAAAGACCAAAACGCCCTTCACTCGGTGTAAAAACAACGTTCAAGGGTCGATGTCGCTACACATTAGGACCTGTGTCGCGACGAAGTAATTAGTCCCCTCCTTAGTGTCATCGTGCAGGCATTGTCGCAACATAGCCTATGTATATCGCGATTGATAGCATTAGAAATGACACCTATTTTCTCCCTAAATTTGTGTATTAATTGTCTCTTTTGGAGCATATTTAGCATGCATAATAGGCATTACACACTTAGTTTTTATATTTTCTAACTCATTATTGTTTGGTTTACATTCTTGTTATTTTATCTCTTTTTATGCACTAATGTCGCTGCATGCAACATATATATATTATGTCTTAAAAATGTTAGCACAGGGATCCATCTTAATAGATCAAGGCTAAAAAGAATTCAGAATGTAGCCACAATTTCAGCTTGAAATTACGACCATAGATGTCGCTGCATAGGAATCTTTACGTTGGAATGAGTGAATTCAAGCTAGAAGTATATCTGGAAGCACCAGCATAGGAATTTCACACGTTGTCGTCGTAATTAAAGATTTCAAATCGCGACCAAAGATGCGGCGACAATCTACAGATTTATGAAGATCACACCAGATCTATGTGAGTGTACAGCTGGATTGTAACAAACTTTGCTAGCTACAAATAGAATTGGATCTGAGAAAAGATGAGATCTATCATTCTTGAGGCCATTTAGAGCTGCAGTCACAAGTTGGTCCAAAAATGGGTAAATAGCCGTCGTAAATCATAATTTACGTCGAAATTCTGAAATAGTCCAGTAAACAAATCAGATCTGCATAGCTGTCAATAACAAACTTTTACAGTTGTACAAAGTAGTTGGATCTGAGAATTGAGGAAATCTGCAATTTCTAAAGCCAATAAATATGAAAGAAGATGAAGAAAAATATTAAGAGGTGGAGGAATTAAATACTGTAATTACTGTGTGTTTTTGAGATTTAAGCTGGAAAACGGTGAGCTGATGGAGAAAAGTAGCAACCACTTCTAACAAGAGGTGCTTGATGCAAGGCAAGAGGAGCAGTTGAGGAATAGTCCTAGTAGTCTAGAGATAGTAAGCTTCGATTATATTCATTAACCCCTCTTTTATGTTGATAAATTTTAATGACATTTGAATGAATACGAGAGTATCTTTCATTGTTAGATTGCTTTGATTATTATTTAATGCTTTTCATCTGTTTATTCTTGGATCTAACTGCATCAAACATGAGAGTGCATTTCCAGTCTACTAACATCGAGAGATGCGGTGACAAGTTAGGTTAACAAGCAAGACAGCAAGAGTTGCTTGGGATTAGAAGACATTCTAGTCACTTGTTTTTGAGTGCACAACGTTGCTCACATCGAGAGGTGGGGTGATTGTGGGTTATAATTGGTAAGATTTCATTGGAGCTCTATTGCTGTGACAATTCGTCTATACAATACCTTGTCAATGCATCCTTTACACTTGATCAAACCTTTTCTTTTATGCACTTAAATTCTCAAAACTTCCACAACAATTGATTTACTTTCTGTTACTTTGACAATTAACCTTGATTGTATTGACAATATTAACAATTTTAGTGTGAAAATTTGACTTAATTGCGCTGACATCTTTACTCACATTTCATCTAATTTTAGTATTAGTTGCTTCGACAGCTGAACATCAAGAACCCATTCCTCGTGGGATCGATATCCGATAGAATCAATCTATCAACTATACTTGCATCAACGTGTGTCCGCTTTCACAACTGCTGTGACGTTACAGACACGATCATGTTTTGGCGTCGTTGTCGAGGAATGACATTTGTTTGATGCTTATTTTTGTCTTTTCATTTATTCTTTATTATCTAAATTTTATTCGTTACTAACTTGTTTTCTTTTTGTTGTTTACTTTTACATTTTTTTAGTGAAATATGGCTAGGAATGAGGTACATAAAACCTCAAGATTTAGGATTGACATGAGTGATGCTATAGAAATGGAGCTTGATGCCATAACAGCCCTGATATCTTCTTTGACTAATATGCAGAATGCTACTGCAATTGCAGAATGGAAATTTGCAACAACAATTTGTAATTACTGTGGGGGCAACCATGAGTTTGAAGAATGCCCATAAAATTCAACAAATGCGTACCACATGGGGAATTTCTAACGAAATGAAAATCCATATTCCAACACTTACACGCTAGGGTGGGAGCAACATCCACATTTTTGTTGGAACAATCAAGATCCTGGAAGTATAGACAATGATGTTAGATCTGAGTGGACATTGTCCAATTATGATCAACCTTTGTCAAGGCAAAATATCCAGCAAGACCAAGTATTAGAGTTTTCATCAATTGAAAATTTGGTAAGACAATATATTGCCAAGACTGATGTTGTGTTTCAGAATTAAGCTGAATCCATACAAGCTCTAGAATATCAATTTGGCCAGATTGTGGGTGCAATAAATTTGCAACCACAAAAAACTTTGTTGGTTGATATTGAGAATTCGACATCACAAGGGCAAGAGCATGATGAGGAAATCATTCCCAGAAGTGAAACTCAACTAAATGAAGTTGTTAGAGATGTTACAGCAAAAGAAGATAATTAAAATCTCAACAATAGAAAGATGTTAGAGCTATCTGAAAAGCAAACTGCAGCTGAAGAGGTTAAACAAAATATTGCGGCGATAGAATCAGATCACTTTGTTGCCACAAATGCTACGGCAAAACAACCTCAGAAACTTGAAGACACATTGTCAAAGAAGAGAAGATTGAGAGATGTCAAAGCAATGGTACTTACTGAAGGGTGCGCTGTCGTAACAATTAAATTGATCCAAGAATTTAAGGATCCCAAGAACTTCTCATTTCCCTATTTCATTGGTGATTGGTATATTGGAAAGGAATTATGTGATTTCAATGAAAGCATAATATTGATGCCTATATCCGTAATTAAGAAGTTACGAAATTGGAAAAAATGCAAGAAAGAGTGGAAATATTTCGGGATCGTGTGGAGAATAATAGAGTACGAAGCACTTGAAGAAGAAGAAACACATATTGTGTCTGCACCAATTGAGGAATAAGTAAACACTATTGTCGGTGCTTTAGGATTCCATTATCAACGTAATTTTGTACAGCTGTATTGCACCTACTGACTTAATGCTGAAAATGGACGAAGTTCATATGGAGGAAGAAAAAGATGAAAAATAGATGTCGAGGTAAATTTAGCTGAGAAATTTGTCCCTGCACCTGAAGTTGTGGGTGAAGCACCTGAAGTTGTGGGTGAAATACCTGAATGCTTGGCGCAAGATGGAGTGAGTTAGGCGAAAGGTATTGATGAAAACCTTTTGGCGATAGTGCTCTATACTGGATCAACAAATGAAGTAGCTGATGATGCCATAGCAGAGATAGAAACTGAGGAGTAGTCAACAAATCATGTGAAGCTCAAACAAAAGTAAAAGTAGAAAGAAGAGAATGACCTGATGTCACGACAAATTAGGCTAAGGAGTTTGTCACCGTACCAGAACCTGTGGATGCATCATCTGATGATTTGGTGCCACCTGAAGCAAGTCAGGCGGATGTTGAGATGCCTGCTATTGAGGAGCAATCCATAGGTCTGGCCAAGCCAAAGGAACGAAGGAGGAAGTGCACCAAAGACAAGAAGCAATGCAAGGAGGAATGGAAGCGCAAGAAGAAGAAGACCAATGCAGCCACATCTTCGGCTGCAGCACACTGAGTTAGTTTTTTTTAGCACTTAGTTTAGTTTTCATGCATATGATGTAGCTGTAGTGTAATTGTCCCTTCATTATTAATGTCATTGCATTGTTATTGTCGCTGCATCTACATTGTCATTGCATTTTTATTATCGCTGCATCTACATTGTCATTGCATTTCCATATACGTATTTATTAATGTTAATGCATTGGGGATAATGCACACTTTAAGTTTGAGGGGAATTTGTGAGAAATGGAAATGCAATTGCCCCCACATTCATTTTTGAAAATTTACTTGTTTCTTTAGTTTAATGAAAAATATGCAAAGTTTTAAAAAATATGTGACTACAATTTTTATTTTATGCATAATTCTTGAATTATTTAGGATGTTGATATATGAATTGGATGAATTTGAATGAATATTGAACCTTCTATTTTTGGATGAATGATTGGAAATGTATCAGTAATGAATGGATAGTAGCAATCTTTGAGATTTGAATTGACTTGCCAATTGCAGTGACATTGTATTAATAAACAACACTACAATCTGAGTGCATTGTGACTTATTAGGGGAGAACACTCCGCTGCAAGTGTTAGAAAAATCATCTAGCAAAGGTTGTCACTGCAGGAGTGTGTGTCGCCACAATTAGATACCTTCTAGGGGTTTGTTGCACCACATCGTTACTACACAGGAACAAAGGTAAAGTCATGCAATGACATCTCTCAGTCACTTATAGAAAGAAATCACAAAGAGAAAAGAAGAGAAATATATTGCAATAAATGTTGTATTGGTTAAGAAAGGGTTAAGAAAGGGTTAAGATTCAAAGCATGTTACTAACATTAGTGAAGTTGCAGTTTTAATTATTCATACTTATAAATTGACGGCGCATTATTCTGTCATGTGAATGCAATTTGTACATTCGAAATTCAAGAAAATCTAAGTTGTTAGAATAATAATTACGATGACATTTTTGCTTGTGAAGTTTGGTAATTTTTGTTTACTTGAGGATAAGTAAAAACTCAAGTTTGGGGGTATGATAACATTAGAAATAACACCTATTTTCTCCCTAAATTTGTGTATTAATTGTCTCTTTTGTAGCATATTTAGCATGCATAATAATCATTACATACTTAGTTTTTATATTTTCTAACTCATTGATATTTGGTTTACATTCTTGTTATTTTATCTCTTTTTATGCACTAATGTCGCCGCATGCATCATATATATTGCGTCTTAAAATGTCAGCGTAGGGATCCATCTCAGTAGATCAAGGCTAAAAATAATTTAAAATGCAGCCACAAATTTAGGTTGAAATTGCAACCATAGATTGCGTTGGAATGAGTGAATTCAAGCCACAGGCATATCTGGAAGCACCAGCGCAGGAATTTCACACGTTGTCGTTGCAATTAAAGACTTCAGATCGCGAGGAGAGATACGGTGACAATTTGCATATTTATGAAGATCACAGCATATCTGCGTGAGTGTACAGCTAGATTGTAACAAAATTTGCTAGCTGTAAATAAAATTAAATCTGAGAAAAGATGAGTTCTATCATTCTTGAAGCCATTCAGAGTTGCAGCCATAAGTTGGTCAAGAAATGTGGCAAATTATCGCCATAAATCATAATTTGCATCAACACTCTGCAACAGTCCAGTAAACAATTCAGATTTACGTAGTTGTCAATAACAAACTTTTACAGCTATACAAAGTAGTTGGATCTGAGAATGGAGGAAATATGCAATTTCTAAATCCTATAAATAGAGGAAAAAATATGAAGAAAAATATCAAGAGGTGGAGGAATTAAATACTACAATTACTATGTGTTTTTGAGATTTAAGTTGGAAAATGGTGAGCTGATGGAGAAAAAGAGCAACCACTTCTGACGAGAGGTGCTTGATGCAAAGAAAGAGGAGCGGTTGAGGAATAGTCCTAGTAGTCTAGAAATAGTAAGCTTCGATTGTATCTGTTAACCCCCTCTTTTATGCTGATGAATTTTAATGACATTTGAAAGAATACGAGAGTATCTTTCATTGTTAGATTGCTTTGATTCATATTTAATGCTTTTCATATGTTTATTCTTGGATCTAACTACAGCAAACACGAGAGTGCATTTGCAGTCTACCAACATCGAGATGTGGTGACAAGTTAGTTTAACAAGCAAAACAGTGATAGTTGCTTGGGATTATAAGAGATTCTAGTCACTTGTTCTTGAGTGCACAACGTTGCTCACACCGAGAGGTGGAGTGATTGTGGGTACTTGAGTCTTGATTAAATGGAGGATTATTATTGGTAAGATTTCATTTGAGCTCTATTATTGCGACAATTCATCTATACAATACCTTGTCGATGCATCCAGCGTTACGACTTAGCGAAATCAGTGATCCACTCCAATCCTTTACACTTGATCAAACCTTTACTTTTATGCATTTAAATTCTCAAAACTTCCACAACAATTGATTTACTCTATTGCATTGACAATTAAGCTCGATTGCATTGATAGTATTAACAATTTTAGGGTGCAGATCTAACTTAATTGCACTGACATCTTTACTCACATTTCATCTAATTTTAGTATTAGTTGCTTCGACAGGTGAACATCAAGAACCCATTCCTCGTGGGATCGATATCCGATAGAATCAATCTATCAACTATACTTGTATCGATGTGTGTCCGCTTGCACAACTACTGTGATGTTACAGACGTGATCAGCGACAAAGAAGTCAGTCCCTTAAATCTTCAAGTTTGGTCCCTTTATTACTGTGTAAAACATCCTATGTCGTGATGATGTGATCAGTTTCATATTTTTTCAACTTCTCATGGTCTCCTGCACACTCACGAAGTATGTTAGCTAACCTTTATGCCTCAATCAGCCTTAAAGAAAATAAAGTAACCTTTTAGCACTGGTTTGCACAATTTATTCAAAAGATAAAAACTAAGTTAAATCCTATGAAAACATAAAGAAAAATGCTTAATTTCAAGCTCTTCAAGTGTGAAAACTAGTTCAATCTGCTAGGTATGAAATTAGTAGATCACTCATATACTCGCGGAAGCCCTAAAATACACACCGAATGGGAGTACATTTGGAGGTAGTCTACTGTGAAAGAGCCACAAAAGCAAGGTGTTGATCTACCAGTTTCATACCTAGCAGATTGAACTAGTTTTCACATTTGATGAGCTTGAATTCAAGTAATTTTCTTTATGTTTTATGGATTTTTAGTTAATTTTGACTTTTAAATAAATTGTGCTAACAAGGTTAGTTTATTGCTTTCAAGGCCAAACGAGGCCTAAAGATTAGTTAACCTACTTCATGAGTGCATAAGAGACGAGTAGCAGTTCAACCACAATGATACTGACCACTTCATCATGATATATAAAGCCCTTTGTCGCAACAAAGGGATCAACAACAAAGAATCAACGGACTGCCTGCTATGTCATGACACAGGCCCTGGTGTGTCGTGACATCGGCCTCAGATTTTAACTCTACATCAAGCGAGGGTCAGTTTTGTCTTTACAATGCATTTTAAAGCACGAAGGATGGTGGCTGACCTAGGATTGATGGAAAAGGCTGACCAAAGCTATAAATAGGATCTTTAGCACTAGGGTTTTGACACCATTCATTAGATCTTAGTTTTTCAGCTTTGTTTTATATTTTCGTTTGAAATAAGATTGTAAAAACTCGCATAAACGTTCAAGGAATTTTTCTGACTGATTGCTAATATAATTCTAGTGTCTTTTTCATTCTCTTCTTCAATTATATGTTTTCATATATTGTTTTAATGATGATCAAAGGAACCATGAGGAACTAATTCCATTTTGGGAATTAGGGTGTAGACGTATGAATAATTAATTGTTGTTTTACAGGGATTTTACCTTTCAGATCAGCTGTTTGGGAAAGGAAGAACATCGAATAAACACTAGGCTTGACAACCTTAAAAAATAATCCAGGTGGGAATGAACCTAAAATTGGTATTGTCCATCCGTGAACACCTTTTCCCCAAAGCAGTTTAGATTGTGACATCTAGCGATAAGTAATCTCTATCGGCTGGCTATGCTGGTGGAAGATCGAGAGATCCAACTGGGGTAATGACTAGTTGATTGGAGGAAAATCCCCAAAACTCAGCTATTGAAGAACTCATAAGGAAACGACCTAATCTCTCCAAAGTCATTTATAAGAATCTCTACATCTCAGTCATTTTGCTTTTATTTTCTATTTTTATTTTCCTTTTATTATATGCTCTTTAAAACCAGCTCTTTTATTTCTCTTTATACTATAAATCCCTAAGGTAAGTACTAAATAATTTATTATCACCTTACGCCTCTTTTGGGTATGATCCTTGGAATACTACCAACTGTTTCGTTGTAAAATACTATATTTACAACCTGACCCGTTTACTTACGGAAAGCCTAAATCTACACCGAATGGGAGTACGTTCGGGGATGGTCAAGTTGTTGGCACCATTACCGGGGAGGGAATACTTTAGTAAATTTTATTGTTTCTTTATATTAAAATAATTAAGAAAATTTTAGGTTTTAGATACGATCTAACCATACTAACAATTTTTATTTTTTAGATCTAACACTTCCCTTTAATTCCCATCATATTTAAAACCATGGATGCCTACGATTATTTTTGTGCAGATATCATGTATGATGATGATTATGATAATGATATCTACAAAGACGAGTATCATGAAGATTAGGAGATTTAGGAAAATCAGAGATTATTGATGTTGGAGTTAAGTCAACTTCATGGAGAAACCCCGATCCTAGATCAACATGATGATATATCTTTCGAAAATGCATACCTCGTGTAATAGTCTGTTTGTCAGTGGTAATGGGTGCAAAGTTTGGAATTAAATTCCAAGTAGTAATTTAATTTTAATTTTTAAAATATGCTTATAAGATCATATAAAGCATCTAGTGTATTAAATTTTATGGTTGAGTGATAATTAGTATAATGTGTTAAATTGAGAAATTTGAAAGGTTGATCTCTTAAGTTAAAAGATCATAAAATAATTGTTAGCTAAAAATGTAGGAAATGAAATAGTGAATGACTAAATGAATAATAATGCATTAAAGTGTTAGTGGGATGTGATGAGTTAAAATAAAAAGAATTTTATATGGAGATAAAAATGAGTGGGTGAACTAAAATAAAGAATGAAATAGGTGGAAATTAGCACTACCTTTTCACTATTATTATTTTTTATTCTATCTTCTTCTTTGTTTCTTTTCTTGGCAACCGAAACTCTCCATGAAAAGAGGAAGCTTCAAAAATTTGATACTTCAAGCTCTTGCATGTAAGTGAAAATGGGATTTATGCTTGATAAAAATTATGTATTTGTGATCCTTTTAGTTTGGGCTATACTATATAGTGATTAATTTTCAAGAAAGTTCAAGATGATGAGATTGGGAAGTTGCCATGCTTAAATTTCTTTACCTAGCTGCTGTTTTGGAATGAAAAATTACGAGTTAGAAGCTTGATTAGAAATTTTAACAGCTTAATGGTGTTATAAAAATAGTACAAGGATTTAAGTTCATGAGATTAGATTTTTGGATGGTTTTATTAAGTAATTAAACCCTTACATGTTTAGTTGATAATAAAGAGAAAATTTATAGGGTTATAATATTTAGTATATTTAGCTTTGTTTTGAAAAGGAAGATAAATTAATTGTTAAATGGAGGAAATAATTATATTTTAAGAAATTGGTTAGAAGAGAGCATGGGTTTACGAAGTATAACTTTATTTTAGTTAAATTGTAATGGAATGAGCCACTGTGATAGTTTAATTAATTTAAGTTTAAATTATTTATTAATTAGATCAAGAAACGAACATTATAGTTGATAAACGAGGGAAAGGGAAAGTTATCGAGTAATTCTACGCTAAACCTTTATCGTCAATATACAAGTAAGTTCATTTTATTATTATGTGAAATTATAAATTTATTTCTTGATTACTCATTGTTGAATTATAGATTTGGCATAAGTGAGGGATACTTGTTGACATGTACCATTCTATGTGGATTGGTACAATTGCATTTACAAATTCAGGCTGTGTGCCTAGCAGGCTTTGTGTGGTGTATTCAGGCTGTGTGCCTTAGCAGGCTTTGCGTTGGTGTATTCAGGTTGTGTGCCTAGTAGGCTTTGTGCCGGTGTATTCAGGCTGTATGCCTAGCAGGCTTTGAGTCAGTGTATTCAGGCTATGTGCCTAGCAAGCTTCGTGCTAGTGTATTCAGGCTATGTGCCTAGCAGACTTTGTGCCGGTTATCGAAGAACAAGTATTTAACTGTTGAACAATGGTCGTCAGTTACCTTAATTACTTTATCAATTGTATTTCGAACTTACTAAGTCTTAAATGACTTACCTCGTTTGATTTGCATGATTGTAGATCTCGAGGAACCTTGGTATAGATTGGATCCAGTCAAGAGTGCACACTATCATCTTCATCTTCGGTAGATTTTTTAGTAACTCATTTTGGGTTTAAAAGTGGCCTGTGTATAGGATGTTTTGGGAAGTTATGTTGTTGGGGAAAAGTTCTTGTTAAGACTTTAGCGTAAGCATCTTTTGAAGTAACTACTTGTAAAAGTTGTGTTTGTGAATTTGGTACAAGGAATATTTTGTTAAATATAGTATGTTTTAACATATGACTTGTGCATTGGTTGTTAAGGCATGTTTATGAATGATGCATACTTAATGTGATTGTATATATATGTTTAGATAGGAAGCTTGTGATGTTTTATGAATAGCATTTAGACTTTTGAGAAATTAAGATTAAAATTTTAGCAATAGATTGTGTTGTGTCGGTACTTCGTTGCTTAGTATCGATAGAGGTGCAGGGGATTGGAAACTTTAGTTACTGACTTATTTGGTTCCTGTAATAAGAAATTAGAGTACCGGTAGAACTATAAGAGTAGTATCGATAGACAAACCTAAATATTGGTAGAAAATGACAATTATTGTTAACTTTGCTCACTGTCAATTTTAGTACCAGTATAGCTGATTTATGTATTGGTAGAAAGGTCTAGACTAAGCAAAATTTCTCACTGAGGTTTGAGGTATCGATAGAAGTTGTTTGGGTATTGGTAGATCTAGACCCTTTGTATTGGTAGAACTTTTATACTTCCGGTAGTTTATTGCTAAGTTTTACCTATTTAATTATTGTTTGTTCTACCGATACTTACATGTTCATATATCGGTAGAAGTATAATTTTATATAGAAATTTGTATAATGGATCTAAATTTCCAGCATATGTTGTTTAATTACTATAAGTCTTATTGTTCTGATATTTGGTTATTGAAATTTTGAAATGTTGAATTGTTAAACATTGTTAACAATAAATGTTGTTTAGATATGTGAGTTTAATAGATATATCGAGTTAAGGGTTTCACACCTCGAATTTGAACAAATAGCATGAGAATAAGAACAAGGACTAAACAAGGAAACCAACGAGCAAATTGAGATTTCACCTTTGGAAGGGGAAATGGATAGCTATATAAAAATCGAAATTGAACCCCAATCCAATGATGAATCAATCCCCACAGAGGAAGATAACGGGTCCTCTATCCTAGATTCAAATCTTCAACTAATTACGATCATAACCACATCAACAGAAGAAATATTAGTTAAAGACGTCATTGATTAAAGATTTTAATTCCAGTGGAAAATAGCTACTATGTACAATATTTTCTTGGTATAGCATATCCCTAGAGAAATTACTAACGTGAAAAATTTTCTATTTTTGCAGAAAATAGGAAATATTTACAAGTTAGAGCCCCAATCCTCGACAAGCATAATAATCACATCTGTGAAGCAAAAAAGTGTACATTTCTGGGAGAGGCGATTACTGCACTGGTACCACAATCCAAAGGATATAGAATATAGTAATTGAAATTGCAAAGGGAATCAAATAGCTGTCACGACATCAAAACTTGGGTTTGTAGTGAATTCAACATTTTCACTAAATGAGGTAATCAAGCAGCTATCTCCACCACACGAAGTCATATGAGTTACGCATATGGAAATTTTCAAGAGCTGGTGGTATAAATTCACAGACGTCATGAATAAATATGATCGATAAAAATAGCTGGTGGTGATTTATGCAAGACGAAAAGGAAATTTTCAAGAAAGAGATAATCCTCAAAAAGTAGCCTGGCATGATGGTTACTGGATGAACAGTGATAAAACAGACTGTTTGTGGGTGTCGAAGTGTACACTAATACTCTTAGACAATTCTGACAAGTACTAACACTCAATTTTAATTTATAGTCACTAACGCACTAACTCAGTAACATTTTTTCATTTTAGGGTATTCTTTTCGAAACTTATAGGTTTGTCGCGACACAGCTTCTTAACGTCGTGATGAAGCAACTAGACTACTCCAAATATGCCTAGGCATGCGCTATGGCGCGACATACCCCTTGTATGTCGCAACCAAGGGGTCAAATTGCTGAAATACCAGAACTGGTGGGTTTGTCGTGACACAGACGAGACTTTGTTGCGACGTAGGGGTAGACTACTAGAAGTTCATGACTAACAGGTTTGTCACGAAAAAGGAGAGCTACATCACGACAAACAAGCACTGGCAGGTTGGTTCCGACATACTTATGAACGTCATGACATTGTCTGCAATTTTTGGAGGGTTGACCCGACCCAATTGCACAACCCAACATTTTAAAACCCTCATTACCCGATTTTAAAACCCTAAAACCCTAAACATACCCACCCTTATATAGACTAAACACATCACTTTCACTTAAACACTTCCAACTCATCCTTAAAATTTTAAAATCTCCTCATCTCCCCCTTTTCCCTTAAACCCTAAAACCCATCAAACCTCTAGGAAGGCTCCCCTCCATCTTCAAAGATCAATTCATTAGAATTGACAAGGCAACAAATAAAAGGTTTTACTAAAACTCTACTATTTTATTCATTACTGTTCACATTTTACATTGTAGATTGCAATGCCACCCCGAAAGAGGACAATGGTGCACGATAACGATAGCAACTCGGACTTTGAACGGTTCACAAATGCTAAGATAGGGAAATACTTTATGGCTTTGCAAGGGAGGACTCTCATTCAGGAAAGTGGTTTTGAACCATCCATGATTCTCTGCAAGGAAGTATGGCCACTAGTGTAGTACCATCAATGAGAGTATTTTTGCGTTCTTGCAACAAGTAATGGAGTAGTACCAATACTTCACAAATTTTACACAACCCTTAAGGATGACATAATAAAGAGAAAACCTTTAGGAATAGTGGTAGTTCGCGATAACGATGTTCGTATGTCACCTAAAGATATTTGTAATTATTACAATGTTCTGTACTATTGGAAAGATAATGCAAGAAAGTGGACTCTAATTTATTTCAGAATATAGACATAGAGGAAATAATTAAGTTCTTGATAGAGGGGCGAGGTGTTTGGAACTATAGGCCAGACACCGGCACACCATCTAACTTCATCCAAGCTATCATGTTTTTAGTAGCTAAAATGTGGATACAATTCCTATCAACACAACTTATACTTGCATTATATGTCTCTAACGTTAATACTTTGCGAGCATTACTATTGTATGGCATTTTGCAACGTAAACAGATTTGTGTAAGGACTTGGATCTATGAAGAAATCAAATGGTGCACTCAAAGCCAAAAGAGTGGTCTCTTCTCCCCACATTTGGTAACTGCCTTATGTAAAAATGCAGGCGTGCCAATGAAAGAAAATGAAAAATTTCTAAATCTGACTTGGAGCATTGATCGCGCTATGAATGTCACAGCAAATGTGCAAGCGTACACTGTCGATGAAAGTATAGTAGATAGAAGTGAATTTGTCGGATATTGATCCCACGAGGATGGGTATCTGTTGTCTAAAATTGCCAGTGCAAAAGAAGTTTAGATAAGAAAAATTATCAAAAATAATGTCATCACAATTAAGTCAAAATCTACACAAATAAAGAGTTCAAACTGTCAACACAATTTTTGTAAAACTACAATACAAATGTCAGAGCAATTTACTAGAAAATGAAATGAATGTTAAAGATATTTTTTCAATGTAATTAAGAAAATTAACAAAGTAAAACAATGATAAAGAGATGGGGGATCCCTGACTTGATAAGTTGGCAAACACTAAATGTGACTACAAGGTAATTGATAGATAAATTGGCACCGTAATTAAGCTTAATGAGATCTCACTACTTTCGACTTCCCTGTTTATCAAAGACCCAAGCGCTTATATTAACCAGACTTTCTAGTCTTGGTAATACTTTGCATTCGAGAACAAGTGGCCAGAATTCCTTTGTACCTTAAGCAACTTCCGTTGTCTTGCTTGTTAATTTAACTTGTCACTGCACCTTCCAGTGACTGTGACTACAATCGCACTTCCGTGGTGAAAAATATTAAACCAAAGATAAACAGTTAAGAAGATTTGAGTAGAAATCAAAATAGATCTAACAATAAGAGGTACTTTCATACACAATTAAAGTCATCAAAATTTATCAACGTTTAAGAGGAACTAAAGAATAAGTTGAAGCATTCTATTCCTAGCCTACTAGAACTATTCCGTAAATGCTCCTCTTGTGTTACACTTAGACCACTCCTCAGTAGGAGTAGATGCTTCCTTCTCATCAACATTAGGTTCCTCCGAATGGTCTCAAGCTTCCATAGCTGAAAAGCTCAAAAGCTTGGTTGAAAAAGGATAATATTGAAAAATGAGAGACTAAAGGAAGAAAAGACACCTTTTTGTTTCTTTGTGAGTATTCATGTTTAGCCCAAATTGTACAGGTGTCTATTCTGCAAAATTGAGCTGTACAAGTTGGTTATCCCAGATTGAACAACTCACGCATTTTTGTTCTTATCAGACAGCTATCAGATTCGGCAACAATTTTTGGTGCAATTCTGGACATGTTCATGCAGTGACAATTCTGTACATGTTCATGTAGCAACATTCCTGGGTGCAATTGAAGAATACTTATGCAGCGATAGTTCTGGATGCAATTTGAAGAATATTTATGCAGCGACAATCTTAGGTGCAGTCCAGAAATATTCCTACGGTGACAGTTTTGGTGTAATCTAGAAGTGCTCATGCGACTACAGTTTTGGTGCAATCTGGAAGTGCTCATGCGGCGGTAGTTTTGGGCGCAATCTAGGCACGATTTTTCGAGTCCCCAAAAATAACAAAACATTGAGCACTCTTCTATTTTAAGTAGGATACTCGATTATTTATGTCCAAAGAAAGATCATACCCAACACGTTGGGGCATAATTTCTCAAATTCCCTAAAATAAAATAACATTGCCTAAATTTTTTTTAAATATAATTTTTTTAAAATAATTTATATATTTTAAAAAATGATATGCTACTTATTTTGTTAAAATGTTTTGCAAAAGATGGATAGATAACTATATAATTTAAAAAAAAAAAACAGCAATTATTGATTCAAGGAAGATACTCAATTATTTAGGTTCAAAGGAAAATCGTACCCAATACGTTAGGGCACAATTTCTCAAATTCCCTAAAATAAAAGAATATTATCTTTATTTTTAAAACAATTTATATATTCAAAAAAGCAATATACATTTTATTTTGTTAAAAATATTTTGCGAAAGATGGATAAATCCATGTAATTTACAAGTAAAATGGCAATTATCGATTTTAAATAGAATATCCGATTATTTAGGTTCGAAGAAAAATCGTACCCAACACGTTAGGGCACCACTTTTCAAATTTCCTAAAATAAAATAACATTGTTTTTATTTTTTAAAACAATTCATGCATTTAAATAAACAATATACATTTTATTTCGTTAAAAATGCTTTGCAAAAAGATGGATAAACCCATGTAATATACAAGTAAAAATAGTGATTATTGACTTTAAATAGGATATTCGATTTTTTAGGTTCGAAGAAAAATCGTACCCAACACGTTAGGGCACCACTTTTCGAATACCCTAAAATAGAAAAACCTTGCCTTAATTTATTATGAAAACAATTTATGTATTTTAGAAAACAACATACAATTTTTTTTAAAATATTTTACAAAAGAAAGAAACAAAAACTTGAATAAAGGTACACTCAATTTACAAATCAATTGGGAAAAAATAAATAAATAAAGCATGAATAGAAATAAATTTCATGGAATATAGTTTATGAAAATAAAATAAAGATAAGCAAAATAATAGTACAAATAATATATGTAAATTACATGCTAAGGTAAAGTAAACAAATAAAAGTAATTTAAAGAAGTAAAATTTAAAAATAAAATAATATGAAATAAAATAAAAGTAATTTAAAGAGGTAAAATTTAAAAATAAAATTTAAAAGGAAAAAAATGGTTTGAGGACCAAATCCAAACAAAATAAAAATTTCGAGCGAAATATATAAAAATAGAAAGAATCGGGCTTAAATTTTAACATCGGAGAAAGTCAGGGACTGAATGGGTAATAAACCCAAGTCCAATACACGTGTCGCCTCCGAATACACCCAAGGTCAGAGGACCGTGATGTAAATGGAAGCAAATTTTAGGGTAAAATTAAAATAAACTAAAAATATAAGAAAAGACTAGATTGAATACATTGAAAAATGCGAAAGGACCACGAAAATAATTAAACCATTTTTAAAATACGCGGATCTCCCTTTGGGTTTGGATCGGGTTTTGGGTCATATGATGAAACTGTGCTGTTTTGAGCCATTTGTAGGGGCTCCAAAACGACGCCGTGTAGTGCCCCTATAAATACCATTTTTTCGAAAAAAAATAATTTTAAACTCCCTTTACTCTCTCATTTTCTCTCAAACAAAAACCCTAAGGCCACCCTTTAGCCGTCGTCTGTCCGCCATGGCCACTGATCATCAGCAATGGAATCCATGGGCCGAGAAGTAAAAAAAGCACCCTTTTTTTAAAAAATCCTTAGAATTTAGATCTAGTGTTAGAAAGCTTAAAGAACGATCCCAAAAACCCCCAAAAAAATAAAACTTTCGATCTCCTTTTGATTTTTTTAGAAAAAGACAATCTTTTCCATTTTTTTGAAACCTCCTACATGAATCATCAAACAATTCAGAGGAAGCCTCGGGTAGTCTTGCAACCACTAACAGTGGTCGGTAAAACGTGGTAAGGAACCCTAACTCCATTTTTTTTTTATATTTTATGTATATGTTTTCCTTTTTAAAAAATAAATAAATATAGAATATATGCGAAAATACCTTTGAAATTTTTGTTTTTCTATTGCTTTTTAGGTATCAATTGTTATAGAGATGGTGGTTAGCTTTTATAGTTGAAATAAATACAAGAATATTATATTTTGAATTTGATTTCTACATTAATGTTTGCAGGTCTTTTTTCATGTCAAAGACAGTGGCTTCTCCAGTCAATGGCGATGTGGCCTTGCCATTTCGGTGCAAGGGTAAATAGAGGGTCACGTGGCTGACGTGGCAAGGTGAACGGCGTCGAGACTAAGGCAGAATTAGTGTTTCCTTAGTTTCTTTAGGGTTTTAAGCTTGAATGATATTTTGGCTTGGGTAATTGGGTTAGGCTTAGTCTAGGTTTGCATTTGGGTTGTAATATGTAGTTCGGGTTTTAATTTTGTAAATAGACTTGGACACTTAAATGAATTTTTTTTTTGTGAGTTTTATTGGGCTGGATAAATTGGGTCGATTACAACTGCCCCTCTTTGCTCATTGTCATGTAGCAAGAAAGCAGCAAAGACTCTAAGGAGGACTAATTTCATCCGGTCTTCTCATCGTAACGTATCATCAATCTGCCCTTTAAATGGGTAAAAGATCGGATTCTATCTTCAATTTTCCCTCTGGTTAGGCTAAAAGATTGGATGACTTCAATCTTCCCCATGGTCGAGGTAAGAGATTGGATGGTTTCAATTTGCCCCATGGTGAGGGTAAGAGACTGGATGGCTTCAATCTACCTCATGGTTAGGGTAAGAGATTGGAAGACGTCTTCAATCTACCCTATGGTTGGGGTAAGAGATTGGATGATGTCTTCAATATGCCCCATGATCGATGTAAGAGATTTGATGGCTTCAATCTACCCCATGGTCGGGGTAAGAGATTGGATGACTTCAATCTGCCCCATGGTCGGAGTAAGAGATTAGATGACTTCAATCTGCCCCATGGTCGGGGTAAGAGATTGGATGGCTTCAATCTGTCGTATGGTCGAGGTAAGTGATTGGATGTCTTCAATTTGCCCCATGGTCGGGGGTAAGAGATTGGATGGCTTCAATCTGCCTCATGGTCGGGGTAAGAGATTGGATGATGTCTTCATTTTGCCCCATGGTCGGGGTAAGAGATTTAATGTCTTCAATCTGCCCTATGGTTGAGGTAAGAGATTGGATGATGTCTTTAATCTGCCCCATGGTTAATGCTCAAAACATACCTACTGCTCTAAGCTTGAGAGTAGTAAGGATTTTTTATAAAAGGGCACATTATCATTGTCAATTATTTTAATGAAAAATGCATTTCCTATTTCACTTCGCAATTCTATTTATTTTTTTCCATGTTTGACAAGTATTTTATAATTATACCATACAATTAACCATTTTTCAATTCATTTATTCTTGTTCAAATTGATAAATATTTTTGTTCTTGTCAAAATATTCTATTAATTTATACTTATTCCATACAATCAATCATTCTTAAATTCATTTGTTTCTTTGGATCTCGTTTTATCCCTCTAACAGGTCTTTTGATATCAATGATATGAATGACACCATTGTTGACACAGAGCCCTCTTTTGAGCAAGATATGTGTTCGGAGGATTCTCAAGACTTTGAAGAGAACCAAGATTGTAACTATCTCCCAATTTGTTAAGAATGTAAAACAAGATGAAAAACAAATTCTGCCTCATAAGAAGTCAGTGGAAATCGTGAGCCTGGGAAATGAAGAGGAAAAGAAGGAAGTAAAAATTGGGACAAGCATCTCCACAGAAACAAAACAGGATCTTATTGAGCTGTTCCAAGAGTTTAAGGATGTTTTCGCATTGTCTTATCAGGATATGCCTAGGTTAAACACCGATATTGTGGTACCCTAGACTCCCCATAAAAGAAGATTGTAAACTTGTTCAACAAAAGCTTCGAAGGATGAGACTTGTCGTACTACTAAAGATAAAAGAAGAGGTCAAAAAGCAGTTTTAATCTGGTTTCCTTCAGGTGGTCAAGTATTTAGAATGGGTAGCTAATATAGTCACTATCCCTAAGAAATATGGTAAGGTATGAATATGCGTCGATTATCAGAATTTGAATAAAGCAAGCCCAAAAACAACTTCCTATTGCCTCATATTGATACCCTAGTTGATAACACGACAGGTCTTTCATTGTTTTCCTTGATGGATGGTTTCTCCGGGTACAACCAGATAAATATGGATCCTGAAGACATGGTGAAGACTACCTTCGTCACAACGTGGGGGACATTTTTGTTATAAAGTAATGTCGATTAGGCTTAAAAATGCGAGGGTAACTTATCAAAGAGCCATGATGACCTTGATTCATGATATGATGCATAAAGAGATCGAGGTTTACATTGATGACATGATTGTAAAATCCCGAACTGAGGAAGAACAAGTAAAGGTCCTAAGATTGTGGAAATACCAATTAAAGTTGAACCCAGCGAAATGCACTTTTGGAGCTACCTCAGGCAAATTGTTAGGCTTCATAGTCAACAAGAGGCGTATTGAATTGACCCGAACAACGTCAAAGCCATACAGGAATTACCATCACCCCGTACTCAGAAAGAAGTTCGAGGTTTCTTAGGGAGATTAAATTACATCGCACAGTTCATTTCACGGTTAATCGAGAAGTGTGATCCAATCTTCCATCTTCTCAAGAAACATAACCCAGGAGTGTGGGATGAGGAATGCCAAAGGACTTTTGACAAAATCAAACACTATATGTCAAATGCCCAGATTCTAGTACCATTAAAGCCCAACAGACATTTGATCTTTTACCTGGCAATATTTGGGAACTTTATGGGATGAGTGCTAGGCTAACATGACAAGTTTGGAAGAAAAGAAAGAGAGATATATTACCTTAGTATAAAGTTCACTGATTGTGAAACAAGGTATTCTCCAATTGAGAAACTGTGTTGCGCTTTGGTTTGGACCACTCAAAGATTAAGGCAATATATGTTGTACCACACAACTTAGTTGATCTCGAAATTAGATCCCCTAAAATACATGATAGATTCAACCACACTAAATGGAAAAATTGCTAGATTGAAAATCCTACTCTCTAAATTTGATATATTCTATGTGAACCAGAAGGCAATAAAGGGAAGTGCGATCGTAGGCTTTCTAGCCAGTAGAGCTCTAGAAGATTATGAGCCATTGAATTTTGATTTCCTGAATGAAGACCTAATGTACGTTGAAATCACTGAGAAGGGAACTCCGAAAGAACATCTTTGGAGGCTAAATTTTGACGGTGCCTCGAATGTCATGGGTAACAAAATTGGGGCAGTTTTGGTATCTCCAAAAGGTGACTATTATCCTTTCATTATCAAGCTCAACTTCGACTGTACAAATAATATGTTCGAATATGAAACATGTATCATGGAATCCATGTAGCCATAGAACAAGAGATTCTATTATCCTTTCAAAATTCTAGAAGTATATGGGGATTCTGCACCTGTGATTTACCAACTCAAAGGAGAATGGGAAACAAGAGATTCTAAGCTAATTGATTATTGAAAGCTAGTTCTTTAGTTAATCAAAGAGTTTGATGACATTACATTTCATTATCTTTCACAAGATGAAAACCAAATGGCTGACGCTTTGGCTACTCTTTCTTCAATGATTAAAGTAACTAAGCCAGAGGATGTACGACCCATTCAAATGACCATTTACGAGACTCCTACCCACTGTTACAGTATCGAGGAAGAAGAAAAAGATGACCATCCTCAGTATAAAGACATCTTACATTATGTAAGGGATCGCAAATACCCAAAGCAAGCTACTGAGAATGATAAGCGGACATTGAGAAGTCTAGTATTTGATTATGTCTTGGATGGAGAAATCCTATATAAAAAGGAGAAAGGATCAAGTGTTGCTAAGATGTGTTAATGTTGTTGATGCTAGGAAAATCCTAAAAGAAGCCCATGAGGGTGTTTATAGGACGGATGCTAATGGTTTCACAATGGCCCGACAAATAATGAGATTTGGTTACTACTAGTCCACTATGGAAGGTGACTAAATCAACTATGCCAAGAGGTGTCACAAATGCAAGATCTATGGAGATAAGATCTATGTACTGCCTTCACCTCTTCATGTTCATGACTTCCCCATGGCCTTTCTCTATGTAAGGCATGGATGTCATCGAACCAATTTCACCGAAGGCTTTCAATGGACATCGGTTCATCTTCGTGGTCATTGATTACTTCACTAAATGGGTAGAAGCTACTTCCTAAGCCAATGTTATAAAAATCACAGTTAGTAAATTCCTGAAAATAGAGATCATATGTCGATATGTAATGCTAGAAAGGATCATATCTGATAATGCTTTGAATTTGAACAACAACAACATAGTGGAGGTCTATAGTCAATTCAAAATCAAACATCATAATTCATCTCCTAATCGCCCAAAGATGAATGGGGCAGTAGAGGGAGCCAACAAGAACATCAAGAACATCGTCGGGAAAATGACAGAAACCTATAAGGATTGACATGAGAATTTACCATTCACCATTTATGCTTATAGAACTTCTGTTAGTAATTCTACTAGGGCAACACCGTTCTCATTAGTTTATGGGATATAAGCAGTTTTACCTATTGAAGGTGAAGATTCCTTCTCTTCGAGTCTTGTCAGAACTGAAATTAGATAAAGTAGAATGGATCCAATCCAGATACGATCAACTGAATTTGATCAAAGAAACGAGATTTAAAGTTGTTCATCATGGTCAGATGTACCAGAAACGAATGATGCGAGCTTACAACAAAAAGGTTCGCCCTAGAGAATTTCATGAGGGAGACCTGGTTCTAAAGAAGATACTTCCCATATAAAAGGATTTTCGAGGAAAATGGATGCCTAATTGCGAAGGTGATAGCATTAGAAATGATACTTAATTTCTCCTTAAATTAGTGTATAATATGTTCCTTTTGTATCATATTTAGCTTACATTTTCAGCATTTCATATTTAGTATTTGTATTTTCTAAATAAGTGTTGTATGGTCTTACTTTTTTTCATTCTATCCCTTTTGTGCCACTAATGTCGTTGTATTTAGTACTAGTTTTACGTCTAAAGTTGTCAACGTAGAAATCCACCTCGAAAGATTAGAGTAGGAAAGCATTCAGATTTGCGGGGAAATATATCACCACATAAATGCTTTTACATTTTATCAAGGACTTTATGCTTCTAATACATTCAAAAGCACCAGCGTAGGAGAATTTTAAGTTGTCGTAGCAAATTTAAATCATAATTTGCATCCAGAGATGTCGCGACAATCTTCAACTACCTAACGCACAAACTAGATCTGCCTGAGTGCACAGTTGGAAATAACAAACTTGTACAGCTACAAAAAGGGAATTTATATCTGAGAAGAGGGATAGATCTGTGCTGTGGAGTGATTATAAGTAGAGGAAAGTACAAGAAGATCAATATCAAGCTGTGAAGAATTCAACTCTACAATTTCTCTCATTCATTCCCAAAGTCAGCTGCCATGGAGGTTGGATTCCGGATGAAGGTGACCTGATGCAACAAGGAAGCAATTGCTCCTGACGAGAAGTGCCTAGGTGCGACACAAGAGGAGCAATTAAGGGAGGATTCTAGTAGACTAGGAACAACATGTTTCAATTTCTTCTTTAATCCCTCTTAAAAGTTGATGAATTCTATTGACTATTAATTGTATACGAAAGTATCTATAAATGTTAGATTTACTTTGATTTCTACTCAATTCTTCTCATTTGTTTATATTTGGATTTAATTGTTTTGACCATGGAGGTGCAATTGCAGTCACAGTTACCGGAAGGTGCGGTGACAAGTTTGATTAACAAGCAAACAATGAAAGTTGCTTGAGGCAAGAAGGAATTCTAGCCACTTGTTCTTGAGTACAAAGTAGTACCAACACTAGAAGGTGTGATAATTATGAGTACTTGGGTCTTTGTTAAACAGGGAGTTTGATAGCAGTAAGATCTCATTGACACGTAATTACGGAGACAGTTCATCTATTGGTTACCTTGTAGTCACATTTAGAGTTGCCAACTTGTGAAGTCAGTGATCATTTCCAATTCTTTACACTTGATCTATTTTCTTTATATTTCTAAATTTACATTTACAAACAATTTCAACAATCAATTCATCTTTTATTAATTTGCTCTGACATTTTATATTACATTTGCACTGACATATTTTGCTCTTAACTTGTATAATTTTAACCAATTTGTGTTGACATTACTCTTAACAATTCTTTTCATTTGAACTCTAATTGCTTCAACAAATTTAAGCAACAAGAACACCATCTTCGTGGGATCGATATCCTATAGGTTCATCTTTATCTACTATACTAGCATTGACAGTGCCTGCTTGCACATTTGCTATGACGTTCATAGGCCGATCAAGTTTTGGCGCTGTTGCTAGGGATGACGTTTGTTTGATATTTATTTTTGTAGTTGCATTTACTATTCTTTTTCTAACTTTTATTGATTAACTAATCTTTTATTGATTTTCTTTTTAAATTCCTTTTAGGTGTTTATGTCCACAAGGAGAAATCCTAACAACATTGTTAGTTTTGATCCGAAAATTGAAAGAACAATTTGGAGGAAGAGGCAAGAGCAAAGAAAGATGGCTGGAAATAACAAAGATCTACCACCATTGCTGCCATAAAATGTTATTCCTCCAGTGTAGTCACAAAGAGTCAACAATATGCTGCCACAAAGAGAGCAAATTCTAGACAAGACAATTAGAGACTTTGTTGTTCCTGTGCTCGATGATCTACAACCAGGGGTTGTTAGACCAGCAATACAATCTGGGAATTTTGAATTAAAACCGGTAATGTTCCAAATACTTAACTCGAATGGACAATTTGCAGGTTTGCCTCCGAAGATGCAAGGGAGCATCTCAAATCTTTTCTACTTATATGTGCTTCTTTAAGTTAACATGGTGTTCTTGATGAAAACGTTAAAGATGCAGTTGTTCCCTTACTCTTTACAAGGAAGGGCACATACATGGTTTCTTGGTTTACCCGCTGGATCTATTACTTCATGAATGTGCTAGCAACTCAGTTTGTTTTGCGATTCAATCTACCCACAATGAATGCTAGATTGTGGAATGATATCATAGCATACAATCAACTGGATGATGAGAATTTGCACATTACGTGGGAATGTTACAAAACTCTACTTAGATGTTGTCCCAAGCATGAAATCAAATAGGAGACACAAATCAAGATCTCTACAATGGATTTAATGCGTAAACAAGAAATCTTATCGATGCATCTGCTAATGGTCCTTTGTTCAATTGTACTTACAATGAAGCTATGTGAATCTTGGAAAGAATTGTGCAAAATGATTATCAGTATCTGATTTTTCGTTCTACTCAAGTGAAAACAAATTCTGGACTTATTGAGTTAGATGCCAATTTAGCTCTAAGTGCACAAATATCCTCACTGGCGAATATGGTTAAAAACATGAAGGGGACGAGTAATGTTGCCCTTATTCAAGTAGCCCAACAAATGGATGTCTCGACATTTTCTTGTACAATTTGTGGTGACAACCATAGCTATGAGGACTGTCCACATCATGCTGAGAATGCATTTTATGTTAATAACATCCAAGGGAATTCATATGGTAACTCATATAACAGTTCAAGTAGAGCTTAACAACCTTAGGGGAGTCAGAATGTGTCTACATACAGATATGGAAATTCCTCAAATCAAGGTAATTTTAGACAAGGGAGTTACGATCAACAGCAGCAAAATTATAATCGCAATCCTCAAGTACATACGCAGCTTGACCAGATGCGATCATAGAACCAAATGCAGTCACATACTTAGATGCAACAAGAGGTTCGAATGCAACCACAACAGACTGTGCTACCAAATATGCAAGGGCATCATCAGTAACAACAATAACAGTATTCTCAACCAAGATCAGATCCATTAGCTACTCTTGAAGCTTTGATGCGTAAGCATATTACAAGAACAAAAGAAATTGTACAACGAAATTCATCTTCCATCCGAGTGTTGGAAGCACAATTAGGACAACTGGCTTCTAGCATGAGAACACGATCACCAGGTGCTCTGCCTAGTGACACTGAAAATCCAAATAAAAAAGAAAAGGAGCATTGCAAGGCTATCACATTACGGAGTGGAAAGCAAACTATCGAACAAAGTAAGAGCTCTAACCAAGCACCTGTCGACACAAACGAACCAAAGCAACAAGGAGAAGTTGCAGTTGAAGAAGACACAACAGAAGTAAATGAGGAGGAACCACCAGTAGTCACACCAGTGCTGACCATTCATCCTAAGAAGTTGTCGACGCAACTGCCCATGTCGACACAACCAGTTATATCACAACAACCCCCTATGAACATACCTTTGCTATTTCCAGAGTAATTCAAGGAGAAAGATCATGACAGATATTATCAAAAGTTTGTATCTACCTTGAAACAATTACATATTAATATACCTCTAGTTGATGCTCTTGTGTAGGTTCCCTATTATGGGAAATTTATGAAGGAGCTACTATCATAGAAGAAGAAGCTATCCGATATTGAGACGATTGCGCTCATAGAAGGGTGTAGCGCTATACTGACAAATAAATTGCCACAAAAAATAAAAGATCCTGGTAGTTTCACAATTCCATGCTCCATTAGAAACTATTACTTAGGTAAAGCATTATGTGATTTAGGAGCTAGCATTAACCTTATGCCATTATCAACTTTCAGGAAATTAAGGATTGGTCATATGAAGCCCACTGCGGTGACATTACAACTTGCGAACAGATCTTTAGCACAACCTGAAGGAAAAATTAAAGATGTTCTCCTCCATGTCGATAAGTTTGTGTTCCCGATAGATTTCATCATATTTGATTGTGAAGCCGATAAGGAGTTGCCCATTATTTTGGGGCACCCATTTCTTGCAACGGGACGCACACTTATAGTTGTTTTCAAAGGAGAGTTGATCATGCGTCACAACGATGAACATTTAACCTTTAGTGTTTTCGAAGCATCTCCATCACGAAGTAAGGAACAATATCATCACATTGATGTTTTGGATGAGTTAATTACAAAGGAATTTAATGAATGAAGTTCAGCAGTGCCAGAGGAATATGCGGTGACATTGGAAGATAATGCATTATCTGAATGTGACCACAAAGTTGAGGCTAATGTTTGTGAGCTAAAGCATGGTTGGTAATTGGAATCTTTGGATTTGACTAATAGGATGATCCTTGTTTTTAAACCATCGATTAAAGAAGCTCTGACTTTGGAGTTAAAGCCATTGTCAACACATCTGAAATATGTTTTCTTGAGTGATAATGATACATTGCCAGTGATTGTCAACACAAGTCTCAACGCGAACCAAGAAGAAAAATTAATCAAAATATTGAAGCAGCACAAAAGTGTCATCGCTTGGAGCATAGTAGACATCAAAGGCATTAGTCCCTCTTTCTGTATGCATAAAATGAGGTTGGAAGATGAAGAGAAACAGTCAATTAAGCAACAACAAAGATTAAATGAGAAAATGAAGGAAGTAGTGAAGAAACAGATCATTAAATGGCTAGACGAAGGCATAATCTACCCTATTTCGGATAGTACATGGGTGAGCCCAGTCCAATGTGTGCCTAAGAAGAGCGAGATCATGGTGGTAAGTAACGATAAAAATGAATTAATCCCTGCTCACATTGCTACAGGTTGGTGAGTGTGTATGGATTATCGTCGTTAATGCAGCCACAAAGAAGAATCACTTCCCACTGTCATTCATTGTGTACAAAGTATACCAGCACTAGAAGGTGTGGTAATTATGAGTACTTGGGTCTTTGTTAAACAGGGAGTTCGATAGCAATAAGATCTCATTGAGACATAATTGCGGCGACAATTCATAGTTACTTTGTAGTCACATTTAGCGTTGCCAACTTGTGAAGTTAGTGATCCTCTCCAATTCTTTACACTTGATCTATTTTCTTTACATTTTTGAATTTACATTTACAAACAGTTTCAACAATAAATTCATCTTTTATTAATTTGCTCTGACATTTTATATTACATTTGTACTGATAGATTTTACTCTTAACTTGTGAAGTTTTAACCAATTTGCGTTAACATTACTTTTAACAATTCTTTTCATTTGAACCCTAATTGCTTCGATAAATTTAAGCAACAAGAACACCATCCTTGTAGGATCGATATCTGATACATTCATCTCTATCTACTATACTTGCATCGATAATGTCCGCTTGCACATTTACTATGGCGTTCATAGGCCGATCAGAAGGGCCTTAAATGGTAAAGAAAGCCTTCTCTAGAGGAGCTCTCATTTTGACTGGAATGGATGCTAAAGATCTATACAACCTCGTCAATTCATACTCGATGAAGAAATATTTCACCTAAAAAAAAGAGAAAAAAGGGGAGATGTCAAGATGAAAACCCGCAAAGGGCATTTTGAAACAAAAGGAGTTTAAGTTGAAAACTCAAAAAGGGCGACTCGAATGGGAGCAAAGAATGGACTTATAATGGTCACTTCACTTAGAAGTAACATGGTGGATGAACTTTACACCTTGGGGCATCAACAAAGCACTCCAGGTCTCCTAACACATGTCAGGCTCAGAGTGGTCCTCTTCAAGTCTGCTCGGGAAGCTCATACATTGATATCTAGTTTACCTTATTTCATTTTAGTTCATTTTTTACTTGGCAATTTTTTAACAAATGTCTTCCATTTTCAATCTTTTCTTTCATTCAAGCTTTATCTACAATAAAATTCAACTTCATTCACCTTATGACTTTGTCCAAGCATTGTTGCATTGAAATAATAGATAATGGATTAACGCGATAAAACATACAAAGATTGTTTGCGTATCACTCTGGGAGATTCCTAAATAGTACAAGGACCTGATATAGGACCACTAGTTAGAAAGAACCACGCCTGAAGGATGGAAAGTTCCTCGAAGCTAGTAGTTCAGATAATGATCACCCCATTGATTTTCATGTCAAAATACCTAAAAGTGGACATTATACCACGATAGTGATAGGACTTAGATGATCATTAAACAATGTCGACCTAAGGATTAAAAAACAAAATCATTCTCAAAGATGACATTTTTGCTTTCATCATTCATACCTCTCTAATTAGGAGCATTTGATCCATTTCGATCATAGCATCCTAAGTGCATGGCCAAAATGCCAAAGAAGCATATTCTATAGGTCTCATTTCCCAAAAAATGGTGTGATAGACCAACAGAACAACAAATCTTATATCCCTGAAATTACAATGGATAAGAATAAAATTGCAGTAGCAAGTTTTTATCTCTCTGAAGTTGTAGTAGAGCAAAGCAAAACTACAATACAATCTCTTACCCCGACCATGGCGCAGATTGAAGAAGTCATCCAAACTCTTACCCCGACCATGGGGCAGATTGAAGCCATCCAATCTCTTACCTCGACCATAAGGTAGATTGAAGACCTCCAATCTCTTACCTCAACCATGGGGTAGATTGAAGCCATTCAATCTCTTACCCCGACCATGGGGCAGATTGAAGCCATCCAATCTCTTACCCCAACCATGGGGTAGATTGGAGCCATCCAATCTCTTACCCCGACCATGGGGCAGATTAAAGACATCATCCAATCTCTTACCTCAACCATGGGGCAGATTGAAGACATTAAATCTCTTACCCCGACCATGGGGCAAAATGAAGACATCATCCAATCTCTTACCCCGACCATGAGGCAGATTGAAGCCATCCAATCTCTTACCCCCGACCATGGGGCAAATTGAAGACATCCAATCACTTACCTCGACCATAGGGTAGATTGAAGCCATCTAATCTCTTACCCCGACCATGGGGCAGATTGAAGTCATCTAATCTCTTACTCCGACCATGGGGCAGATTGAAGTCATCCAATCTCTTACCCCGACCATGGGGCAGATTGAAGCCATCCAATCTCTTACCTCGACCATAAGGTAGATTGAAGACCTTCAATCTCTTACCTCGACCATGGGGTAGATTGAAGCCATTCAATCTCTTACCCCGACCATGGGGCAGATTGAAGCCATCCAATCTCTTACCCCAACCATGGGGTAGATTGGAGCCATCCAATCTCTTACCCCGGGTCCTAAAGGCTACAAGGAGTTCCTCTATAGTCCAGTTGTTTAAAGTGCTCCCAGGGATGTAGGGACGTATTCCCCACAAGCATCTTCCATCATCCTTCTTTTCAAACATATCGTTGGTACTTAAGTCCTTTATTATTCCTATTGCTTCAACTATTTCTCTTTCCTTCTCCTCCAATCTTTACCTTGAATTGACTATTCCTCCTGATGTGAACGTTTTGGTTATATGAGGAAAGACCATCGGCTCCCACCTGATCTCTTCCCCGGTCAAATGTGCTCTTCTTCTCTCATGCTTCTTCTCCAACTCCCTTTTCTTCTCCCTCACATCTAGCTTGTACCCTAGGCCAAAACGATCTCATTTAATTGTAATCATTGACACATTGATTCTCCCTTTAATATACTTTCCTGGTAATGCTCCATTCCCGACCGTCAATTGTAAACCCATCCATGTGTTTTGTGATATTTTTGGTATAAGGATCTTACTTCCTTCCGCAATAAAGGTTGTATTAACAAACTCTAAAGGTTAAAAAGAGCATTCCAAGGCCTCTTCGTCCACTCCGATACAGGGTGCATCATTTGTTATAAATGCAATTATGTCTTCCTCAATATTGATCATGGTCAATCGACCTTCAGTCACCAGTTTCAATTTTTGGTGCAGTGATGATGACACTGCCCCTGCCGAATGGATCCATGGTCTTCCAAGCAAGCAGTTGTAGCTTGGTTTGATATCCATTATCAGGAAGTCTACTTCAGACGAGTTCAGACCAATTAACAACGGTATCTCGATCCTACCCATCACCTTTCTTTCTGTCCCATCGAATGCTCTCACTATATTATGGCATGCTTTCATTTGAGAACTATCGATCGACAACCTCTTTAGTATGGTTATTGGCATAACGTTCAGGGTTGAACCGTTATCGATCAATACACTAGGTAATGTGTATCCTTTATAGTGGGTGGTGATAGGTAAAGCCTTTTTCGACCCCATACCTCTTAGAGGTATTTCATCATCGTTAAAAAAGATGAAGTCATTCACTGAGATGTCGTCAGCCATATAGGTCCCATCTAACACTTTCATCAGTGTGTTGAGATGTGCTTCCGAACTTAATAGCAGTGTTAAAATCGATATGTGAGCTGACTGCTTGTTCAACTACTCCACCATGTTATACTCATTGTGCTTCAAGAATTTCAGAAATTCTCTAGGTTCTTTCTCCGTTACTGGCTCATTGATTAGTGACTTAGGTCCATCAATCTTTCCTTTCTTGGGCTCTTCCAAGGCTCTTCCCTCAAGTGTTTTGTTTTCTGTGCTTATAGGGTCATAGCTCTTCCCACTACGAGTGATGAGACTCATATCTTGAGCTCCTTCTGATGTAGCTTCGAAACTCTCACCTCCTGATATCATCACATTACAATCAAAATTCTAGGACACCCTTTTGCTATCCTTATAGGGAAACGCTACGAGTTTTTGGATTATGAACTTAGGTGCTGCTCCTTCTTCAGTTTCGTTGTCACTCAATCGTGAGATGATTATCATTGGGTGATCAACCCCAAAAATCCTCTTGGTTGTACCCTCTTCGGAAGCACACAGATCATCCACCTCTTCATCTTCTTTGAAAAATTCTAACTCATTGTTGTCCATCAAACCTTGTACAATCGTTTTGAACTCGATGTACTTTTGGATTTCGTGTCCTTTAGCAGCATGGAACTCATAGTAGCACTCAGTTCTCTCCACTACTTTCCCTGAATTTTGGACGATCAAACCCATGTTCACCATCTTACGCCATACCCATCTTAGTGGGGATCTCACCTCCTCAACACAGGTTTTGATCTTTCTACTTTTTTCCTCGACTATCGCATTCAACCCTTAGTCGAGATTACTGGGTAGCAGATTCTTTGATACATTGGGCCTTGCAAGGTCGTCGAATCTTAATACCTCTACCTCGATGAGTTTTTCAATCTGCCTTTTAAGTCGCACAACTATCAATTGAATGCCATATTATTCCTATGTGATACTCGCATTGGGCATTCTCATCGAAACCAATTTCTCAATTTCTCAAATTTTAAACCAATTTCTCAATTTTCAATCAAAAAGCCAAAAAATAATCGACTCGTGGCTTGACTCCATTATTTGTCCCTAGTGGAGTTTCCAAGCTGTCGAAACTATTTTTTTGATAAAGAATTTTATTTTAAAATCGAAAATGGAGTCGCCACCAATATTTTTTACTTGGTGTAATTGGAGCACCCTAATAACATTTATGTTTATCTAAAACATTTGGACTTTAAAATCCAAAAAATAGGTTCGGGGGTCGATTACATGTGAGGAAGGATTAGCACTGTCACACGCTCAAAATTGGTACCTAGTCGATTATTTAAGGTCTTAATTGTTGAAACTTGAAAACTCGAGTAAAATTTAAAATATGATCCATAAATATGTGAATGAGATATTAAATAGGATGTTTAATTAATTAGGTTCAAAGGAAAAAACCATACCTAACACATTAGGGCATGATTTTTCGAGTCCCCTAAAATAACAAAACATTGAGCACTCATTGATTTTAAGTAGGATACTCGATTACTTAGGTTCAAAGAAAGATCATACCCAACATGTTAGGGCATAATTTCTTGAATTCCCTAAAATAAAAAACATTGCCTAAAATTTTTTTAAAACAATTTATGTATTTTAAAAAAAGATATGCTACTTATTTTGCTAAAATGTTTTGCAAAAGATGGATCGATAACTATATAATTAAAAAAACAAAACAAAAAAATGACAATTATCAATTTAAGGAAGATACTCAATTATTTAGGTTCAAAGGAAGATCGTACTCAACACGTTAAAACACAATTTCTTGAATTTCCTAAACTAAAAGAATCTTACCTTTATTTTTAAAACAATTTATATATTCAAAAAACGATATACATTTTATTTTGTTAAAAATATTTTGCAAAAGATAGATAAATACTTGTAATTTACAATTAAAATGGCGATTATCGATTTTAAATAGAATATCCAATTATTTAGGTTCGAAGAAAAATTGTACCCAACACGTTAGTACAGCACTTTTTGAATTCCCTAAAATAAAAGAACATTGCTTTTATTTTTTAAAACAATTCATGAATTTAAATAAATGATATACATTTTATTTCGTTCAAAATGCTTTGCAAAAAGATGGATAAACCCATGTAATTTACAAGTAAAAATAACGATTATCAATTTCAAATAGGATATTCGATTATTTAAGTTCGAAGAAAAACCGTACCCAATACGTTATGGCACCACCTTTCGAATTTACTAAAATAAAAGAACCTTGCCTTAATTTTTTATAAAAACAATTTATGTATTTTAGAAAACAACGTACAGTTTTGTTAAAATATTTGACAAAAGAAAGAAAAAAAGTTGAATAAATGTACATTCACTTTACAAATCAATAGGGCAAAAATAAATAAATAAAGCATGAAAAGAAATAAATTTCATGGAATACAATTTATGAAAATAAAATAAAGGTAAGCAAAATAACAGTACAAATAATTTATGTAAATTACATGGTAAGGTAAAATAAACAAATAAAAGTAATTTAAAGAAGTAAAATCTAAAAATAAAATAATATAAAATAAAGGACTTGATTTAAAAATAAGGAGTAAAAAGGGGGAATTTTAAAAGGAAAAAAATGGTTTGAGCACCAAATCAAAACAAAATAAAAATTTGGAGTGAAATATATATATATATAAAAAAAGTGATTCGAACTTAAATTTTAAAATCGGAGAAAGTCAGGGATTGAATGTGTAAGAAACCCAAGTCTCATACACGTGTCGCCTTCGAATAAACCCAAGGTCAGAGGACCTAGATGTAAATGCAAGCAAATTTCAAGGTAAAATTAAAATAAATTAAAAAAATAAAAAAAAGGACGAGATTGAAAACACTGAAAAACGTGGAAGGACTACGAAAATAATTAAACCATTTTTAAAAAACACGCAAATCCCTCTTCGAGTTTGGAGATGGTTTTCGATCATATTTTGAAACGATGCCGTTTTGAGTCATGGGTAGAGACTCCAAAAAGACGTTGTGTAGTGCCCCTATAAATATAATTTTTTTTTAGAAAAAACTTCATTTTAAACTCCTTTTAAAAAAAAAAAAAAACTCCCTATACTCTCATTTTCTCTCAAACAAAAACCCTTAGGCCACCCCTTAGTCACCATCCATCCACCAAGGCCACTAGTCATCAATGACTGAATCCATCACCTACGATGGCCGGGAAGTCAGAAAAGCACCATTTTAAAAAAAAAAATTACCTAGAAATTAAATCTAGTGTTAAAAAGCTTAAAAAACGATCCCAAAACCCTCTAAAAAATAAAACTTTCAATCTCCTTTAGATTTTTTAGAAAAAGGTAGTCTTTTCCTTTTTTTTGAAACTTCTTACACGAATCATCAAACGATTCGGAGGAAGCCTCGTGTCTCGCAACCACTAACGGTGATCGGAGCAACGTGGTAAGGAACCCTAACTCCTCTTTTTTTTTATATTTTATGTATATGTTTTCCTTTTAAAAAAAATAAATACATAATATATGCGAAAATACCTTTGAATTTTTTTTTTCTATTGCTTTTTATGCATCAATTGTTACAAAGATGGTGGTTGGCTTTTATAGCTGAAATAAATACAATAATATTATATTTTGAATCTAATTTCTACATCACTGTTTGCAGGTTTTTTTTTGGGTCAAAGATAGTCGCTTCTCCGGTCAACGACGACGTGGCCATTCCATTTCGGTGCAAGGGGAAACAGAGGGTCATGTGGCTGACGTGGCGGTGTGAGTGGTGCCTAAACTAAGGTAGAATTAAGGTTTCCTTAGTTTATTTAGGGTTTTGGGCTTGATTGATGTTTGGACTTAGGTAATTGGGTTAGGCTTAGTTTGGGTTTGCATTTGGGTTGTAATATGTAATTTGGGTTTTAATTTTGTAAATGGACTTGGAAACTTAAATAAAATGTTTTTTTTTTGTTTTATTTTGTTTAGTTTCTATTGTGTGAGTTTTATTGGGCCGATTACACCTAGGGTTGATGAAAAATGATCCTATAAATAGGGCCTTTAACACTAGGGTTTTGACACCATTCATTAGATCTTAGTTTTTAGCTTTGTTTTATATTTTTATTTGAAACGAGATTATAGAAACTCGCACAAATGTTTGAGAAATTTTTCCTAACAAATTGCTAATTCAATTCTAGTTTTTTTTTTCATTCTCTTCTTTAATTATATGTTTTCATATATTGTTTTAATGATGAACAAAGGAACCATGAGAAACTAATTCCATTTTGAGGAATTAGGTAGTGGATGTATGAATAATTAATTATTGTTTTACAGGGATTTAACCTTTCAAATTAGTTATTTAGGAAAGGAAGAAAATCGAACAAACACTAGGCCTGACAACCCTAGATAGTTATTTAGGTGAGATGAACCCAAAATTGGTATTCCCCATTCGTGAACACCTTTTCCCCAAACTGGTTTAGATTGTGATCTAGCGATAAATAATCTCTATTGACTTGCTATGCTGGCGAAAGATCGAGAGATCCAACTAGGGTAGTGACTAGTTGATTGGAGGAATATCCCCAAAACTTAACAATTGAAGAACTCATACAAAAACAATCTAATCTTCTCAAAGCCGTTTATAAGAATCTCTACATCTTATTCATTTTGTTTTTTTTTTCTATTTTATTTTATACTCTTTAAAACCAACTCTTTTATTTCTCTTCGTACTATAAATCCCTAAAGTAAGTGCTAATTAATTTTAAGCATAATTGTAAAAAAGCCCCCAAGCTTTGGGGGCTTTTGGATATATGCCCCTAACCTTCTTTTATTGACACCCTTAATGTTATAAATTTTCAAAAATCAACCTAAATTTAACGGTCAAACATGAATTGACCATTAATTAAATACCAGATCACCGAAATAGAAATATGGCATGCCACATAAGCATAATTATATCATTGATGATGTCATCAAAATAATATTTTTTTCATTTCATTCTTCTTCTTTCTTCCTCTCTCCCATTTTATTCTTTTCTCAAATTTTCTCAGACTTTCTCTCTTTCCAAACACCTATTTTCTCTCATTATTTTTCCAAATTTTCTCAGATTGGTTACACGACCTCCAGTTGCAGCTAAGTAATAGAACTTCTTTTAAATCTTCTGGTGGTATAAAGTCTCCGTTGAGCGGTGGAGGTAGTAGGGGCAGTAACTATACAAATAATAATGAGGGGTGAGATAGTTGGGATAGTGACGATTCTTTTAAATCTTCAAATGATATGCGGAGGAACCAATCGATGATTGATTTTAGAGGAGGGAATAAACATGGAGGTGCTTCGATGAGGTCGAGGTCCATAGAAGATATGTACACAAAATCTGATTTTGAGGCTTCGACGGCTAACAAGGAGAAATTCTTTTGCGAGAAAGATGGCAGAGAATGAATCCAGGCTTGAAGGGCTACCACTTCTCAAGGAGGGAAATATGTTGGGTTTGGATTGAGTCTAATGCCTACCCAGAAGAATAATGATTTTGAGAGGGATGTGCTCTCCGTTATGTATTAGGTTAAGAAATCATTTCTTTATATTTTTTTATGAAACTGGTGATTTTCTTTCTATGACCATAGATACTTATTTGTTATTCGTTGAATTTTCCTTTGGTGCAGGGGGTTAGGATGTTACCATTAGCAGCTGCATCCGCAGCCCAATCTGCTGCAAGTGCAGTCCAAGTAGGAAAGAAGGACCAAGGTAATTATTTTTTCTTTTTGAATTTGGATTTTGGGTTCTATTACAATGGCTTTTCAAGTTGACATTTTATGTTTATTTATGATATAATCTCTGTTGTTGAATCAGTATTATCTACTGTGGAAGGAGTCATGACATTAGCTACACAAAAGGTTGAGGAGTACGCAAAAGATGGCATGAACTGGAAAAATGATAACTAACTTGGTGTTTGGCAAAAGAGAAAATGAAAGAAAAATGGGAGAAAGAGAGAAAGAGGGAAGAAGAAGAAGATGAAATAAAATGAAAAAAATTAAATAGTTATGTCATACGCTTATGTGGCATACCACATGGACTATTATGTTGACCTGCAATTTTTTTAACAGTCAACTCACGTTTGACCGTTAAAATTAGGTTGATTTTTGAAAAATTGAAGCGTTAAGGGTGTCAATAAAAAAAGGTTAAGGGCATATATCCAAAAGTCCTTAAAGTTTGGGGGCTTTTTTTACAATTATGCCTTAAATTTATTCTTTGCAGGGATCTAATTTACTATCGCCTTACGTCTCCTTTGGGTATGATCCTCGGAATACTACCAAGTGTTTCGTTGTAACACACTATATTTACAACCTAACCCGTATACTTGTGAAAAGCCTAAATCTACATCGAATGAGAGTACATTCAGGGGAGGTCAGGTGCCTTTGATGTTATCACATGTACCTTCACTCTACGAACTATTCCCTTATTTTCGTTGATTGATTCTGGTTCAATACACTCGTGTGTTTTGAGTAAGGTGTGACTATCACCAATTCGTTTGGCGACAATGTGTTAGTTAGTAGAGTAAAACGTTGGTGTCCACTAGAGGTTCAAGGGTAATTTATCAATGTAAACCTGATGGAACTACCATTCTATGGGTTCAACGTGAACTTTGGAATGGATTGACTGATAGAGAACAAGGCCAGGATTAACTTTGAATTGAAGAAAGTCACAATGTGAAGCAGTAAAGGCAATAAAGTAGTTTTGGTTGGTGAGTGAGCTTAGTGTAATTTGGTCTCAGTGTTGAACGTAGAGAAAATGCTAGGAAAATTGGTGTGAAGCCTATCTTGCTTTTGTGATGAGCTTGTAGGTTTTGGCAAAAAACGGTTCGGCAAGATGTGAACTATCCAAGACTTTCTTGATGTGTTTCCTAACGAGTTACCTTGACTGCTACATGACTACGAGGTGGAGTTCACCATTGAGATGTACCTAGACAGTTCTCTAATGTCCATTACCCCGAATCACATGGCACCCAAGGAACTTAAGGAGCTGAAAGTGCAACTCTAGTAGTTACTAGACAAATGTTTCATTCGACCTAGCATATCACCTTGGGGTTCGCTAGTGTTGTTTGTAAAGAAAAAAGATGGAAGCATGAGGTTGTGCATCGACTACATGCAGCTGAATAAGTTGACGGCAAAAAAACAAGTATCCTTTATGTAACCCCTCAAACTGGGCCTAGACGTTATGGCCCAATCTGAGTGATCACATGGGCCACAGAAATGGCCAAAATGCAAGTTAAAAACAAATGAATTTAGTTTTGAAAATACGTGCTTAAAATCTCCTTAGAATACAATGGTCTTAAAATCATAATTTGAGATATCTTATTTATTATTATCTATAAAACATTAAGATCAATTGTTGAAGATATTCAATTTTAATCAAACAAGTTTATGGAAGTGGATTTTATTAAGAAATCATCAAAGAAAATTATCCATATTAAAACCCATGCAAAGCATTCAATTATTCATAGTTTAAAAATAAAATCACCCATGCCACAGTTCAATATAATAAAAAATAAAAGCCCAAAATAAAAGTTAAAATCCATGAAAATCCCAATAGAGTAAAATAGTCTATAACCAGTAAAACCATTTATTTCAAAGAACCTCTCCGATGTTAAAATCCGAGTCCTAGCCACAAGGATTATTTGAAACACATAAGTAACATGAGTGAGCTTTTAAAGGCTCAATGTGAGATCACCATAATATACACATATTTGCATACATATCAGCCCACATATAATGATCACAATACAATCATACATAATTAATAACATGGAAATTTTCACTAATAACTATGCATGAACATATCGATGGACATTTTATAAAAATTCCTACCTATCTCCGTTACACACCAATATCGAGTTCCCTAGAACTCATCCATCCTAAACACTATTTGTTGACATGTGACCACTAATTTGCAGATAAACTTCCACTGATTTGCAGATAAATTGCCATTGATTTGTAGATGAAATGCCACTAATAACACTGATGTGGACAAGCCACCACTGACTTGCAGATATACAACCACTACTTTCACCTTTCACATAATCTCACCCCATGCATGTGATATGATGATTTCACTTATAACACATATAGATCACTGATACACTTATGCATGTAAACATGCTCGCATAAATCACTTAACACATAATATTCACTTTTAACATGTATAACATGCTTTTTCACATTAGATCATAGATCTTGATTTATTACACATGCATATACACATATTTAGCACATATTTAAATCATCACATATATCACATATAATGAGCATGAGATCTACACATATAACACAATCACAATCATAAGTATAACATTTTTCATGTAATTCCATAGGTCCACTCGGTTAGAACACTTACTTGGTATCCATCTCCACGAGTTACACATCTCTTTACTAATGTTTAATTTATTCATATTTTAATATAGTTAAATTATTAACACATAAAATATCAATGTTACATGAAAGTTGGTATTGATCCACCACCTTATATTGTAGATCCGATTTGCCTCAACTCTAATATCGGTTTCACTCGATCTACCTCGTAAAATGATATATCATATAACCATCATTATTAAATAAGATCTTTTGCAATATTAGTCACTAATGGAATCGATCACTAATAATCTTACTGGCACTTACCCCTCGATCTAAGACTCTCGAAAGAAGTATTTCTACTGCGAAGTTAGGGGTCTCTCCTACGATCGTTGTTCAGTCCTTCATTAATGATACGAAGTGGTATTAGTTTTATGATGCACAAATAAAATATCATTATGACCTATGGCCCTATACCATTTGACCATATCAAGAAAACACTAAGGAAATGATTTTTTATGACCCCAAATGATCATCACTTATGCTTGATTAACTTCGAATCGAACGTTGAGTTGAGAAGGAGCAATTTCACAAATTCGAGTGATTGGTGACAACTCAACGGCGGTCTGGCGCTGAGGAGTGGTTGACTAACAATGGGTGAGCGATGGTCCCATGGTGGCTAAAGCTAAGTGGTTCGGTAATGTAAGAAAAAGAAAGGAGTTGAAGAAGAAAAATATAACAAAATGGATGAGGAGAAGAACTTATGGTGGTGTATGGTGACGTTCACGATGACAACTATAGGAGAGAGATGATAAGAGGAGAAGAGAGGAGTGAAAGGAAAAGAAGAAGGGAGGTTGGTTGTGGACAATGGTGTGGTGGTGCAAAAATCATTCACGTTGGATTGTCAACAGAGAGAAAAGAAAAGTGGAGAGGAGAGATGAAAGAAAAGAAGAAAATGAAGGAAAAATGGGTGTGTATGGCTGGCCAAGGGGTGTTTTGGTGGTCAACTGAGGAATGGGAAAGGTCAGGGAACAAAGGAGTAATAAGGGGAATGTGTTTCTCTTCAAAAGGAAAGTTTGACTTGCCAAGGGAGGACAAGAATCCTCCTTATATGGCAACTTAGGTGGATGGCAAAGGCTTAATGCCCGTATGGGTTTGAAATGCACAATTCATAAGAGCTCGCAATGCACATTTTATTAACACATTATCTTATAGTTCACAAAGCACTAAGCTCGCAAACACAGAACATCAAGCATAAGATAACAGAGTTCGTATATGCCATATGCTCGTATACAATATGGGTTTGCAAATCACTTTTATGGTTCACACACATTATATTTTTTCAAGGTTTGTATAACTTGTGAAAGAGTTCGTACAGCATGCGAAAGAGTTCGCTTCGGACTAGGTACTTCCTTATTTCCAAAATGTGTGATTATTTTTAAGACAGGGGCTTGCAAATCCACCCTCTTAACTAAATTAAATTAATTAAAGAAAATGGGATGTGATAGTTTATGATGTGAACTCAATTACGAGTTGATTCACGATTTAATGTGCCCGATCATCTAAATAGGTACTTGCTCGAGTATTAATAGAATTAAGAAGAGTATCGCTAAAGTAAATTTGGGTATAACTCTCGAATATAAACGAACCAGAAAAGATTTGATGTTATATAACAACACAATTCGAATTCTATAAGGTTGTTTAAAATAAAAAATTTTAGGGATGGAAAGAACCTTGACCCGCTATCTATATGGAGATAGGAACCAAAGGTATAAGGATGATCGCTACACTTTGGGATGGTGAACCATGTGATAAGACCAGTTTTTGTGAATGCCATAAGAAAAGGATTCTTGATAAGTTCGATAAGTTTCTAACACCCATATCCCATTTATGTCACCGAAATAAGGTTAGGGAGGGTTATCGTACATACCAGAACTTCTCATATCGATCGACATCCAAATATTTAATAAATTCCATAAATATGGATATAGTTCAAAATGAAATAAAAAATTCATTTACGAGCTTCAAATTGGCCTTCGAGGCCCTAAAAATAGCTTTCGACCAATCAGGGACCAAATAAAAAATAATCAAAACATTTTAAGCAAAACTAAAAATTTTCCCACTTCAAGGGTCACACTACCATGTCGTTATCTCACAGGCTCGTGTGTCTACTTGTATAACTCACTGACTTGGTCCACATGCCCGTGTCTTAGCCCATGTGAATCTTACACCTAACACGCTAGGGGCACATGCCCGTGTGGCTTTCTCGTGTGTGACACACGGCCATGTGAGCCCAAAAATGACAAAAAAAACATGCTCATTTGACCTCCAAATGCCTATGTACCTAAACCAACTTCCTACACATGATTATAAGACTTCAAAAGGCATTTCAATGACACTCAAAGCATGCAAAAACAATCAACCTAAAGCTAACTAATGTGTTATTAATGACACCACAATACAACACCTACATAATTCATTTCCTTAACTACATATACAAGCCACAAAGATGCCCCAAATGACTTATAATGAATTCAAAAATGTCATGCTTAACTCATGCCAAACTTACCGTATCATATTCACATCACACTTTCCACTTCATGTTGTCCTCTTATGCTTAAATTTAGAATTAAACATGCATACCACATTTAGTTACTCATACCGAACATCGAATGCACAACCAATACAAAACATAACCAAATACTCCAATTACATGCCATATAAGCCAAGATATATTCAAAAGGTACCAAATGATCCATGAATAGTGTGATTCTTCGACTTTATCTAATCTCCCACCCACAAAATGTAATCTACAAGAAAAAGGGACAAAACATGAGTAAGCTTTCTTAAAGCTCAGTAATTTCTTCAATTAAACGATAAAGCTTACCGAGTTAAACACAATAATTCAAATAACAAGAATTTAATAACAGAGTTATTGTCACAAGGTTATTTTTAGAATTCCTATCAATCATAGCTCACAACAGGTGAGTAATACTTAATATAATAATTCAAATCATATCACAAACTACTATCGTTTCAACTTTTCAAAAACACTTATACTTGGATAAATCATATCAATAAAAAGGCCACATGATAAACGATCATAAATCAAATCATTGTTCTAATAATATCTCATTCCAGGTAATCGAAAAGGTATCACTCTGATTGTGCTATGAACGTCACAGTAATTTGTGTAAGCGTACATTGTCGATGCAAGTATAGTAGATAGGTTTCAAACTATCAAATATCGATCCCACAGAGATGGCTGCTTCATTTTATAATTGGAGATGCAAAAGAAGTTAAAACAAAAGAGATTGTGATGAATAATGTCGAAGCAAATTAATAAGAAAATGAAGTAAAGGTTTGAGAATAATTTGTCAAAGCAATTTAAGAAAATTTTAAGAAGTAAAAACAGTGATAATGAGATGGGGTTCCTTGACTTTAAAAGTTGGCAAACAGCTAAATGTGATCACAAAGGTAACTAATAGATAAATTGTTGCCTCAATTAGGCTCAATGAATCTTACCAACCTTGACTTACCTATTTATCAAAGACTTAAATACTCACACTAACCTCACCTTCCAGTGCTGGCAATGCAAAATATTCAAGAACAAGTGGACAAAATTGCTTCAATCCTCAAGCAAATTCCATTGACTTGCTTGTTAACTTAATTTGTCGCTGCATTTTCCAGTGACAGTGAATGCAACCACACTTCCGTGGTCAAACAATTAAATCCAAAAATAAACAATGAAAGAATGATTGAAATAGATATCATACTTGATCTGAAATTAAATTGTACTTCCATACAAATTAAATTAATCAAAATTCATCAGCGTTTAAAGAGAGAATAAAAGAATGAATTGAAGCATCCTATTCCTAGTCTCCTAGAACCATTCCCTTAAACTCCTCTTGCGTCAAAATTAAGCATGCTCCTCATTAGGAGCAGATTTGCCTTCTTGTCACAGTCAGGTCACCCTCAATGAAGTTAAGCTACCATGGAAGAAAGCTTAAGAAAATGTTGAAGCGAAAGTTTTTATGCGTCAAAAATATGGAAGGTGAAGCTTGAAGAAGATCCTCTCTCGTTAGTATTTATCAACCATTTCCAAATACAAGTGTCGTTTCTTTTAGATCCAACTTCCTCTATGTGACACCCCTAACCCGACATAACTACGAAACTCACGTATTTGAATAAACAATAATTAAACAACACATGCTTGAAATTCAAGACCATCATGCAAAATTCTATATGAAATGATGCTTCTACTGATACACGAATAAGTAACTTAGATCACATGATAATTAAATAGAAAAATAATACTGTAATGAATTACCGGAACTGTAAAAGTTTTATCGATACAACTAGCCTAGATCTACTGATACCTAAAACCACAGTAAGCAGAACTACTTAGCCTGTAAACTTCTACCGATACCTCACTTCTAAGTACAGATACTAAAATTAACAGAGAGCAGATTGACAAGTCTGGCATTTTCTACCGATACATCTCCTAGTATACCGATACTACTTCCATAGTTCTATCGGTAGTCTAAATTCCTAATACTGAAACTAAATAAGTCAGTAACTAAAGTTTCAAATCCCTTGCACTTTTACCAATACTATGCAACAAAATACCGACACAGCACAGATTGCTACTAAAAAATCAATTTTAATTTCTCACAAGTCTCATTGCTATTCATAAAACATTACAAGCTTTCTATCTATAAACATATACATTCACATTAAGCATGCATCATTCATAAACATACCCTAACAACCAATACACAAGTAATATGCTAAAAACATATTATATTTACCAAAATCATTCATTATACCAAATTCACAACCACAACCTTTACATGTGAATACTTCAAAAGATGCTTAGGCCAAAGTCTTAACAAAACCTATTCCCCAACAAGGTAACTACCAAAACATCTTATATACATGCCACCTTTAACCAAAAGTCAATTAACTAAAAATCTACCAAAAGTGAAGATGATAGTGTGCACTCCCGATGGGTCCAATCAATGCCGAGATTCCTTGAGACCTACATTCATGAAAATTTAGCTAGGTAAGTCAACATAGAATTAGTAAATTCGATTCACCAATGAGCAACATACTTGAAATAAAATTTAAGAATCTAATTCAAGAGTCGGTAATTTATTCTTTGGTCACCGGCATAAAGCCTCTAGGTACAAAGCCCGAATACACCGGTTCGAAGCCTACTAGGCAAAAAGCCAGATTTCATAGGCACGAAGCCTACTAACCACAAAGTCCGATTTCACTGGCATGAAGCCAACTAAGCACAAAGCCCGATTTCACCAGCACAAAGCTCGATACCAATCCACATAGAATGATACATTGTCAACAAGTAACTACCACATATGCCAAATTTATAATTCAACAATGAACAATCACAAAATGAATTTATAATTTTACATAGTAATGAAACAAACTTACTTGTGTAGTGACGATCAATATTTAGCGCAAAACTACTCAATAACTTTTTCTTTCCCTCGTTTATCAACCATAATGTCCGTCTTTTGATCTTTAATAAATAATTTAAATATAAACTAATTGAACTAACCACATTGGCTCATTCCATTACAAATTTAACTAGAATAAATATATATTTCATACATCCATGTTATCTTCTAACTAATTTCTCAAATTATATATTTCTACAATTTTTAACAGTCAGTTTACCTTTCATTTCCAATCGAAACTAAATATACCAAATATCATAACCTAATAGATTTGTTTTTCTCATTATTATCACCTAACCATGGAAAGGCTTAATTACTTAAAAACACCGTCCCAAAATCCAATCTCATGCACCTAAACCCTTGTACTATTTTTATATCACTATCAAGATATTAAAATTTCTAATCAAACTTTTAACTCATAATTTTCATTCTAAAAACAGCAGCTAGACAAAGAAATTTAAGCATGGCAACTTCCCAATCTCAACACCTTATTGAGCTCTAGCATTAGAGGCAAATGAGCTAAGCTCCAAAGACCACCAAAATACAAAAAATAACATCAAAAGACACCCAAATCACTTACATGCAAAAGCTTGAAGTATCAAATTTTTGAAGCTTCTCCTTCCATGGAGATTTTCGGTTGAGCAAGGAAAAACATAGAAGAGGATAGAAAAAATAATAAAAAGATAGTGCTTATTTCCACCTATTTCATTCTTTACCTATTTTATTAATTTACCAAATTGGCCTTGTTCCATAATTTAAATTTAGTTTTAATCTAGGTCAAACCACTTTACTAACTTCATATGTGTCAATTTACCCTTTAAGTCCCTTACTAACTTGTCTTCTTTCACTAACTAACAATTGTTCTTTTAACAACTACTAAATATGAGACCACATTTTCTACTTCCTATATTTAGTACTTTATACTAATTATCAAATAACTATAGTAACTCACTATACCAAATATCTTATACGACCTTAGAAATATTATTTAAATAATAATAAAAATTGACTTACTAAATGCAATTTGAGTTCTAAACTATGCTCTCGTTACCATTGAAAATAGGCTATTATACTCTAGTTGTACAAGTTAGTTATACCAACTGTACGCTCACGTAGATCTGGTGTGTTCATCAGATAGTTGTCGTTTTTGGCGACATTTCTGGGCCCAAATTTGGATTCTATTTTGCGGCAATAACCCAAGATACCTTTATGTGTTGATCTTTTCGAATAGACTCCTGCACTGATATCTTTGGATGCAATACTGAACACTAATTTTGGCGACATTAGTAGTAAAAATAGGATGAAATTAAAGAAAATTAAACCTAGCATCATGAAGTTAGAAAATACAGTTACTAAGTTAAAAATGCTAAAAATGATAAAATAAAAACAAATTACAACCTAAGTAAGGAGAAATCAATGGTCTTTTCTAATACTATCAGAGCTCCAAACTTGAATTTTTACTTGTCCTCAAGTAAACAAATGCTAAGTAAACAAATGCTAGTAAAGTCATACCAAAAGGTTTTGTCAAAGCAATAGCCATTCTAGCAACTTGAATCTTCTGAAATCCTAATGTATGAATTACATTCACATGACAAAATATTGTGCCGATAATTTATAGATACGAATAACTAAAATTACAATTTCATCAATGCTAGCATCATGTTTTAAATCTTAAATTTATTCTACCAAAACAGCATTTATTGTACACTAATATATATTTATTTTTCTTTTCTTTTCTTTTCTTCTTTTTTTTTAACAAGTGAATGAGGGATGTTGTTGCATTACACCCTTGTTCCTGGGAAGTAACGATGGGGTGCAACAAACCCCCTAGGAAGTATGTAATTATTCTGACACACACTCTTGCAGTGACAGCCTTTAGCTAGATTACTTTTTCTAACACTTGCATTGGAGTGCTCCCCCTTGACAGTTCACAATACACCCATATTGGAGTGTCATTTATTTATAACTATACTTATATACAAGTAGTTGTAAATGGAAAATTTATTCAATATTCAAATAATGATACTACTCATTTATTACTAATGCAATCTTAACCATTCATCTAAAAATAGAGACACAACATTCATTCACATTTATCCAACCCATTCATTAGCATTTCACGTGATTCAAGAATTAAGCATTGAATGAAAAAAATTACAATCACATTTTCCAAAATATTGCAAGCTTTCATTGAATTCAAAAGGATAATTTTTTTAAATGTGAGTGCAATTGCATTTCCAATTCATATACATTCCCCCAAACTTAAAGTCTGCATTGTCACCAATGCATTAACATTAATTTACAAATATTTATGGAAATGCAATGAAAATAAAATTCAAAAACAAAAGATGCAATAATAAATAAACAACAACTACATGATATGCATGACAATTAAAACTAAAAACTGAAAAACTCACTCAATTTGCAGCAGTTGAAGATGTGGCTGCATTGGTTTTCTATTTCCCATGCTTCCTTTATGCTTGGTGATGCTTTTTGTCTTTCATGTGCTTGCGTTTCTTGTCCTTGGGCTTCACCTTGTCTTCGGATTGCTTCGTAATAGCAGAATGAACCCCAGCTTCTTCAGCTATGACATTGGAAGGATGGATCTCCACCATTGGCTCAGTGTAGACTATTATGGCCAATGGATTTGGATCCTCAGTTGGTGTTGTCACAGCGTGTGCCTGATTCGTAGCAAATGGTACCAATTCTTCACTTATTGCACCCACAGCTGTTGGCACGGGGACAAATTCCTCTAATCAATTTGCTTTAGCTTCTTCCTCTTCTTTTTCTTCTTTCTTCTCCTCTTGTCTCATTTCTTCAATGGGTGAGGCTTCTCTCTTAGTAGGAGTTTCTTCTTCAACAACATTAGCAGTCTCTAAATTAGCAAGGAAATCCTCCTTGAATAAGCTGGCAATGTTTTTCAAACAATCCTCTACCTCCTTTGATTCCACCTCTCTTTCTTCATCCGAAATATGCACTATTGGTGGAGAAGTTGTGGAGTGTTCCTTCTCTCCAGAATAGGCTCCATGAGTTGAAGGGTTCAACTTCCCTAATGATCAGAAGGAAGATCAAAAATTCTTGCAGAGGTGCTGTGCTCATTCTCCTCATGGCGGTCAGCGTGGCACTATTTCATGCCCTGGTGTAGGCATAGAATAGATTTTCCGAATGTTCCATTTCTTCAACTATGGTGACAAGTTTTATTTGTTTGATGTTAATACCATCGACAATTTGCTCCAGCTCCTTTACTTTACTCCACAATGCTGGGTCTGTAGTCACATGCGCATTGCTGTTGCCACTTTTTTCCTTGCTCTTCTTTATCTTCCTGGTATCTACTTCTTTTCTTATAGGAGTCTCCTTACCACGAGCCATCCTCTCAATTGAAGTGTCATTGATCGGGCCCTTGGTTTCTAGGATTTCCTTTCCTTCTCGAGTCATTATACCTCGCTGCTGACATAATCGTGTTATCAAAGAGGGAAATACCAAGATACCTATCTTCTTTGCTACGCATTCTGCAATTTCCTGATGTAATACTACATCGACATCTATGTTTCTACCTTTTATGATCGAATGTATCAGACACTTTCGATAGAGGGTGAATGTCGTACTGTGCGTAGAAGGCATTAAACGACTGTTAATGAAATGAAACCACACCTTACTTTGCAATGATAGAAATCTCTTGTGCATGGTGTAGTTGCTCAGTTTTGAACCTGTCCACATAGCACCTTTAACACACAGGTCTCTTATCAACATCTCGGTCCCTTCTTTAGTTAATTCTTCAATAAACTCCGCATGCTCATCTATATCAATGACAATATTGTATATTGCATTGGTGGTTGTGGTGTCCCATGGTATTAACCCTTCATGAACAAATATAAATTTGGACTCTTGGTCAGTAAGGTTGGCGTAGAATTCTCACACCATAGATGGAGAATAAGCCCTAGGATGGTTGCAGAATGTCTCCCAGCCTATTCTCATGATGGTGCGAGTTACTTGCTTTCCAAGGTCTCTTCACTTCGACAAGTTGAAACCTTGCTCTAGATGGTAATTTCTCTTTAGTATATTGTCTGGGAAGCGTTCCTTGGCTGCCTTACTTATGAACATCATTGGTTCATTGGAGGGTTGCTGCTATGTGTCACGAGTCGTCGCAATAGAGGACGATTCAGGAACGGACCTTGTTGATGTGTTTGCTCCTCTTATTCTGGCCATATCTAGTGGTCGTAAAAGTATTAACAAGGATGAGAAATCAAAGCAAATTTCTAAGTATAGCAATGGAGGTTTATGAGTGAAATAGTCGGGGTAGAAAAATTACTTTATAGAGAGAGAAGGCGTGTTTGTATGTACTGCAAAGAAGGGTTAGCAGGTCTACTCTCAATAAATGCATCCAATCAGATTGCCATTTTTTAAATCAATCTAATGGTTGGGTTTGAAAGGATGAGTCGTCATGATTCTTTTTTGATACGTTTTGATCCTCTAGTGAGTCAGCAGACGAAATGCAACGACAATAATATATTTATGCACCGATAAAAGAGTGAACTTGGACTTTAGAGAATTATGCATTGATTGTAATTCCACAGTAACATCAATGTGGTGACATTCTTCCTTGTCGCGACAAGGAGTGGCTTTGAAGACAGTAAAAGTGGTATGTTCCCCATTATGACGCATTGTTAATTCCCTGTTGTACATTTCGATGAGAGTGTGTCTCATAGCTCAGAATGGCCATCCCAAGATTATGGTACCTTTCTATCAGCTTCACAATCAAGTATAATGAAATCAACAGGGAACACAAACTTGTCTATGTGAATAAGGATGTCCTTAATATGTCCTTTAGGCTATGCCAATAACTTATCTACCATTTGTAATGTCATTCCAGTAGGCTTCATATGACCAATTCCTAATTTATTGAATGTAGAAAGTGGCATCAGGTTAATACTCGCACCTAAGTCACATAAAGCTTTACCCAAATAATGATTACCAATCGAGCATGGGATTGTAAAGCTTTCAAGGTCTTTCATCTTAGGTGGCAACTTATTTATTAGCACTGCACTACATCCTTCTGTGAGTGCAATTGTTTCAATCGTAGTCAGCTTCTTCTTCTTAGATAATAATTCCTTCATGAATTTCCCATAAGTAGGGATCTGTACCAGTGCATCCCCAAGAGGGATGTTAACTTGAAGTTGGTGCAATGTAGTAAGAAACTGCTGGTATTGTCTATCATGCTCTTGTTCCTTGAATCGCTATGGGAATGGCAAGGGTATAGGGTCATCTGTTTGCCTCGACAAAATAGGTTGTGTCGACATTGGCAACTGCGTCGACAACTCTGTAGGTCTGATCATAGGCATGAGAGTAATAACTGGTGGAGCTACTTTGACTGATTCTTCTATAGCTTCTTCTGGTGCATTATCCTCACCCTGGTCCAGATCATAAATGAAATCAGTTGCTGCTTTTGATTTACTACTTGGATCGATAGTTTGCTTTCCACTTTGAAGGGTGATAGCCTTACAATGCTCCATTCCTCTTGAGCTAGGGTTCTCTATATCACTCGGTAAAGAACCTGGTGGTCTTGTGCTCATATTTGAAGCTATTTGTCCTACTTGTGCTTCCAATGCTTGAATGGAAGGAGAATTTCCTTGTACAATAGCTTCTGTCCTCGCGATATGTTCATGCATCAAGGATTTAGAAGCTGCTAATGGATTAGCTTGTGGTTGGGAATACTGTTGTTGCTGTTTTTGTCCTTGCATATGCAGATTTGGCATTGAAGATTGTTGTGACTGCACACAAATATGTGGCTGCAACTGATCTTGATGTACATGCATTTGAGGACTTGGGTTAAAATTTTGCTACTACTGACTATAAGTCCCTTGTCAAAAATTTCCTTAGTTCGAGGAATTTCCATAACTAAATGTGGTTGCATTTTAATTCCCTCAAGGCTATTGGTTTTGAGTTGAGCTATTGTAGGAATTACCATAAGAATTTCCTTTGATATTATTAACATAAAACGCATTCTCAGTATGCTGTGGACAATCTTCATAGCTATGATTGTCACCACAAATTTCGCAACAAAATGTCGAGACATCCATTTGTTAGGCAACTTCGATGGGAGCAACTTCACTTGTCCCCTTCATGTTCTTTATCATATTTGCTAACAAAGATACTTGTGCACTTAGAGCCGATATGTGTCTAACTAGATAACTCTAAGATTTGTTTTGACTAGAGCAGCTCAAGAGATCAAATATTGGTAGACATTCTAAGTGATCCTCTCTAAAATTCTCACAGCTTCACCATAGGTGCGGTCCAACAAAAGACCATTCATAGATGCATCGACAAGATTTCTTATCTGCACATTAAAGTAATTGTAAAAGTTCTCAATCTATGTTTCCTGTTGAATTCCATACATGGGACAACGTTGAAGCAAGGATTTGTAGCGCTCCTATGTTGTATGCAGATTCTAATCATCAAGCTGATGGTATGCAGTGATATCATTTCTGAGCTTAGCATTAATTTTCGGTGGATTGAAACGTAAAACAAACTGAGTTATGAGTGCATTCTACGATGTAATCGATCTAGTAGGTAATTCAAGAAACCAAGTTCGAGCTCGTCCTTGTAATGAGTACGAAAACTATTGCATTTGCAAAGCATCATCAAAAACACCCTGCTGCCTGAAAGAAGCACAAATCAGTAGAAAAGATTTAATATGCTCTCTTGCATCTTCATGTGGAAATCCAACATACTGCCCATTAGAATTTAACATTTGGAACATGACTGGCTCTAGCTCAAAATTTCCAGTTTGAATTACTGGTCAAACAACACCTGGCTACAAATCATCCAAAACTAGAATAATAAAATCTTGGATGGTTCGATTTTCCAATTGATCTTCTTGTGGTGGCGATGGATAACTTGTGGTTGTATTGGAGGATTCTGTGGTGGCAGTGGTGGTATTTCAACATTGATTCCTGACAAAGCCATGTTTCTCTACTCTTGTCGCCTCCTTTTAATGGTTTGATCAATCTTTGGATCTTAGTCAACAATATTTTAAAGATTTCTCCAGGTCAGGAACTCCTAAATGAACAAGTGAAAATAGTAACAACAACTAAACAAATCAATACAAATAAAGATTAATAAATAGCAAATAAATGCAGAGACAAATATAAACATCAAACAAACGCCATCTCCGATAACTGTGCCAAAACTTGATCGCACTATGAACATCACAACAATTTGTACAAGCGTACACATCAATGCAAGTATAGTAGATAGTATTTAAACTATCAAATATCGATCGCAAAAAGATGGTTGCTTCAGTTTATAATTGTCGATGCAAAAGAAGTTAAAACAAAAGAGATTGTGATGAATAATGTTGGAGCAAATTAATAAGAAAATGAAGTAAAGGTTTGAGAATAATTTGTCGAAGCAATTTAAGAAAATATTAATAAGTAAAAACAGAGATAATGAGATGTGATTCCCTAACTTGAAACGTTAGCAAATAGCTAAATGTGATCATAAGGTAACTAATAGATAAATTGTCGCCATAATTAGGCTCAATGAATCTTACCAACCTCGACTTCCATGTTTATCGAAGACTTAAGTACTCACACTAACCACACCTTTCAGTGCTGGCAATGCAAAATATTCAAGAACAAATTGACAAAATTCCTTCAATCCTCAAGTAACTTCTGTTGACTTGCTTGTTAACATAATTTATCGCTGTACTTTCAAGTGACAGTGACTGCAACCAAACTTCCATGGTCAAACAATTAAATCCAAAGATAAACAATGAAAGAAAGATTGAAATAGATGTCGTACTTGATCTGAAATTAAATTGTACTTCCATACAAATTCAATTCATCAAAATTCATCAACGTTTAAAGAGAAAATAAAAGAATGAATTGAAGCATCCTATCCGTAGTCTACTAAAACCATTCCCTTACACTGCTCTTACGTCGTAGTTAAGCATGCTCCTCATCAAGAGCAGATTTGCCTTCTCGTCATAGTCAGGTCGCCCTCAATGAAGTTAATCTATCATGGAAGTAAGCTTAAGAAAATGTTGAAGAGAGTTTTTTTGCATAAAAAATATGGAAAATGAAGCTTGAAGAAGATCCTCTCTCGTCAGTATTTATCAACCTTTGCCAAGTACAGGTGTCTTTTCTTTTAGTATTTATCAAGCATTGCCAAGTTTAAGTGTCCTCTCTCATCAGTATTTATCAACCATTGCCAAGAAGATCTTCTTGTGGTGGTGGTGGATTATTGATAACTTTTGGCTGTATTGGAGGATTCTATGGTGTAATCAATGGTATTTCAGTACTAATTCCTGGCAAAGCCATGTTTCTCTACTCTTATTGCCTCCTTCTAATAGTTCGATCAATCTCCGGATACAAGTAAATAATATTTTAAAGATTTCTCCTAGTCATAAACTCCTAAATGAACAAGTGAAAACAATAACAACAATAAAACAAAATAATACAAATAAAGATTAAGAAATAACAAATAAATGTAGAGACAAATATAAACATCAAACAAACCCCGACAACAGTGCCAAAACTTGATCGCGCTATGAACATCACAACAATTTGTGCATGTGTACATTGTAGATGCCAGTATAGTAGATAGGTTTTAAACTATTAGATATCGATCCCACAGAGTGGCTGCTTTTGTTTATAATTGTTGATGCAAAAGAAGTGAAAACAAAAGAGATTGTGATGAATAATGTTGGAGCAAATTAATTAGAAATTTTAAGAAAATTTAATAAGTAAAAACAATGATAACGAGTTGGGATTCCCTGACTTAAAAAGTTGGCAAACAGCTAAATGTGATCACAAAGTTACTAATAGATAAATTGTCGCCACAATTAGGCTCAATGAATCTTACCAACCTCGACTTCCCTAATTATCAAAGACTTAAATACTCACACTAACCATACCTTTCAGTACTAGCTATGCAAAATATTCAAGAACAAGTGGTCAAAATTCCTTCAATCCTCAAGCAACTTCAATTGACTTGCTTGTTAACTTAATTTATCGCTGCACTTTCCTGTGACAGTGACTGCAACCACACTTTTGTGGTCAAACAATTAAATCCAAATATAAACATTGTAAGAAAGATTGAAATAGTTATCATACTTGAACTGAAATTAAATTGTACTTCTATACTTAATCAAAATTCATCAACGTTTAAAGAGAAAATGAAGGAATGAATTGAAGAATCCTATTCCTAGTCTACTAGAACCATTCCCTTACACTCCTCTTGCATCGTAATTAAGCATGCTCCTCGTCAAGAGCAGATTTCCCTTCTCGTCACAGTCAGGTTGCCCTCAATGAAGTTAAGCTGCCATGAAAGCGAGCTTAAGAAAATATTGAAGAGAGTTTTTTTTTTTGCGTCAAAAATATGAAAGATGAAGCTTGAAGAAGATCCTCTTTCGTCAGTATTTATCAACCATTACCAAGTATAGGTGTCCTTTCTTTCAGTATTTATCAAGCATTGCCAAGTATTTATCAACCATTTCCAAGAACAGGTGTCCTCTCTCGTCAGTATTTATCAACCATTACCAAGAAGTTATTCTTGTCATGGCGATGGATTATTGATAAATTGTGGCTGTATTGGAGGATTCTTTTGTGGCAGCGGTGGTATTTCAGTATTGATTCTTGGCAAAGGCATGTTTCTCTGCTCTTGTCGCCACCTTTTAGTGGTCCGATCAATCTTCGAATCCAAGTCAATAATATTTTAAAGATTTCCCTAGCTCATAAACTCCTAAATAAACAAGTGAAAATAGTAACAACAATAAAAGAAATCATTACAAATAAATATTAAGAAATAATAAATAAATGAAGAGACAGATATAAACATCAAACAAATGTCATCCCCGACAACGGTGCCAAAACTTGATCACGCTATGAACATCACAATAATTTGAGCAAGCATACACTGTCGATGGAAGTGTAGTAGATATCAATCCCACATAGATGGTTTCTTCTATTTATAATTGTCGATGCAAAAGAAGTTAAAACAAAAGAGATTGTGATGAATAATGTCGGAGCAAATTAATAAGAAAATGATGTAAAAGTTTGAGAATAATTTGTCGAAGTAATTTAAGAAAATTTAATAAGTAAAAACAGTGATAATGAGATGGGGTTCCTTGACTTGAAAAGTTGGCAAACAGCTAAATGCGATCTTAAGCTAACTAATAGATAAATTGTCGCCACAATTAGGCTCAATGAATCTTACAAACCTCAACTTTCTTGTTTATCAAAGACTTAAATACTCATACTAACCACACGTTTCAGTGCTGGCAATGCAAAATATTCAAGAACAAGTGGTCAAAATTCCTTCAATCCTCAAGTAACTTCCGTTGACTTGCTTCTTAACTTAATTTATCGCTGCACTTTCATGTAACAGTGACTGCAACCACACTTCCGTGGTCAAACAATTAAATCCAAAGATAAACAATGAAAGAAGTATTGAAATAGATATCATACTTGATCTGAAATTAAATTGTACTTCCATACAAATTCAATTAATCAGCGTTTAAAGAGAAAATAAAAGAATGAATTGAAGCATCCTATTCGTAGTTTACTAGAACCAGTCTCTTACACTCCTCTTGTGTCGCAATTAAGCATGCTCCTCATCAGGAGCAGATTTTCCTTCTCGTCACAGTCAGGTCACCCTCAATGAAGTTAAGTTGTCAAGGAAGCAAGGTTAAGAAAATGTTGAAGAGAGTTTTTTTGCGTCAAAAATATGGAAGTTGAAGCTTGAAGAAGATTCTCTCTTGTTAGTATTTATCAACCGTTGCCAAGTATAGGTGTCCTTTCTTTCAGTATTTATCAAGCATTGCCAAGTATTTATCAACCATTGCCAAGTACAGGTGTCCTCTCTCATCAGTATTTATCAACCATTACCAAGAAGATCAAAGATCTTCTTGTGGTGGCGGTGGATTATTGATAACTTGTGGTTGTATTGGAGGATTCTGTGGTCGCAGCAGTGATATTTCAATATTGATTCCTGGCAAAGCCATGTTTCTCTGCTCTTATCTCCTCCTTCTAATGGTTCGATCACTCTTCGGATCCAAGTCAACAATATTTTAAATATTTCTCCTGGTCATGAACTCCTAAATGAACAAGTGAAAACAGTAACAACAATAAAACAAATCAATACAAATAAAGATTAAGAAATAAAAAATAAATGCAGAGACAAATATAAACATCAAACAAATGTCATCCCCGTTAACAGAACTAAAACTTGATCGCGCTATGAACGTCACAATAATTTGTGCAAGCGTACACTATCGATGCAAGTATAGTAGATAGGTTTTAAATTTTCAAATATCGATCCCACAATGATGACTGCTTCTGTCGATGTAATGTCGGAGCAAATTATTAAGAAAATGAAGTAAAGGTTTGAAAATAATTTGTTGAAGCAATTTTAGAAAATTTTAATAAGTAAAAACAGTGATAATGAGATGGGGTTCCCTGACTTGAAAAGTTGGCAAACAACTATATGTGATCACAAGGTAACTAATAGACAAATTGTCGCCACAATTAGGCTCAATGAATCTTACCAACCTCGACTTCCCTATTTATCAAAGACTTAAATACTCACAATAACCACAACTTTCAGTGCTGGCAATGTAAAATATTCAATAACAAGTGGACAAAATTCCTTCAATCCTCAAGCAATTCTGTTGACTTGCTTGTTAACTTAATTTGTCACTGCACTTTCCAGTGACAATCACTACGACCACACTTCTGTGGTCAAACAATTAAATCCAAAGATAAACAATGAAAGAAATAGTGAAATAGATATCATACTTGATCTGAAATTAAAATGTACTTCCATACAAATTCAATTAATCAAAATTCATCAGCGTTTAGGAGGTATGTAATTGCGTTGACACACACTCTTGTAGTGACAGCCTTTGGCTCTATGATTTTTCTGAACCTGCAGTGGAGTGTTCTTCCTTGGATAGTCATAATGCACTCACATTAGAGTGTCTTTTATTCATGTAATGTCGCTGTAACTGGTCAGTTAGCTCAAGATTCAACATCAACACTATCATTTTATTACTGAAGCAATTCTAATCATTCATTCAAAAATAACAAACTCATCATTCATTCATATTCATCCAATTTCCTCATTATCATCCAAACAATTCAAGAATTACGCATAAAAATAAAAATTGTGGGCACATTTCTATTGAAATTTTGTCAATTCTCATTAATTAAGGAGATAAGTAAAATTAAAATATGTGGGTGTAATTGCATTTCCATTTCACATTATCTCCCCTAAACTTAATTTATGCATTATCCTTAATGCACTGACAATATTATACAGAAATAATGGAAATGCAACTACAATGCAATTATACTAACAAAAAGGAATGCAGTGACAGTAACAATGCATGAAAACTAATTAAAAAGAAATGTACTAAGTTACTCGTCAGGAGCCGATGCAAAGGCTGCCTTTGTTTTCCTTTTCTTCTTCTTTGGGCACTCACCCTCGTTATGGTGCTTCTTCTTCTTATCCTTGCACCTTTTTCTCTTTTTATCCTTCATGCCAACTGGTTCGGCAGATTACTCCTCCTCAATAGGTTGGGTAGCGGCCTCATCGGTTGTTACCTCTGATGGGTGGATTTCTACGAGCAGTGCCACATCAGGCATGATAGCAAGAGGATTCAGTTCCTCAATCTCGCTGGTAACAACCTCAACCTTACTCGTAGCAGGTCGAGCCTCATCAAAGCTAGATGCCCCCACGCACTCTGGTGTGCCGACAACATCTTCAGCGATCATTGTCAGGGCATCTGTTTCTTTCTCTTCCTGCACCTTGGCAAGGTCTTTCTCTTCAGTCTCATTTTCCTTCTCTTCTTCTTCCTTTTCATCTCTCTTGTCTGCACCTTCAGCCACATGCTGCTCTGGTTCATTTAAGCAAATGTTAGCATATTCCATTACGTCGACATCTTCATCCACAACAGCCTCCCGTTCAGCCATATTTGCACCAAGGTTGTTGGAGAACTTATCCTCGAACAGATCGACCATGGTACGATACTAGTCCTCATTAGCCTTTGAGTGCTCTTCTTCCTTGTCATCATCTAAAATGTGAATCCGTGTTGGCATAGGAGCAAGCCTACCATTAGGCGTAGGTTGCTCAAATGATGACTATTACATCAGTCGGAAAATGGATGGGAAGGTTGGAAAGTCTGGTAATGGAGTAGGGCTGATCTGGCGTAGTGCTGTGACAATAGTCTCATTCTAGGCCTTCGTGTAAGCATAAAATTTATGCAGCCAAAAATCCATATCCTCTAAGATGCCATTAGTGTGGATTGAACTCATGTTGATGCGATCCAAATGTACTTCCATTAAAGCCAACTTTTTCGCCACTTGTGACTCTGTCGGCACATCGGTTTGGTCAGCCTTCATTTTACCCTTTCTTCTATCCTTTTTCTTGAAGGCTTCCTTAGCTACTGGTGTTTCTTGGCCACGTATCATCCATTCAACGGAAATGTCATTGATTAGGCCTTTGTTGTCTAAGACCTCCTCACCATCCTTCGGCACAATGCCCTTCTATTTACACAGCTACATAATTAGAGAAGGGAATGAGAGTATACCAGTTTACTTTCCAGCTACCTCCGTGATCTGGACATGGATGATCTCATTGATATCGATGTGTCGGTGGTGTAGGATCGAATGCAGGAGACACATACGCTCTAATGTCGCCGTAGTGCTATGTGTTAAAGGCATGATTCGGCTGTTGATGAAACGGAACCAAACTTTGCTAAAGGTTGTAAGGTAACGTCTGTGCGTGGTGTAGTTGTGGAACCCGTTTCTAGTCTAAGTAGCTCCATCAACATATAAGTCCTGCATTATTTGAGCCATACAATCATTGTCTAATCGATGCATAAATGGTACATGGTCGTCCACCCACTCGGGAATCCTCAACAGCATGTTTATATGAGCAGCTCTTCATGAAATGAGCCCCTCCTGGACAAAAACAAACTCTTGCTCTAGATCCACCAAGTTGGCATAGAACTCCCTGGCTAGTGTAGGGGAGTAACCAGAGGGATGTTCACAGAAGAACTCCCAATCGAGGTGGCCGATAGTGCGGACAATATGCTTTCCTAGAGTCTGGTGCAGAGAAAGTTGTAGACCTTGTTCAGGGTGGAGGTTTCTTTTTAGCAAGGTATTTTGGTAGCGATCTTTGGCAGTAGTCGTCAAGAATAAAACTGGTCCTATAGAAGGAGGTGGTGTTATGGTCGGAGCCCTAGCAGAAGTTGTCGAGGTGTTCTTCGAAGGAGTTTTTGAAGGGTTTTTCGAGGCACAGGTTTTAGACATTGTAATGGAAGAAGGAAGTTAGAAAGGTTATAGAAAATGATTGCTCTGTGAACGAAAAAGAAAATATAGAGGCGACGAAAAAGACGAGTTGCAGTAACAATAAAATATGTGAGGAGAAAAGAAAACTGCAAGAGATAGGTTTTATAACCTAGGTGTAATGATTAAAAGAATTACGGGGAAACATTGTGTCTGCAGTCATTAATTGTCGGGCTGTAGATTGTATTGTTTCATTTGATTGAACGATTAGGAGAGAAGAGAAATCACTTGGCACGATTCTTGCTGAAAAAAATAATGCTTACTCATCACAAAATGCGCTGACAATTTGTGCTTCAATGCTTCAATAAAAAGATGATTTTTATTTCTACAAAAGAATTTGAAACAACACAAGTAAAATTAAAATAACTGAAAGTAAATAGAGAAATATGTCGACATTATTTAAATGTGACCAGGTCGATGGCTTCATTTGGTTCTTTATCATCTGGGCTCACATAATGCTTAAGACATTGGCCATTTACTTTAAATTGTTATCCATCCTTTAAATTTTTTATTGTCATCGCACTGCTCTAAAATGCCTCGACAACTTTGAAGGGGTCTGACTATCTTGATCTCAATTTCCTTAGATGCAATTTTAAACGTGAGTTAAATAAAAGCACTAACTTATCAGAGTGAAATTGTTGACGTAATATGATGTTGTCGTGCCATCTCTTTGTCTTTTCCTTATATATTATGGTATTCTCATAAGCATGGCGTCGGATTTCTTCTAGCTCCGTGATGTCCAAAAATCTTTTCTTTCCAGCAGCATCATAATCCATATTCACCTCCTTGATTGCCAACATAGCCTTATGTTCAAGCTCAATTGGCAGGTGGTAAGACTTACCAAACACTAGTTGATACGGTGACATTCCCAATGGGGTCTTGTATGCAGTGCGAAGTTCCCACAATGCATCATGTAACCATAAAGACCAATCCTTTCTAGATAATTAACCACCTTCTCAAGTATGCCTTGAATTTGGCGATTGGATACTTCGGCTTGACCATTGGTTTGTGGGTGATACGTAGTAGCCATACGATGCTTCACACCATATATTTTTAATGCAGTCACCACTTGATTATTATAAAAATGAGTCCCTTGGTCACTTATCAATGCTCTAGGTGTTCAAAATCTTGTAAGAATATATGTGTGAAAGAACTTCAACACCGTCCGAGCGTCATCCTTTGGCATCGCAATTGCCTCGATCCATTTCGAGACATAGTCAATAGCCACTAAGATATACACATTTCCTAAAGAGCTTGGAAATGGTCCCATAAAGTCTATACCCTAGATGTCAAAGAGCTCTACCTTTATTATAGGTTGTTGGAGCATCTCATTACGTCAAGATGGAACCAGTGCGTTGACATCGATCACACTGTTGTGCGAAGTTGTGGGCGTCTCGAAACAACGTGGGCTAATAAAATCCTAATCCTTGGGCCACCAAGATGTCCTCCATAAGGAGCATCATGGCAATGTCGTAGGATTGAAATCATTTCTTCTTCAAGTACACAGCGGTGAATGATGTTGTCAACGCATATGTTGAATAGGTATGGCTCGTTCCAATGGTATTTTGCAGCATCGCGTATGAACCTAATCTTCTTGTGACCAGTATAACTCATGGGTAGCTTTCCACACACAAGGTAATTGACAACATCAGCGTACCAGGACGATGCATCGACAAAGAATAACTACTCTTCTGGAAATGCTTTGACAATTTGGGACATCTGCCCATCTTCACTTCAAATTTTCAGTCGAGACAAGTGGTCTGCTACTTGATTTTCAGATCTTTTCCTATCCCTGATTTCAATATCAAATTCTTGAAGGAGTAGGATCCATCGTATCAATCTAGGCTTGGCGTCTTTCTTTGTAAGAATATATTTCAATGCGGAGTGGTCTGTGTATACTATAATCTTTACGCCGACAAGATAGGAATGAAACTTGTCAAATACGAAGACTATTGCTAGCAACTCCTTCTCAGTTGTTGTGTAATTAACTTGCGCTTTAGTTAGAGTTTTACTAGCATAATAGATAGAGTGAAATACCTTCTCTTTTCTCTGGCCTAAGACAGCTCCCCACAGCAAAATCACTGGGTTCGCACATTGGTTCAAACGGTTACGTCCAGTCCAGTGCAACGACAATTGGGGCTTGTACTAGCTGCTTCTTTATTGTCATGAATGTGTCCAGATAATTGTCATCAAACAAAAACTTTTTATTTTGCTCCAGCAATGAGCATAATGGTTTAGCTATCTTGGAAAAATCTCGGATGAATCTTCTATAAAAGTCAGCATGTCCAAGAAAGCTTCTTATTGCTTTGATGTTGGTGGGTGGTTGTAGTTTTTCGATGATTTCTACCTTTGCTTCATCAACCTCAATGCCCTGACAAGATATTTGATGCCCGTGGACAATGCCTTCAATTGTCATGAAGTGTCATTTCTCCCAATTCAGAACTATATTTGTATCCTCGCATCTCTTCAAGACTCTTGCTAGATTGTTAGTGTATTGCTTGAAATTCTACCTATAGACAGAGAAATTATCCATGAATACCTCTTAGAAATCCTTGATCATGTCCAAAAAAATTGCCATCATACATCATTGGAATGTTGCTGGCGCATTACACAACCCAAATGGCATACGTAGGAAAGAAAAGGTTCCAAAAGGGCATGTGAATGTGGTCTTTGCTTGATCTTTCGACGTAATGGCAATTTGGTTGTATCCAGAATAGCCATCTAAGAAGCAATAATAGGCCTTACCAGCTAGCTTATCTAGCATTTGATCAATGAAAGGCAGTGGGAAATGATCCTTCTTTGTGGCCGCATTTAGTCGACGGTAATCTATGCATACTCGCCAGCCAGTCGCAATGCGAGTAGGGATCAACTCGTTCTTATCATTAGTCACAACTGTGAAACCACTCTTCTTAGGCACATATTGAACGGGGCTTACCCAATCACTATCAGAGATAGGGTAAATGATGCCTGCATCTAACCATTTGATAATTTCCTTCTTCACTACTTCTTTCATCTTTTCATTAAGTCGTCTTTGTTTTTCAATTGATTGCTACTTTTCATCTTTCAGCCTAATTTTGTGCATGCAAAAAGAGAGGCTAATGCCTCTGATATCAGCAATGCATTGGCAATGGCTTCATCTCCAAGGTAAGAGCTTGTTTCAATAGATGGTTTAAACACTAGGATAGTCCTGTTAGACAAATCCAAAGACTCCAATTGCCAATTCTGTCTCAGCTTACAATTGTTAACCTCCACTTTGTCGACACAGTCATCTAGGATTTCATTGGTGAATGTTGCTGCATCTTCATTTGATATTGCTGAACTTCTCACATTGAATTCTTCCAAAATGATTTCATCCAACACATCGATATGGTGACATTGCTCTTTAGTTCTGGATGGAGATGCCTCAAACACATTGAAGGTCACATGCTCATCATTATGACGCATGATAAGTTCTCCTTCAAAAACATCGATAAGCGTGCGTCCCGTTGCTAGAAATGGTTGCCTCAAGATAATGGGCACCTCTTTATCTGCTTCGCAGTCTAAGATAATGAAATCAGTAGGGAAGATGAGTTTATCAACTTGGACAAAGATATCTTTGATTTGGCCTTTAGATTGTGCTAAGGATCTGTCCACAAGTTGTAATGTCACTGTAGTGGGCTTCATCGAACCTATTCCTAACTTCTTGAAACTAGACAAAGGCATAAGGTTATTACTTGCTCCCAATTCACATAAAGCGTTTCCTAAATAATGATTCCCAATGGAGCATGGGATTGTGAAGCTGCCAGGGTCATTCATCTTGGTTGGCAACTTATTTGTAAGCACAGTGTTGCACCCCTCTGTGAGCGTAATCGTCTCGATTTCAAACAATTTCTTTTTCTTTGGTAACAACTCTTTGATAAATTTCTCATAGGTAGGTATCTACACAAAAGCATCAACAAAAGGTATGTTAATATGCAATTGTTTCAAAGTATAAACAAACCTTTGATACTCTTTATCATGGAATTTCTCTTTAAATCTTTACGAAAATGGCAAAGGTATTGTAGTTGTGGGTTGTTAAGGAAAATTGGGTGGTGTTGACATTTATAGTTGCGTCGACAACTTAGTTAGGCAAACTGCAGGTATAGATGGCACTATAGTTGGTTCCTTTTTATTTGCTTTTGCTTTACTTTCTTTAGTTGCATCCTCTTCCTATTGTTGTGGTTCAGATGCATCGTCGTGGTCTTGGCCAGAACTGCTTGGTCCAACCATCTGCTTCCCACTCCTCAGCGTGATTTCTTTGTAATGTTCCTTCCCCTTCTGCGTAGGATTCTCAGTATCACTAGGCAGAGTGCCTGGTGATCTGGTGCTGAGATTAGAAGTCAACTATCCTAGTTGGGCTTCCAATGCTCGAATGGAAGAAGAGTTGCCTTGCACTATTGCTTCAGTTCGTGTGATATGCTCACGTATCAATGCTTCAAGAGCAGCCATAGGATATGACTTAGGTTGAGAAAATTACTGCTGTTGATGTTGATGATGCTGTCCTTGCATATGTGGCAGCAAAGACTATTGTGGCTGTAATCAAAATTGTGGTTGCATCTGACTATGTGACTGCATCTATTTAGATCAAGAATTTACCTACGAATTCCGGTTATAATTTTGCTATGGATTGCTATTGTAACTCCCTTGTCTATAACCCCCTTGATTTGAGGAATTTTCATATCTAAATGTGTAAGCATTTTGATTCCCCCAAGGTTATGGAGATTGGTTATTGTATGAGTTACCAAATGAACTTCCCCTGATGTTGTTAACATAGAAAGCATTTTTTGCATGTTGTGGGCACTCCCCATAACTATGATTGTTGCCGCAAATTTCACAAGAAAATATCAGTGCATCTAATTGTTGAGCCACTTGAATAGGAGCAACGTCATTTGTTCCCTTCATATTCTTTATAATATTGGCCAATGAGGATTCCTGTGCTGACAAAGAAGAAATAGCATCTAACTCAAGAACTCCAGGGTTATTTTTTACCTGTGTAGAACGAGAGATCTGATATTAATAATTGTTCTGAGTAATCCTCTTTAGAATTCTTACAGCTTCATTTTATGTACAATCCAACAATAGACCATTAGCAGATGCATCGAGAAGGTTCCTTGTCTGAGCATTCAAACCTTTGTAAAATATTTTTATTTGGGTCTCTTGCTGAATACCATGCATTGGGTAGCGTCGAAGCAATGTTTTGTACCGCTCCCAGGTTATATGTAAATTCTCATCATCCAACTGATGATATGCAGTAATATCATTTCGTAACCTTGCATTCATTGTATGTGGATTGAAACGCAAAACAAACTATGTTGCTAGTGAATTCCAAGATGTAATTGATCCTGCCAGTAATCCCAAGAACCATGTTCTTGCTTTACCCTACAATGAATAAGGAAATAATTGCATTTTCAATGCATCATCAGGGACACCATGTTGACTAAATGATGCAAAAATAAACAAAAATGATTTTAAGTGTTCTCTTGTGTCTTCATGAGGAAAACCAGAATATTGCCCATTTGAATTTAACATTTGAAACATTACCGGTTTTAGCTCAAAATTTCCAGCTTGGATAGCTGGTCGCACAACCCCTGGTTGTAAATCATCAAGTATAGGCATAACAAAATCTCTTATTGTCCTATTTTGTACTTGTTCTTCTTATGGTTCCGGTGGTGGTATATCATTAACAATTTGTGGCAGCACTGGAGGAACTCCATCTTGTGGCAGCAATGGTGGTAAATTATTATTATTGTTATTACTAGTCATTTTCCTTTGTTCTTGCCTTCTCCTGTTAAATAATTAAATCCAAAGATAAAAAATGAAAGAAATATTGAAATAGATATCATACTTGATCTGAAATTAAATTGTACTTCCATACAAATTCAATTAATCAAAATTCATCAGCATTTAAAGAGAAAAAAAATGAATTGAAGCATCCTATTCCTAGTCTACTAGAACCATTCCCTTACACTCCTCTTGCGTCGCAATTAAGCATGCTCCTCGTCAGGAGCAAATTTGCCTTCTCGTCATAGTTAGGTCGCCCTCAATGAAGTTAAGCTGCCATGGAAGCAAGCTTAAGAAAATGTTGAAGTGAAAGTTTTTTGTGTCAAAAATATGGAAGATGAAGCTTGAAGAAGATCCTCTCTCGTCAATATTTATCAACCATTGCCAAGTACAAGTATCCTTTCTTTCAGTATTTATCAAGTATTGCCAAGTACTTATCAACCATTGCCAAGAAGATCTTTGATCGTGTTTGAAACGTCACAGTGATTGTGCAAATGTACACACGTCGATACAAGTACAGTTGATAGAAAATTCTATTGGATATCGATCCCACGAGGAAATGGGTTCTTTATTGTTAACTATCGGAGTAATTAATATTGAAAATGAGTAAAATGTGAGTAAGGATGTCACTGCAATTACATTAAATCTACACATTAAAATAGTTAATATTGTCAATGCAATCAAAGTTAAATGTCAGAGGTTAGATGTCAATGTACTGAAAGTAAATCAAATGTGTTGAGTGTTGAGTGCTAAATATTTAAATGAATGAAATGTAAAAGTGATCAAGTGTAAAAGGGTAGAAATGGTTCATTGATTCTGCAAAGTTGCAATGCTGAATGCGTTGACAATGTAAAGTTTAGTTGAATTGTTGCAGAAATAAATTTCTCTTGAGTTCTTACCAACAACAACTCTCTATTTAATCCAAACTTAAATACCTACAATCACTCCACCTCTCGATCTAAGCAATGTTACGCATCCAAGAACAAGTGCCTGGAATCTTTCTAATCCCTAGCAGCTCTTGCCTAACTTACTTGTTAACCTAACTTGTCACTGAATCTCTCGATGTCGGCAGACTGTAATGTCACTCTCGTGCTTAAAGCAGTTAGATCCACGAATAAACAAATAAGAAATATTAAATAAGAGTCAAAATAATCTAACACCAAAAGATACTCTCATATTCATTTAATGTCATTAGAATTCATCATCGTCAAAAGAGAAATTAAAGAGTACAATCGAAGCTTACTATCTCTAGACTACTAAAACTACTCCTTAATCACTCCTCTTGCCCAACACAAAGCACCTCTCATCAGAAGTTGTTACAGACTAGCTTCATCAGCTTCCCAATTCCCAACTCAAATTTCAAAATCACATAGAATTTGTAGAATCTAATCCCTTATTTCTTGATGATTTCTTCATTCTTCATTCTTCTATTTATAGGCTCAAGAAATTACAGATTTCATCCTTCCATTCTCTGATCCAGATCTAGATTTTACAGCTGTCAAAGTTAGTTAGAGTACAACTGTGAACTCATGCAGTTTTAATGTTTTCTTTAGAGATCTGCAGATTGTCGCTGCATTGTTGGACGCAATCTGAAACCATAATTGCGGCGACATCTATGATGTTCTTACGCTAGTGCTTCCAAATGTGAATTCAACTTGAATTTAGCAATTCGGAGTTCATGTTCAGTGCAGCGACATCTTTGGTCTCAACTTGAAGTTGATCTTATGGCTGCATTCTTCTTCCATCATTTAAGCTCCTAGATTGAGTTCATGATTTGACAATTCTAAGGTGCAATATATCGAACTGCTTGCGTTGACATTATTATAAAAACAGATAAAAATAACAAGAAATTAAACTAACTAGTAATGAATTAGAAAATGTAAAAACTAAGTATGAAATGTTCAAGATGCATGCTAAATGAGATACAAAAGAGACAACTAAAACACTAAATTAGGAGAAAATATATGTCATTTGTAATACCATCAATCTTCATGTGGTGGCGGTGGATTACTGATAACTTATGGCTATATTAGAGGATTCTGTGGTGGCAGCTGTCGTATTTCAATATTGATTCCTGGCAAAGCCATGTTTCTCTGCTTTTGTCGCCTCCTTCTAATCGTTCGATCAATCTCTAAATCCAACTCAACAATATTTTAAAGATATCTCCTGGTCATAAACTCCTAAATGAACAGGTGAAAATAATAACAACAATAAAACAAATCAATACAACTAAAGATTAAGAAATAACAAATAAATGCAGAGAAAAATATAAACATCAAACAAAAGCCATCCTCGGTAATGGTGCCCAAACTTGATCGTGCTATGAACGTCACAACAATTTGTGCAAGCGTAAACTGTCGACGCAAGTATAGTAGATAGGTTTTAAACTATCAGATATCGATCCCACAAAGATGGTTGCTTCTATTTATAATTGTCGATGCAAAAGAAGTTAAAAGAAAAGAGATTGTGATGAATTATGTCGGAGCAAATTAATAAGAAAATGAAGTAAAGGTTTGAGAATAATTTGTCGAACCAATTAAAGAAAATTTTAATAAGTAAAAACTGTGATAATGAGATGGGGTTCCCTAACTTGAAAAGTTGGCAAACAGCTGAATGTGATCACAAGGTAACTAATAGATAAATTGTAACCACAAGAAGGCTCAATGAATCTTACCAACCTCGACTTCCCTATTTATTAAAGACTTAAATACTCATACAAAGCATACCTTTTAGTGCTGGCAATGAAAAATATTCAAGAACAATTGGACAGCAATTTCCATTGACTTGCTTCTTAACTTAATTTTTCACTGCACTTTCCAGTGACAGTGACTGTAACCACACTTTTGTGTTTAAACAATTAATTCCAAAGATAAACAATGAAAGAAATATTGAAATAGATATCATATTTGATCTAAAATTAAATAGTACTTCCATACAAATTCATTTAATCAAAATTCATTAGCGTTTAAAAAGAAAATAAAAGAATGAATTGAAGCATTCTATTCCTAGTCTACTAGAACCATTCCCTTACACTCCTCTTGCGTTGCAATAGGATGCTCCTCGTTGGAGCAGATTTGCCTTCTTGTCATAGTCAGGTCGCCCTTAATGAAGTTAAGTTGCCATAGAAGCAAGCTTAAGAAAATGTTGAAAAGAAAGTTTTTTTGTGTAAAAAATATGGACAACAAAGCTTGAAGAAGATCCTCTCTCATCAATATTTATCAACCATTGCCAAGTAAAGGTGTCCTTTCTTTCAGTATTTATCAAGCGGTGGTATTTCAGTATTGATTCCTGGCAAAGCCATGTTTCTCTGCTCTTGTTTACTCTTTCTAATGGTTCGATCAATCTCCAGATCCAAGTCAACAATATTTTAAAAATTTCTCCTGGTCATAAACTCCTCAATGAACAAGTGAAAATAGTAACAAAAATAGAATAAATCAATATAAAAAATGATTAAGGAATAACAAATAAATGTAGAGACAAATATAAACATCAAACAAACGCCATCCTCGGTAGTGGTGCTAAAACTTGATCGCACTATGAACGTCACAGCAATTTGTGTAAGCGTACACTGTCGATGCAAGTATAGTAGATAGGTTTTAAACTATTAGATATCGATCCCACAGAGATGACTGCTTCAATTTATAATTGTCGATGCAAAAGAAGTTAAAACAAAAGAGATTGTAATGAATAATGTTGGAGCAAATTAATAAGAAAACGAAGTAAAGGTTTGAGAATGATTTGTCAAAGCAATTTAAGAGAATTTTAATAAGTAAAAAATAGTGATAATGAGATGGGGTTCCTCACTTGAAAAATTGGCAAAGAGCTAAATTTGATCGCAAGGTAACTAATAGATAAATTGTCGCAACAATTAGGCTCAATGAATCTCACCAACCTCGACTTCCCTGTTTATCAAAGACTTAAATACTCACACTAACCACACCTTTTAGTTCTGGCAATGCAAAATATTCAAGAACAAGTGGACAAAATTCCTTCAATCCTCAAGCAACTTCCGTTAACTTGCTTGTTAACTTAATTTATCGCTGCACTTTCCAGTCACAGTGACTGCAACCACACTTACGTGGTCAAACAATTAAATCCAAAGATAAACAATGAAAGAAGTATTGAAATAGATATCATACTTGATCTGAAATGAAGTTGTACTTCCATTCAAATTCAATTAATCAAAATTCATCAGCGTTTAAAGAGAAAATAAAATAATGAATTGAAGCATACTATTCCTAGTCTACTAGAACCATTCTCTTACACTCCTCTTGTGTCTCAATTAAGCATGCTCCCTGTCAGGAGCAAACTTGCCTTCTCGTCACAGTCAAGTCGCCCTCAATGAAGTTAAGCTGCCATGGAAGCAATCTTAAGAAAATGTTGAAGAGAAAGTTTTTTTGCATCAAAAATATGGAAGATAAAGCTTGAAGAAGATCCTCTATCGTCAGTATTTATCAACCATTGCCAAGTACAAGTATCCTTTCTTTCAGTATTTATCAAGCATTGCCAAGTATTTATCAAGCATTGCCAAGAAGATTTTCTTGTAGTGGTGGTGGATTATTGATAACTTGTGGCTGTATTAGAGGATTCTGTTGTGGCAGCGGTGGCATTTCAATATTGATTCCTGGCAAAGCCATGTTTCTGTGCTCTTGTCGCCTTCTTCTAATGGTTCGGTCAATCTCCAGATCCAAGTCAACAATATTTTAAAGATTTCTCCTAGTCATAAACTCCTCAATGAAAAAGTGAAAACAATAACAACAATAAAACAAATCAATACAAATAAAGATTAGGAAATAACAAAGAAATGTAAAGATAAATATAAACATCAAACAAACGCCATCCTCGATAACAGTGCTGAAACTTGATCACGCTATGAACGTCACAACAATTTGTGCAAGCGTACACTATCGATGCAAGTATAATTTGTCAAAGCAATTTGAGAAATTTTAATAAGTAAAAACAGTGATAATGAGATGCGGTTCCTGACTTGAAAAGTTGGCAAATAGCTAAATGTGATCACAAGGTAACTAATATATAAATTATCGCCACAATTAGGCTCAATGAATCTCACCAACCTCGACTTCCCTATTTATCAAAGACTTAAATACTCACACTAACCACACTTTTCAGTGCTGGTAAAGCAAAATATTCAAAAACAAGTGGACAAAATTCATTCAATGCTCAAGCAACTTCCGTTGACTTGTTTGTTAACTTAATTTGTTGCTGAACTTTCTAGTGACAGTGATTGCAACCACACTTTTGTGTCAGACAATTAAATCCAAAGATAAACAATAAAAGAAAGATTGAAATAGATATCATACTTGGTTTGAAATTAAATTGTGCTTCCATACAAATTCAATTAATCAAAATTCATTAGCGTTTAAAGAGAAAATAAAAGAATGGATTGAAGCATTCTATTCCTAGTCTACTAGAATCATTCGCTTACACTCCTCTTTCATCGCAATTAAGCATGCTCCTCGTGAGTAGCAGATTTGTCTTCTCGTCACAATCAGGTCTCCTTCACTGAAGTTAAGCTGCCATCGAAGTAAGCTTTAGAAAATCTTAAAGAGAAATTTTTTTGCATAAAAAATATGGAAGATGAAGCTTGAAGAAGATCCTTTCTCGTCAGTATTTATCAACCATTGTCAAGTAAAGGTGTCCTTTGTTTCAGTATTTATGAAGCAATGCCAAGTATTTATCAACCATTTCCAAGAAGATCTTCTTGTGGTGGCGATGGATTATTGATAACTTGTGGCTGTATTGGAGGATTATGTGGTGGCAGCTGTGGTATTTCAATATTGATTCCTGGCAAAGCCATGTTTCTCTGCTCTTGTCTCCACCTTTTAATAATTCGATCAATCTCCGAATCCAAGTCAACAATATTTTAAAGATTTCTCTTGGTTATAAACTCCTAAATGAACAAGTGAAAACAACAACAATAAAACAAATTAATACAAGTAAAGAGGAAGAAATAACAAATAAATGCAGAGACAAATATAAACATCAAACAAAAGTCATCCCCGACAGTGGTGTCATAACTTGATCGTGATATGAACGTCACAACAATTTGTGCAAGCGAACACTGTCGATGAAAGAATAGTAGATAGGTTTTAAACTATTAGATATCGATCCCACAAAGATGGTTGCTTCTGTTTATAATTGTCGATACAAAAGAAGTTAAAACAAAAGAGATTGTGACGAATAATGTTGGAGCAAATTAATAAGAAAATGAAGTAAAGATTTAAGAAAATTTTAATAAGTAAAAACTATGATAATGAGATGGGGTTCCCTGACTTGAAAAGTTGGCAAACAGTTGAATGTGATCACAAGGTAACTAATAGATAAATTGTCACCACAATTAGGCTCAATTAATCTTACAAACCTCGACTTCCCTGTTTATTAAAGACTTAAATACTCACACTAAGCACACCTTTCAGTGCTGGCAATGAAAATATTCAAGAACAACTGGACAGCAATTTACATTGACTTGCTTCTTAACTTAATTTTTCGCTGCACTTTCTAGTGACAGTGACTGTAAGCACACTTTCATGGTCAAACAATTAAATCCAAAGATAAACGATGAAAGAAATATTGAAATAGATATCATACTTGATCTAAAATTAAATTGTACTTCCATACAAATTCAATTAATCAAAATTTATCAGCGTTTAAAGAGAAAATAAAAGAATGAATTGAAGCATTCTATTCCTAGTCTACTAGAACCATTCCTTTACACTCCTCTTGCGTCGCAATTAAGCATGCTCCTCGTTGGAGCAGACTTGCCTTCTAGTCTCAGTCAGGTCGCCCTTAGTGAAGTTAAGCTGTCATAGAAGCAAGCTTAAGAAAATGTTGAAGAGAAAGTTTTTTTGCGTAAAAAATATGGAAGACAAATCTTGAAGAAGATCCTCTCTCGTCAGTATTTATCAACCATTGCCAAGTATAGGTGTCCTTTCTTTCAGTATTTATAACGCGATGGTATTTCAGTATTTATTCTTGGCAAAGCCAAGTTTCTCTGCTCTTGTCGCCTCCTTCTAATGGTTCGATCAATCTCCGGATCCAAGTCAACAATATTTTAAAGATTTCTCCTGGTCATAAACTCTTCAATGAACAAGTGAAAACAGTAACAAAAATAGAATAAATCATTATAAAAAAAGATTAAAAAATAAAAAATAAATATAGAGACAAATATAAACATCAAACAAACGCCATCCTCGGTAGCGGTGCTAAAACTTGACCGCACTATGAACGACACAGCAATTTGTGCAAGCGTACACTATCGATGCAAGTATAGTATATAGGTTTTAAACTATTAGATATCGATCCCACAGAGATGGCTGCTTCTGTTTATAATTGTCGATGCAAAAGAAGTTAAAACAAAAGAGATTGTGATGAATAATGTTGAGCAAATTAATAAGAAAATGAAGTAAAGGTTTGAGAATAATTTGTCGAAGCAATTTAAGAAAATTTTAATAAGTAAAAATAGTGATAATGTGATGGGGTTTCTGACTTGAAAAGTTGGCAAACAACTAAATTTAATCACAAGGTAACTAATAGATAAATTGTCGCCACAATTAGGCTCAATGAATCTCACCAACCTCGACTTCCTTGTTTATCAAAGACTTAAATACTCACACTAACCATACCTTTTAGTGATGGCACTGCAAAATATTCAAGAAAAAGTGGACAAAATTCATTCAATCCTCAAGCAACTTCCGTTGATTTGCTTGTTAACTTAATTTGTCGCTTCACTTTCCAGTGCCAGTGAGTGCAACCACACTTCCATGGTCAAACAATTAAATCCAAAGATAAACAATGAAAGAAAGATTGAAATAGATATCATACTTGATCTGAAATTAAATTGTACTTCCATACAAATTCAATTAACCAAAATTCATCAGTGTTTAAAGAGAAAATAAAAGAATGAGTTGAAGCATCCTATTCCTAGTATACTAGAACCATTCCCTTACACTCCTCTTGTGTCACAATTAAGTATGCTCCACATCAAGAGAAGATTTGCCTTCTCGTCACAATCAGGTCTCTTTCAATGAAGTTAAGCTGCCATAGAAGCAAGCTTAAGAAAATATTGAAGAAAATTTTTTTTGCATCAAAAATATGGAAGATGAAGCTTGAAGAAGATCCTCTCTCGTCAATTTTTCTAAATCATTGCCAAGTACAAGTGTCCTTTCTTTCAGTATTTATCAAGCATTGCCAAGTATTTATCAACCATTGCCAAGAAGATCTTCTTGTGGTGGCGGTAGATTATTGATAACTTGTGGCTGTATTGGAGGATTCTGTGGTGGAAGCGGTGGTATTTCAGTATTGATTCCTAGCAAAGCCATGTTTCTTTGCTCTTGTTTCCTTCTTCTAGTCAACAATATTTTAAAGATTTCTCCTAGTCATAAACTCCTCAATGAACAAGTGAAAACAATAACAACAATAAAACAACTCAATACAAATAAAGATTAAGAAATAACAAATAAATGTAGAGACAAATATAAACATCAAACAAACGCCATTCTCGGTAACGGTGTCAAAACCTAATCGCACTATGAACGTCACAACAATTTGTGCAGGCGTACACTATCGATGAAAGTATAGTAGATAGGTTTTAAACTGTTAGATATTGATCCCATAAAGATGACTACTTTTGTTTATAATTTTCAATGCCAAAGAAGTTAAAACAAAAGAGATTGTGATGAATAACATTAGAACAAATTAATAAGAAAATGAAGTAAAGGTTTGAGAATAATTTGTCGAAGCAATTTAGGAAAATTTTAATAGGTAAAAACAGTAATAATGAGATGTTATTCCTGACCTAAAAAGTTGGCCAACAGCTAAATGTGAGCATAAGGTAACTAATAGAGAAATTGTCGCCACAATTAGCCTCAATGAATCTTACCGACCTCGACTTCCCTATTTATCAAAGACTTAAATACTCACACTAACCACACCTTTCAGTGCTGACAATACAAAATATTCAAGCTCAAGTGGACAAAATTCCTTCAATCCTCAAGCAACTTCCGTTGACTTGCTTGTTAACTTAATTTGTCGCTGAACTTTCTAGTGACAGCGACTGTAACCACACTTTTGTGTCAAACAATTAAATCCAAAGATAAACAATGAAAGAAAGATTGAAATAGATATCATACTTGATTTGAAATTAAATTGTACTTCCATACAAATTCAATTAATCAAAATTCATCAGCATTTAAAGAGAAAATAAAAGAATGGATTGAAGCATCCTATTCCTAGTCTACTCATTCCCTTACACTCCTCTTTCGTCACAATTAAGCATGCTCCTCGTTAGTAGCAGATCTGTCTTCTCGTCACAGTCAGGTCTCCTTCAATGAAGTTAAGCAGCCATCGAAGTAAGCTAAAGAAAATGTTGAAGAGAATTTTTTTTCGCGTAAAAAATATGGAAGATGAAGCTTGAAGAATATCCTCTCTCGTCAGTATTTATCAACCATTGCCAAGTATAGGTGTCCTTTGTATCAGTATTTATCAAGCATTGCCAAGTATTTATCAACCATTGCCAAGAAGATATTCTTGTGGTGGTGGTGGATTATTGATGACTTGGGGATGTATTGAAGTATTTTGTGGTGGCAGTGGTGGTATTTCAGTATTGATTCTTGGAAAAGCCATGTTTCTCTTCTCTTGTCACCTACTTCTAATGGTTCGATCAATCTCCAGATCCAAGTCAATAATATTTTCAATATTTCTCCTGGTAATAAACTGCTAAATGGACAAGTGAAAACAGTAACAACGTTAAAACAAATCAATAAAAATAAAGATTAAGAAATAAAAAATAAATGCAGAGACAAATATAAACATCAAACAAATGCCATCCCCGACAATGACGCTAAAACTTGATCACGCTATGAACGTCACAACAATTTGTGCAAGTGTACACTGTCGATGCAAGTATAGTAGATAGGTTTTAAACTACCAGAATCGATCCCAAAAAGATGGCTGCTTTTGTTTATAATTGTCGGTGCGAAAAAAGTTAAAACAAAAGAGATTGTGATGAATAATGTTGGAGAAAATTAATAAGAAAATGAAGTGGTTTGAGAATAATTTGTCGAAGCAATTTAAGGAAATTTTAATAAGTAAAAACTGTGATAGTGAGATGGGGTTCTTGACTTTCCTGTTTATAAAGACTTAAATATTCACACTAACCACACCTTTCAGTGATGGCAATGCAAAATATTTAAGAACAAGTGGACAAAATTCCTTCAATCCTCAAGCAACTTCCGTTACCTTGCTTGTTTTCTTAATTTGTCACTGCACTTTCAGTGACAGTGACTGCAACCACACATCCATGGTCAAACAATTAAATCCAAAGATAAACAATGAAAGAAAGACTGAAATAGATATCATACTTGATCTGAAATTAAATTGTACTTTCATACAAATTCAATTAATCAAAATTCATCAGTGTTTAAAGAGAAAATAAAAGAATGAATTGAAGCATCCTATTCCTAGTCTACTAGAACCATTCCCTTACACTCCTCTTGCGTTGCAATTAAGTATGCCCCTCGTTAGGAGCAGATTTTCCTTCTCATCACAGTCAAGTCTTGCTCAATGAAGTTAAGCTACCATTGAAGCAAGCTTAAGAAAATGTTGAAGAGAAAGTTTTTTTGTGTCAAAAATATGGAAGATGAAGCTTGAAGAAGATACTCTCTTATCAGTATTTATCAACCATTGCCAAGTACATGTGTCCTTTCTTTTAGTATTTATCAAGCATTGCCAAGTATTTGTCAACCATTGCCAAGTAGTTCTTCTTGTGGTGGCGGTGGATTATTGATAACTTATGGCTGTATTGGAGGATTCTGTGGTGGTAGCGGTGATATTTCAGTATTGCTTCCTAGCAAAATCATGTTTGTCTACTCTTGTCGCTTCTTTCTAATGGTTCGATCAATCTCTAGATCCAAGTCAACAATATTTTCAAGATTTCTTCTGGTCAAAAATTCCGAAATGAACAAGTGAAAACAATAACAACAACAAAACAAATCAATACAAATAAAGATTAAGAAATAATAAATAAATGCAGAGACAAATATAAACATCAAACAAATGCCATCCCCGATAACGACGCCAAAACTTGATCGTGCTATGAACGTCACAACAATTTGTGCAAGCGTACATCGTCGATGCAAGTATAGTAGACATGTTTTTTAAATTATCAAATATCGATCCCACAGAGATGGATGCTTCTGTTTATAATTGTTAATACAAAAGAAGTTAAAACAAAAGAGATTGTGATTAATAATGTCGGAGCAAATTAATAAGAGAATGAAGTAAAGGTTTGAGAATAATTTGTCGAAGCAATTTAAGAAAATTTTAATAAGTAAAAACAATTATAATGAGATGGGGTTCCCTAACTTGAAAAGTTGGCAAACAGCTAAATGTGATCACAAGGTAACTAATAAATACCTTCATGCGTTGATCTTTCCGGATAGACTCCTGCATTGACATCTTTGGATACAATTCTGAACACTAATTGTGGCGACATTAGTAGCAAAAATAAGATGAAATTAAAGAAAATTAAACCTAGCATTACTGAGTTAGAAAATGTAGTTACTAAGTTAAAAATGCTAAAAATGCATGCTAAAAATGATAAAATGGGAACTAATTACAACCTAAGTAAGGAGAAATCAATGGTCTTTTCTAATGCTATCACACTCATTCGAGTTAACTTTAGAACTTTGATCGGCTCACAATGCTACTCACACAAGCTGCAGGGAATCTCCAACCGATGCAGTATCTCAAGCCATCGTTACGTTCTGTATCATCGATACATAACACCTGCTAAATAATCATCGACTCATGTTGCTGCTCACAAAAGTTACAAACAATCTGCAACACATGCAGAATCTCAAATCATTGTTACGGTCTATTTCACAGGTACATAGTTCCTGCTAAATAATCATCGGCTCACGATGTTGGTCACACAAACTGCAGAGAATCCGTAACACATGCAGAATCTCAATTCATCATTACAGTCTATATCACTGGCTCAAAGTCTGTTAGATAAACACCGGCACAAAGCCTACTAAATGATCACCGACATAAAGTCTACTATTCGGGAACATCACGTACTGCATATATTCATTTATTATTTATTCTCAAATCATTCAATAGTTAAGTACAACATTGGATCTAATTATAATAGACATGTAATAGGTAAGAATCCTTATAACATAAAAAATAATAGTACGGACTTATTGGACTGATTTGTAGTAATGACCAAAGTATAAGGACAACACAACTACTTTGTCTTTTCCTCAGTTATCAATAGGTTCTTGATCTAGAATAATAATTTTATTCAATTAAATAGTTCCAATAGTAAAATTAACTTATTTTATACAATTAAATCTTTTTAGTCATTTTTACAAAATAACCCCTAATATTTTACTTTTATGCAATTTAGTCCTTAAGCATAAGACATGAAATTTAACTATTTTTATTAAAAACCAAGCTTAGCCGATTATTCAAGGGTTTCATTACAGCCCCTAATTGCATTTATTTCACTCAAGTCCTTGTAAGTTTATCAATTTAACATTTTAGTCCTTAAATATTAAAATTAACAAAAACTACTTTACAAAATAATTATATTTAACAACCAAACTTAATAATTTATCATTAAACTTAAAAAATAACTCAAACTCATTAATGACATAATCCAAAACATCTGACAAATTTACAAATTAGTACCTAGGTTAGCTAGATTAAGCTAATACGAGCTCTTAGCGTCATTGTAATAGAGTGACAAATAGTCTAAGTAAATAGGATCTTAAAGAAAATTGTAATTTGTATTTTGAGTTGGATTTTCCTAGTGAAATTCGATAGTATGTGATTTTGGATGCTTATGAATAAAATGTGTTAGTTGCCTTCGAGCTTTTTCTTTAAAAAAAAAAGCTAATACGAGCTCAAAAATATAAAAATTACTAAAAACGGGTGAGGTTTACTCACCAAATTGAAGGGCCTAATCTTGGCCAAAGCTTCCCATGCCCTAATATGGTGTTTCGGCTTCTAGAGAAAAAAAATGAACAAGATGATTTTATTCATCTTTTAACTTGTTTTAACTATTATTATATTACTATTTTTAAATTTAATTTAAACATCTCAAATGAAAGTTAAAGAAAATTTATCACTTTTATAGTGAATTCTCCACTATTCCCACCATTTGACTAATTAAAAAAGGGTCCAATTGCAAAATTGGTCCCTTAATTATCGTTAATTATTAATTACTTAAGTTTTATTTCTATTTAACCTTAAAGTATTATGACCTAAATGAGAAAATAGCCCAAACGTTAGTGGATTTATTTGACCATTGTTTAATCACCATTTTTGTCGCTTAAGTATTTTAAATCAATAGAAATTAACTTTTAACTCTTTTACAATTTAATCCTTTTACCTAAATTAAGCAATCAATCATCAAAATAACCGGACCAAACTTCAATTCACCTATAATACGACTCAATAAATATTTAATAAAAATATTAACGAGCTCAATTTACAGAAATGAGGTCTCGATACCTTATTTTCTAAAACCACTTGACTTTTGGGACAACCACTTATACTAATCATTAATTCAATTAATTAAAATTAATTAAATAAAATTCAATATAAAAATTATTATTGACTCGCATAATTTAAATAATAATTATATGAACTTACTCATCGGATTTGTGGTCCAAAAACCACTGTTTTCGACACAACTGAAAAATGAGTTGTTACAAAGTTCTTAAAGAACAAATAGATTAACTTTGTAGAACCCCAATTTTGACCGGCCCAAGACCCAAACAAAATAGAAAACTCAAAAAAATAAAAACACAAATAAAAAATACATTTATTTTGAAGTCCAAAAGTCAATTTACAAAAAAAATACTCCATCACCCTAACCCACTAAAACCTAAAGCCCAAACACATTCAAACCTAATAACCTATTTACACTACTCACTACTATAACCAAACCAACCTAACTTACAAGCCCACTACCTATTTAAGCCCAATGACCCAAAACCTAAACTAAGGGAGGCAAACCCTAATCTACTGATGACTCCAACCGCCGTTGCCTTGCCATGTTAGCCACCATGCCTCTGCCCACGCCTCTGCCACCACGCTTCATGTAAGATTTGATGCCTCTGACACAGTCGAGCCTGCAAGAGAAAAAGAAGAAAGACGACAAGAACAAAAAGACAAATGCAAAAAAAAAACAAAAAACCATGATGTATTTTCGGCTATAAAGCCATGAAAAAAACCTTGTAATGGGTCTTCTCTTTGATTTTTTTTACGAAGAACGAAGCATAAGAAATAAAAAGCAAAAATTTCCAGATACTGCTTGGTTCACATACATATTTTGTTTCCATTTTATTTTTTTATTTTTTATATTTCAAAAGGTTAATAAAAAATAAAAGGAGGTGGTTAGGGTTTTAAACCTTAACGTTGCCATTGCCGCCGTCGTGGCCACGAGGAATCCCTCGAACAAATCATGTTCATTGTGGGAACTTCGAAGAGCAAAAACAAGCCTTTGCCTTAAAAAAACCTAGAAATTGAATGGGTTTCGGATTATTTGGGGTTTTAAGGGTTGATTTGGGTTTATTTGAGCCTAGATTTGACTTGGGGATAAAAAAAGAGTAAATACATTTTTTTGAATTTTTTGGCCATTGAGAACAGTGACCGCCATCGTCGGCGACCGATGATTATCGTGGGGGATGACGGTTCAATGGTTGGCCTAGGGTTTGAAGTTGAGAGAGAAATAAAAGGGGTTGGAAGTTGAGAGAAAAATAAAAGCGGGGTTGAAGGTTTTTTAAATAAATAGAGATGGAAAATAATTTTTTTTGAAAAATTTTTGATTTAAATAGGGCACCAAAACAACGCCGTTTTGACCTAGGTGCCAAAGCACCAAAATGACGTTGTTTTGGCCCTTGACTCGAAATTCGACCCGTGTTTTCCCCTGTTCCAATTTCATCTATTTGACAATTTTTGTATTTATTTTAAATTTGCCCTAGAAATTATATTCCATTTTCAAATTAGCTCTCTAACTTTGGGTGCATATGAGGCTGACACGTGTATGAGTTTGGAAATTTTCCCATAAGGTCCCCGAGCTTTTCGAATATTTGGCATTGACCCTGTTTGTTTTCTGTTTGTTTATTTTTGCTTAAAATTTTATTTTAGTTTTAATTTAATCCTCCCACTGATTTTTTTTTAAATTAGCCCTCTATTCTATTTTGATTTCTAATTTAATCCCTCCACATTTTTATTGTTTAAAATTTTCCCCTTTAATGTATTTTATTTTCAACTAAATCCCTTTTCCTTTATTTTTATTATTTTATTCATTTTGATATTTAATATACATGTATTATTTTTATGATTATTTTTATTTATCTGTTTTTCATTTTTTGACAGTTCAAATTTTTTGTCATTTTATTTATTTGTTTGCTTTATTTAACCTCTAACTTAATTATTTTTTTATAATTATGTATTATATTTGTTATTGCATCGCTAATTAGTGTTCACCACATTATTGCTATTTCATTGCTATTATTTGTTTCTCTCTTTTTGTTATATATTGCATTAAGTTGTGCTCATTTGATTATTTCTTGTATGCATGTTTTATTTCGTCATTATTAAATTAAATTATGTGCATAATCATTTATACGTTGTAAAAATGTTTTAATAAAATGAATTGCATGACACTTTAAATTATTTTTTTAAAAAAGGCAATATTATTTTATTTTAGGGAATTTGAGAAATTGTGTTCTAACGTGTTGGGTACGGTTTTTCTTTGAACCTAAATAATCGAGTATCCTATTTAAAATCGAGGCAATGTTCTTTTATTTTTGAGAATTCGAGAAATTGTGCCCTAACGTATTGGGTATGATTTTTTCTTGGAACCTAAGTAATTGAACATTCTATTTAAAAATCGATAAATGTTCTTTATTTTCGAAGATTCAAAAATGTTGTGCCTTAACTTACTGGACATGATTTTTCTCGATTGATTCAAAATAAATGAGCTTCCTCTACAAAATTCATTTTTTTAATGATACTAAAATATCTCATTCGTGTATTTTTGGATCGTATTTTAAATTTACTCGAGTTTTCAAAGTTTCAACAATTAAGACATTAAATAATTGACTCTGTACCAATTTTGAGCATGTGAGGTTGCTAATCATTCCTTACACGATTCCCAAACTTATTTTCTAGATTTCAAAGACCAAAACTTTTGTTTAAATAAACTTAAGTATTTTACGGTGATTCAATCACACCAAATTAAAAAATATTGGTGGCGACTCTATTTTCTATTTTTAAAATAAAAGTCGGGACTTTTATCAAAAAATGGTTTTGACAGCTTAGCGACTCCACTTGGGATAAATAAGAGAGACAAGTTGTGAGTCGATTATTTTTTGGTCTTTTTGTTGAAAATTTAAAACTTGGTTTTTTAAATTTAATTCGATCCTTGCATTTTGTGTTCATATTTTTTTATTTAAATAAATTTGTTTATTGATTTATTTTTGGGTCGAAGGTGAGGGTTTTCCAGGCATTGCATTGATCGGTTACTTTACCTTTTTAAGTGAAAGTGAGAAACTACTCCTTTGTGAGGTCTTCACCTCCGTGCAAGATAGTGGATCGCTTTTGGGAATACGGCTGTACCTATGTTTTCGTGAAGTTTTCACTTCCGTACAATCATATGGGAAATGCATCCCCCTGAACTGAACTCATCTATATGAGCCTATAACGGGTGAGGACTGAGGAATCTGTCGGTTCAGGTACCCTTACTTTAGAACTTAAACCGTATGTAGCTGACCCTAGAAGCCTACCCTAAGAAGCATCATGCCAAACCTTTAGTGGTCACCCAAATGTAGGAAAGATGCGTTTTTATGCTTTGATTTTTGCTTTTAATTGCAATTGTATTGTTAGATTTTATTTTTTCGTTTATTATAATAACTTGCTTTATTTCATCTTTGTTTTTCTTTTCGCATAAGCACTTATTCCGAGCCCGAATATAGTATTGGAATCCCTCTTACAGTTCATTCACTTTTCAAAAAGTAGACATAGTACCCACGATAGAAGAATACAGTAGTTTGCTCCGTTGCTCAAGGATTGAGGTTAATAAAGCCTACTATAGAGTCGTCAATACCTCAAGGAAGCTGATGAGCATAAATGAGGAGCGAGCATTAAGTTACGACTCGGATTAAAGAAAAAGGGATAATAAGTGCATCCCTTAGAAGAGTCTGCGAGACTTAATTTTGGTACACCCTAAAGCAAGAAAAAGGTCTACATATTCGCCTTAAGTGTTTATGGATCAATTATCTTCCCCAAGGCATTAGTGCAAATAGAGGATGTGGTTTCAGATTTGTGACTGAGCTGAACGGCAAGCCAGACCAAGAATGAGGAGTTAAAAGGAAAAATAACTTGAGGTCTCACTGTGGAGTTGAGAACTACGAGTTGAGCTTCTCGAAGAAACTGTAGAAACAAACAGTGAATATTGAAAAATAACTTCAACACTTTCACGGGCAGGTAAAAGATAGGGACTATGTTACGAACGAAGCTTTGTTCCAAAGATGAGAAGTGACTAACTACTTGTAGACCTTAGCCATTCAAGACCGACGTTTTGAGCATTGAAATCAGAGTCAAAGCGGAGCAAAAATTACATTGGAAGGTTAAGACTTTGAGCATTAAGGCACGACCATATATGTATCTGTCTTATGTAAAGAAATTTGTTTTCTAGTAAAGTTGTTCTAAAGGAATTGAGCTAGAATCAACGCCTTCTTGCATACATTTTACTATTCATTTACATTGAACTTCATGCATTAAATTTCAATAAAATCTCACATATCTTAAACATTCATGTCAGAGAGAGTCATTAACCCTAAATAGAAAAATTAAGAGAAAGACATGTATCTAGAAAAACTTTAAGACTTCGAAGATGATCAATAATGTAACTTGTCTTCCGATTTGCTACAAATGTTTAAGCAAGATAAGAATCAAATATTACCTCACAAAGAATCAACAAAAATTACGATTTTGGAGAATGAAAATGAAAAAGAGATAAAAAGGTGAAATTTGGGACATAAATCTATACAAAAATAAAGCGAGATACCGTAGAGTTGCTTCGAGAATTCGGAAAGGTCTTCGCATGGTCCCATCAAAGCATGCTGGGTTGAGGAACTGATGTCATGATGCATAAGCTCCCTATAAAAGAAGAATGCAATCCACGTTCAACAGAAACTTTAAAGAATGAGGCTTGGCGTGCTATTAATAAAAGAAGGTAAAAAAAAAAGAAGAAAAAGGGTCGAGATAAAAACCTATAAAGGGCATCTTGAAACCTAAGGAAAGAAAAAAAAACCAACAAAAAAAAGAAGAAAAAAAGTCAAGATGAAAACCCGCAAAGGGCATCTTGAAAATCTATGTATCTTCTTCACCTATTCACGTCATGGCCTTTTTCTATGTGGGGCATGGATGTCATCGAGCAAATTTTGTCAAAAGCTTCCAATGGACATAGATTCATTACTTCACTGAATACGTAGAAGCTGCTTCTTACGCCAATCGGCGGTTAAGCAAATTCTTGGAAAGAGAGATTATATGTCGATATGGAATGCCAGAAAGGATCATATTTGACAATAACTTGATTTTGAACAACAGCACGATAGTAGAAGTCTGCAGCTAATTCAAGATCAAAACTCAGCACCACATCGACAAAAAGTGAATGGGGCAGTGAAGGCAGTTTTACCCTTTTGAAGACAAGATTCCTTTCATCCAAATTTCGGTAGAAGCGATTTTGGATAAACCAGAACAAAGCTAATTCAGATTTGATTAGTTAAACATTAATCAAGGAAAGAGGTTGAAAGCTATGGTCTAATGTACCAAGAGCAAATGATGCGGGCTTATGACAAAAAGAGTCTGCGCTAGAGAATTTCATGAGCGAGATCTGGTTTTGAAAAGGTATTCTTTATACAAAAAGGATTTTTGAAGAAACTGAATGCCAAATTAGGAATGGCCTTATGCGGAAAAGAAAACCTTTTTCGAAAGAGATTTGACTCTTACCAAGATGAATAGAAAAGATCTGCTCCAACCACGCGAACTCAAATTCAATACAGTATCTCACCCAAAAAAAAGAGAAGAAAAGAAAAAAAGGAAAAAGAAAAAAGAAAAAGAAAAAGAAAAAGAAAAAAGAAAAAAGGCTAAAGGAAAAAAGAAGAAAGAAAAAGAAAAAAGGGAGGTCGAGATGAAAACTCGTAAAGAGCATCTCAAAACCTAAGGATATTTGAGTTGAAAACCCGAAAGGGCAACTCAAATTTGGATAAAAAATGGTCTTCTCTTTCAAAAGTAACAAGGTGGAGGAACTTTAAATCTTGGGTATCGACAAAGCACTCCAAGTTTCATGGCACATATTGAGCTCAAAATGATCCTTATCAAGTTTGCTTAGAGAAGCTCATACTTTGATATCTAGGGCACCTAATTTCATTTCTGGTGTTTAGCAACTCGTTATTAATGTTTGCTATTTTCACCAACATTTTCCATTTTCTCATTCAAACTTTGTCTCAAATAACTTCGATCTTATCCATAAAGCATTTTCTACGTTGAAATAATGGTTAGTGGACTAATGATGATATAAGGAGCAAAAGGATTTCTACCTATCGCTTTGAATATTCCTAAACAGTACAGGGACCTAAAACAGAACCACTAGTTGGAAATAACCAAACTCGAGGGTCAGAGGGACAAATAGTTTAGTTTATGGCTACGTCTTTGGATTTCATATCAAAAGCACCAAATCATAAAAGGGAAAATGGTGACACACTAGTTATAGAACTTGGATAAATGACAAACCATTTCAATCTAAGGACAAAGAAAATCATTTTTGAATTTGACATTCATGCCAATATCATGGACACTCATTTAGTTAGGAGCATTTGACTCATTCCGATCATGGCATCCTAATAATTTGTCCTACATAGAGATGTGGAGGGAAAGGTTGAAGCCGTAACGATAAACCTTATACCCTAGAGATGTGAAGGGAAAGATTGAAGCCGCAATGACGAATCTCATGCCCAAGAGATGTGGAGGGAAAAGTTGAAGCCACAACGATGAACATTATACCTTAGAGATGTGAAGGGAAAGATTGAAGCCACAACAGAGAATCTTATACCCTAAACATATGGAGGGAAAGGTTGAAGCCGCAACGGTGAACCTTATACCCTATAGATGTGGAGGGAAATCTAAAAGCCACAACGGCGAATCTTATACCCTAAAGATGTGAAGGGAAAGATTAAAGCCGCAATGACAAATCTTATAGCCTAAAGAAGAGGAGAAATAGATCGAAGCCGCAAAGGCGAATCTCAAGGCTGTAAAGGGCTAGATTGAATCTACAAAGGCGAATATTACATCCCTAAAGCTAAATAAGAGTAGATTGAAGCCGTAATGGTGAATCTTATACCTCAAATTTAGAGTGAAGCACCAGATCCTATATCCTTAAAGCTGCAGTGGATTGGATCGAAATGAGTAACGAATCTCAATGTCCTTGAGGTTATAATGGAATGGAGTGAAGTTACATCATCATCCAATCTCTTACCCCTACCATGGGGTAGATTGAAGTCATCCAATCTCTTACCCCGATCATGGGGTAGACTAAAGACATCATCCAATCTCTCACTCCGACCATGGGGCAAATTGAAGCCATTCAATCTCTTACCCCGATCATGAGGGAGATGAAAGACATCATTCTATCTCTTACGTCGACCATGGGGCAAATTAATGCCATCCAATCTCTTACCCCGATTATGGGGCAGATTGAAGACATCATCCAATCTCGTACCCCGACCATGGGGCAGATTGAAGCCATCGATTCTCTTACCCCGATCATAAGACAGATTGAAGACATCATCCAATCTCTTACCCTAACCATGGGGCAAATTGAAGCCATCCAATCTCTTACCCCGATTATGGGGCAGACTGAAGACATCATCCAATCTCTTACCTTGACCATGAGGCAGATTGAAGCCATCGAATATCTTACCACGATCATGGGATAGATTGAAGACATCATTCAATCTCTTACCCCGACCATGGGGCAAATTGAACCCATCCAATCTCTTACCTTGATCATGGGGCAAATTGAAACCATCCAATCTCTTACCCCGATCATGGGGCAGATTGAAGACATCATCCAATCTCTTACCCCGACCAAGAGGCAGATTGAAGCCATCCAATCTCTTACCCTGATCATGGGGTAGATTAAAACATCATCCAATCTTTTACCCCCTAAGTTAATAAGGGTAGATTGAAGCCATCCAATCTCTTACCCTATCATGGGGCATCATCCAATCTCTTACCCCAATCATGGGGCAGATAGAAGACATCATCCAATCTCTTACCCTGACCATGTGGCAGATTGAAGTCATCAAATCTCTTACCCGAATCATGATATATATTAAAGACATCATCCAATCTCTTACCCTGACCGTGAGGCAGATCGAAGCCATCCAATCTCTTACCCTAATCATGAGGCAGATTGAAGACACCACCCAATCTCTTATCCCTAACCATGGGGTAGACTGAAGTCATCCAATCTCTTACCCCGATCATGGGGTAGGTTGAAGACATCATCTAATCTGTTACCCCTAAGTCAATAGGGGCATATTAAAGCCACCATCTTACAGAAGCGAATCTCAATCTCCCTGAAGTTACAGTGGAATAGAGTGAAGCTTCAACACCAAATCTTATATCCCTGAAGTGTTAGTGGATTGCATCAAAGACTACAATATTGCATTAAAGACTATTATAGAGAATCTCAATTTCCCTAAAGTTGCGGTGGAATGGAGTGAAGCTTCAACAACAAATTTTATCTCTTTGAAGTTTCTATGGGGCAAGACGAAGTCACGATGCTAAATTCTATCTTCTTAAAGTTGTAGAGAAGCGAATACAGTGAAATGAGTAACCAATAAAGCGAAAGAGCGGGTGATTGAGCTATAAACAACCAAGCAATAATGTGCAAGTGTACATTGTCGATGCAAGTATAGTAGACAGATGTGAGTCTGTCGAATATCGATCCCACGAGGATGGTTGTATTTTGTCTATTCATGTCAGTGCAATTAAAATGTGATAATTTATGACAATAGTTATCAGAGCAATAACTTGAAAATGAAAACGAATTGTGAGAATGAATTGTCGAAACAATAATATAAATTTAAAAAGTAATGCAATAATAATAAAATGGGGTCCCTGACGTAAATAGTTGGCAGAAAACTAAGTGTGACTCACAAGGTTTAAAATATTAGATAATTGTCGCTGCAATGAATGTCTTACCAAACTTGACTTCTCTATTCAATCTAAAACTTAAACATACGAACTAACCACACCTTCCAGTACTGGCAATGCAATATATTTAAGAACAAGTGGATCAAATTCCTTCAATCCTAAAGCAACTTCTATTGTCTTGCTTGTTAATTTAATTTGTCGCTACACCATCCTGTAATAGTGATTGCAATCACACTTTTGTGGTCAAAACAATCAAACCCAAATATTTAACAATAAAAGCAAGATTAAATAAGATATCATTTAGTCTAAAATCAAGATTACTTCCATACAAACTTGAAATGAACATGAATCACCAGCATTTAAGAAAGAGAAATAAAAGAATAAATGGAGAATACTATTCCTAGGTTACTCGACCTCCTCCCTTACTCTCCTCTTGTGTCGCACTTAAGAGCTCCTCGTCAAGAGCAGATCTGCCTCCACTTCTGCGTCAGGTCACCCTTGAGAGAGTTAAGTTGTCATGGATGCAAGCTTTGAAAAAAATGGATTCAAGAAGTAAATTCGAAAGAAGAGTCCCCCTTTTTCTCTTCCTTAGTGAGCATTTATATTTAGCTGATTTGTACAGTAGTTCTTTCATTAGAAATGAGCTGTCTATAGTTGTACTAGTTGATTATACTAGATTGGATAGGTCACATATTTTTGTTCTTATCCGGATGGCTGTCAAATGCAGCGACAATTATGGGCGCAATTCTGGACCTACTTATGCAGCGACAATTTTGAACAGGTTCTTGCAGCGACAATTCTAGGCGCAATGCTAAACAGACTAATGCAATGACATTAGTAGTAAAATATGCCAAAACTAATAGCAACTAAGCTAAGGTTCATTGAGTTAGAAAATGCAATAAACTAAACTGAAAAGTACTTGAATATGTGCTAAGGATGACTAAATGGGAACAACTTAAACAATAAGTAAGGAGCAATCAATGGTTCTTTCTAGTACTATCACACCCTAAACTTGAGTTTTTACTTGTCCTCAAGTAAAAATGAAATTGGCAAGGTTATAGCAAAAATTTTATCAAGGCAATGATCATTCTAGAAACTTGAATCATCTAAAATCCCAATGCATGAATTACATTCAAATGATATAATATTGTGCCAACAATTCATAAGCAGGAATAATTTAAATTGCAACTTCATCAATGCTAGCATCATGCTTTAAATCCTAAATTCTTTCTAACATAACAACATTTATTGTACAGTAATATACATACATATTTTTTCTTTTCCCTTTTCCCTTTTTCCCTTTTTCTCTTTTCTCTTTTCTATTTTTTATTTTTTATTTTATATATGTGACTGAGGGATGTCGTATGTATTACTATATTCTTGTTCCTGAGAAGTAACGATGTGGTGCAACAAACCTTTAGGGAGTATGTAATTGCACCGACACACACTCTTGTAGTGATAGCCTTTAGCTAGATTACTTTTTCTAACACTTGCATTGTAGTGTTCCCCCTTGAACAGTTCACAATATACCCATATTGGAGTGTCTTTTATTTATAACTGTATTCATATATATAAAACCAGCTATAAATGGCAGACTCATTCAAGGAAGGATATTATTCATCCATTACTAATACAATCTAAATCATTCATCAAAGAAATGAAGATACAACATTCAATCAAATTTATCTAACCCATTCATTGACAGTTCACATGATTCAAGAATTAAGCATCAAATGAAAAAATTCAACCATATTTGCAATAACCTTGCATGCTTCATTAAACTCAAAAAGAAAAATTTTTGAAATGTGGGTGCAATTGCATTTTCAGCCCCATATACATTCCCCCTAAACTTAAAGTCTGCATTATCCTCAATGCACTGACTCTAAATTACAATGAAATATGGAAATGCAATGATAATGCAAATGAAGTGACAATTAAAATGTAATGATAATGGGAATGTGATGACAATGCATACTAACAGACTAAGAATTACAAGATAAACTTAAACAGAAACAAAAGAAAATAAAATTACAATATAAAAATTTCAAGAAAGGTTAGAAAAATGTGACCAAATTAATGGTCTCTTCTTGTTTGTGATCATCATGGCTAAAATAATGCTTTAGTCGTTGTCCATTTACTTTAAATTGGTACCCATCATGTATATCTTTAACTATGACTGCATAATGAGGAAATGCTTCGACAACTTCAAATGGTCCAAACCAACGTGAGCGCAATTTACCTGGGTGCAATTTCAGTCGAGAATTGAATAATAACACTTGCTGACCTGTAGTAAATTATCGCTGCAAAATAATTTTATCGTGCCAGCGCTTGGTCTATTCCTTGTAGATTGCCGCATTTTCATAGGCATTTCGCCTAATTTCTTCAAGTTCAATGATGTCTAACAGCCTCTTCTTCCCAGTAGCCTCATATTTCATGTTAACTTGCTTAATCTCCTACATTGCTTTATACTCCAATTCAACGGGCAAGTGACATGCTTTTCCAATGACAAGCTGATATGGCGACATCCCAAGTCGGGTTTTGTATGCTGTCCTTAATGCCCACAACGTATCATCAAGTCTAGAAGACCAATCTTTTCTTGATGGATTCACCATTTTCTCGAGAATAGTCTTAATATCGATTGGATAGTTTATCTTGTCCCTTGGTTTGCGGATGGTAAGTGGTCACCATTTTATGATTAGCTCCATTCTACTTCAGTGTAACTGCTACCTAGTTGCAGTGGAAGTGAGTGCCTTGGTCGTTGATTAATGCTTTAGGCATGCCAAAATGAGTGAGTATATACTTGTTAAAAAACTCCAGCACTGTCTTTGCATCATCCTTTGGAATAGCAGTGGCTTCCACCCACTTTGATATGTAGTCAACAATAACTAGAATATAGGCATTCCCAAATGAACTTGAAAATAGTACCATGAAGTCCATACCCCAAACGTCGAAGAGTTTAACTTTCATGATTGGTTGTTTTAACATCTCATTGCATCAAGATATTGAACCAATGCGCTGACATCGATCACATTGATGCACAAAATTATGGGCGTTTTTAAATAATGAAGGCCAATAGAAACCTGATTGAAGAACCTTTCCAGCAGTTCTCATGCCACCAAAATGCCCTCCATACGGAGCATCGTGACAATGCTTCAGGATTGAAAGCATCTCTTCCTTTAGAACATAACGTCTAATGATATTGTCATTACATACTCTGAATAACTTGTTCCAGTAATATTTCTCTATATCTCGAAGAAATCTTTCTTTCTTGTGGCCTATGACACCCAAGGGTAGTTTCCCAGATACAAGGTAATTGATTATATCCATGTACCACGGGGTTCTGTTGACAGCGAATAGCTTCTCATCAGGAAATGCGTCAACAATTTGAAGTGTATTTCTGTCTTTACTACCAACTTCCAAACAAGACAGGTGATCTTGTACTTGGTTTTCCGATCCCTTTTGATCCTTGATCTCTATATCAAATTCTTACAATAACAGGATCCAACATATCAGCCGTGGTTTAGCGTCCTTCTTTGCAAAAAGGTATCTCAACGCTGAATGGTCAGTAAATACAGTAACCTTTGCACCGACAAGATATGAGCTAAATTTGTCGAAAGCAAAGACTACAGCCAACAACTCTTTTTATGTGGTTGTTTAATTGATCTACGCCTTTGTAAGATTTTTTCTAGCATAATATATAGCATGAAATACTATTTCCTTGCGTTGCCCTAGGACTGCATCAACAACAAAGTCACTTGCATCACACATAACTTCAAACGATTGCGACCAATCTGGTGTAACGATGATGGGTGTCTTCACGAGCTGCTTTTTTATTTGCTAAAATGCATCCACCATTAATCATCAAATAGGAACTTTTTATTTTGCTCAAGCAATAGCAAAGGGGTTTCACAATTTTGGAGAAATCTCAAATAAATCTACAATAAAATCCTGCGTGTCCAAGAAAACACTGGATACCCTTCATATTAGTTGGCGGGGGCAACTTTTCAATAATTTGTACCTTCGCCCTATCCACTTTAATGCCTTTATTGGAAATGCAATGACCTAAGACAATGCTTTTAGTTTCCATGAAGTGGCATTTCTCCCAATTTAACACAAGATTTGTGTCTTCACATCACTTTAAGACTTTAGCTAAATTGTCAGCGTATTGATCAAAATTATTACCATAAACTAAAAAATCATCCATAAATACCTATAACGAGTCCTCGATCATGTCTAAAAATATTACCATCATGCCCCTTTGAAATGTGGTTGGTGCGTTGCAAAGACCAAATGACATTCGATAAACAGCAAAAGTGACAAAAGGGCAAGTGAACGTTGTTTTTGCTTGATCTTCTGGCGCGATGGCAATCTGATTATAGCTAGAATAACCGTTAAGGAAACAATAGTAGGCTTTTCCAGCAAGCCTATCTAGCATTTGATCAATGAAAGGAAGCAAAAAGTGGTCCTTTGTGGTTGCATTCAACTTACGGGAATCCATGCATACGCGCCAACCTGTAAGAATGCGAGTGGGGATTAACTCATCCTTGTCATTACTCACCAAAATAATACCACTTTTCTTATGGACACATTGGACTTGGCTTACCTAATTGCTATCATATATTGGATAAATAATGTCCGCGTCAGGCCACTTGATAATCTCCTTTTTAACTACCTCATTCGTTTTCTTATTCAATCTCCTTTACTGTTCAATTGATTGCCTTCCTTCATCTTCCAATCGTATTTTGTGCATGCAAAACGAGGGACTAATGCCTCTAATGTTGGTAATACTCTAGGCAATCGTAGTTTTATGCTGCTTCAATATATGGATGAACTTTTCTTCCTAAGTTGCATTGAGAATTGCAGAGACAATAACTGACAGTGTATTATTGTTGCCAAGAAAGACATACTTCAGATGAATAGGCAATGGCTTCAACTCCAAGGTAGGAGCCTCTTCAATAAATGGATTAAAGACTGGAGTCGTTCTATTGGTCAAATCAAAAGATTCCATTTTCCATCCTCGCCTAAGTTCAATGTTATGCGCTTCAACCTTGCTGTCATAATCGGTTAAAAATTCTTCATCCGATGTCACCGCAAATTCTTCTAAAAATACTATGCTTCTCTCATTGAATTCCTCCTCAATTAATACATCCAACACATTAATAGTGTGACATTCTTCATTGTTCTTGTAGGGAATAGCTTCAAAAACACTAAAAGTGACATGTTCATCATACCTTAACACCGCCGTTACCATCATCGTGGCCACGAGGAATCCCTCTAATAACCCATGTTCGTTGTAAGGACTTTGAAGAGCAAAAAAGAGCCATTGCCTTGAAAAAAAACCTAGAAATCGAATGGGTTTCAAATCTTTTTGAGGTTTTAAGGGTTAATTTGAGCCTAGATCTTACTCGGGGACAAAAAAAGGAGCAAAATACATTTTTTTGAATTTTTCGACCACCAAGAACGGCAGTCGCCGTCGCCGGCGACTGGTGGCCGTGGTGGGGGACGACAGTTTCAAAGGTTGGTCTAGGGTTTAAAGTTGAGGGAAAAATAAAAAGGGGTTTGAAGTTGAGAGAAAAATAAAAGGGGTTTGAAGGTTTTTTTTAAAGAAATAAAGATGGAAATTAATTTTTTCTGGAAAAATTTTGATTTAAATAGGGCACCAAAACGACGTTGTTTTGGCCTAGTAGCCAAAGCACCAAAACGACGTCGTTTTGGCCCCTGACTCGAAATCCGACCTAGATTTACCCTAGGATCCGCATGTTTTTGAAAATGGGGATATTTTCTCCTTTGGCCCTTCAACTTTTTCCCATGTTCCATTCATTTTTGTATTTATTTTAAATCTGCCCCAGAAATTATATTCTATTTTCAAATTAGTCCTCTGACTTTGGGTGCATATGAGGTTGACATGTGTATAAGTTTGGAAAATTTCCTATAAGGTCCCCGAGCTTTTCGAATATTTGGCATTAACACCGTTTGTTTTCTGTTTGTTTATTTTTGCTTAAAATTTTATTTTAATTTTAATTTAATCCTCCCACTGATTTTATTTTTTTAAATTGGCCCTCTATTCTGTTTTGATTTCTAATTTAATCCCCTTTTATTTATTTTTATTATTTTATTCATTTTTATATTTAATATACATGTATTATTTTTATTTATCTATTTTTTTTGTACATTTAAATTTTTTTTCATTTTATTTATTTGTTTGCTTTCTTTAACCTCTAATTTAATTTTTTTTTATAATTATGTATTATATTTGTTATTGCATCTCTAATTAGTGCTCACCATATTATTGCTATTTCATTGCTATTATTTTTTTTTCTCTCTTTTTGTTGTATATTGCATTAAGTTGTGCTCATTTGATTATTTCATGTATGCATGTTTTATTTAGTCATTATTAAATTAAATTATGTGCATCATCATTTATACTTTGTAAAAATGTTTTAATAAATTGAGTTGCATGAAACTTTAAATCGTTTTTTTGAAAAAGGCAATATTATTTTATTTTAGGGAATTTGAGAAATTATGTCCTAATATGTTGGGTACAGTTTTTCTTTGAACCTAAATAATTGAATATCCTATTTAAAATCGAGAAATACTTAATGTTCTGTTATTTTAGGGAACTTGAGAAATTGTGCTTTAACATGTTGGGTATGATTTTTTTTCTTGGAACCTAAGTAATTGAACATTCTATTTAAAAATCGATAAATGTTTTTTATTTTTGAAGATTCGAAAATGTTGTGTCGTAACTTACTGGACATGATTTTTATCGATTGATTCCAAATAAATGAGCTTCCTCTACATAATTCATTTTTTAATGACATTGAAACATCTCATTCATGTATTTTTGGATCGTATTTTAAATTTTACTCGAGTTTTTAAAATTTCAGCAATTAAAACATTAAATAATCGGCTAGGTACCAATTTTGAGTGTGTGAGGGTGTTAATCCTTCCTTACATGTTCCCGACTCCCGAACCTATTTTCTGGATTTTGATGACCAAAACTTTTGTTTAAATAAACTTAACTATTTTACGGTGATCAAATCACAACAAATTACAAAAAATTGGTGGCGACTCCATTTTCGATTTTTAAAATAAAAGTTGGGACTTTTTTCAAAAAATGGTTTCAACAAACTCGAATGTATTTTATAATCAGAAAAGTCTCTTTTACAAAGCTTAAAACCAAAGTATTTATAGGATTCAACTAGGTAGTTTAATACCTAAAATTCGGCCATAAATGTAAAGACTAGAATATTCTAAAATGCATTAAAACCTTTACTTCAACCGAACAGCCAAAATTGACCTCCATTAATTCGTCTCATGCATGCTTAAGGTTTAAGCAAACTCCAAAAGTCACAATAAGCTCCTATGATGGACGGTGGCCTTTAATGGTGCATGGGAAAGCTTAAAATTCATCTTCTAGAAGTTGCTCATACATTCCCTCAATTGGATGACACATTTATGACATTTTTGTGTTGACTGAATGGTCATTTGTTGAACCAAACAACCACTTAATGTGTGAACATCTTGGTCCTTTTTGGCAAATACTAGCAGCCACTTTTGAAGTTTTTAAGGCCAACCATTTGATTCTCATAAGAACATTAACACACACATTAAACATGATATTATAATACCTTAAATCTAATTAAAAAGCTGTAATAAAATGGAACAGATTAAATAGTTAGATTTTATGACATATTAAAAATGCAATAAAACTAACTAATTAAAGTAACAACCAATTTAACTAAAAACTACCATATTTAGAAACATGTTTTTTAAAGACACATTAAAATGCAACAACACTAATTTAAACTAGGATTAAAAAGGTTGTGTAATAAAAATAATACGGATGAATTTTAGGCCTTAATAACCCACATGCATACATTGCATAGCTTTGTTTGATTCTCATTTTGCATTTAGGCCCTTCGAGTTTGACCCAATCTCGTCACCTTTTAATTGATTCACATGACGTGATCGATAGCACATCACTTCACAAAGGATTGATGACTTGTTTGACCAGCTGTGAGGTGCAACTATGTTCTCGAAAATCAACTTGCGATTTGGTTATTATTAGCTTAAGGTGAAAAAGTCTAATGTGTTAAAGACTACTTTCAAAACAAGATGTAGGTCCTATGAATTTTCAGTGATACCTTTTAGTTTCACTAATGCTCCTACTGTTCCCATGGACTTGATCAATCGAGTGTTCCATGAGTACTTAGATCTTTTGGTTATGGTGTTCATAAATGACATCCTGATGTACTCGCGAATTAAAGAAGCACACGACATGCATCCGCGAACTGTGTTGCAAATTTTGCGAGAGAGGTTGTTTGCAAAGTTCAATAAATGTGAGTTTTGGCTCAAGGAAGTGAAGTTTTTGGGTCACATGATTTCAGTTGAAGGGGTTCGCGTGGACCCAAAGAAAATTGAAGCAATTATTGAGTGAAGACAACCAAAGAGCGTGAAAGAAGTGAAAAGCTTTCTAGGGTTCGCAGGTTACTATCCTCGTTTTGTTGAGGAGTTCGCAACCATAGCAACACCGTTAACAAAGCTGCTGCAAAAGGAGGAGGATTTGGCAAACTTAAGGAGATTCTTACCAAAGCATCGGTGAACTCAACCTGAATCAGGGAAGTTATTTGCAGTCTACAGTGATGTAGCTTAAACGGGACTTGGATACGTGTTGATGCAAGAAGGTAAGGTAGTAGTTTATGCTTTAAGGTAATTGCAGATTCATCAGTGAAAGTACCCAACCCATAATTTGGAGCTAGCATCAATGGTGATTGACCTAAAGATTTGGCGACACTACCTTTATGGTGAAAAGTGTGTCATCTATACTGACCAAAAAAGTCTCAAGTATTTACTTTCCCAGAAAGAGTTGAATCTAAGACAAAGAAGGTGGATCGAGCTACTAAAGTGCTATAGTTGTGTAATTAAGTATCACATTGACAATGCAAATGTGATGGTAGATGCACTAAGTAGGAAGTCCGTGAGTGAGTTGCAAGCTATGTTTCCGTCGTTAAGTGTGATAAGGGATGCAAGATTGCTCGCAGAATTGCAAGTAAGACCTAACATCGTCACAAGAGATTAAAGTAAAGCAAGTTTTTTTATGAACAATTGATGAAGAGAGTTCGCCAAGCGGAGCAAGGAGTGTGAGATGACTTTACACTCAATGAGGAAGGAGTACTTTATTTTCATGAATAAGGAGCTTCGACAAATAATTCTCAGCAAATCCCACAATAGTTTGTTTGTAATGCACCCAAGTAGTAATAAGATGTACTTGACCTCCGCGAACTATGTTGATAGCCTAGAACTATCACAGAATATGTGGCAAGGTAAGTTTGTCAGAAAGTCAAAGATGAGCATCAAGTTCTTTCAGGAATATTATAGCCACTCAAAATACCTGAATGGAAGTGGGAAAGAATCATCGTAGATTTTGCAATGGGGTTGTTAGTAACTACAACTAAGAAGGATGCGATTTTAGTGATTGTGGATCAACTTACCAAGAGTGCACACTTTTTAGCTGTTTGCATTTATTATTCGTTGCAAAGGCTCATCGAGTTTTATGTTGCTAAAATAGTTCGATTGCATGGCATGCCTATTTCCATAATTTCAATCGAGATCCAGTATTCACATCGTGATTTTGGAAGAGTTTGCAAGAAGCATTGGGTTCAAATCTTCAATTCAGTATTGCTTATCACCCTCATATAGATTGTCAGTCTGAGTGAGTGATACAACTGTTGGAGAACTTGCTACAAATCTGTGTTTTGGAGTTCATAGTGAACTGGGAAAGATATCTGTCGTTGGTAGAGTTTCCCAACAATAATATGTTTTAATCAAGCATTCAAATGGTCCCTTCTTAAGCACTGTATGGAAGGAGGTGTCGTACGCCTCTATGTTGGGCAGAGTTAGCTGAAAGAAAGATCTCTGGACCTAAATTGGTTTGTGAAACTGAAGAGAAGGTAAAGATGATTTGCGAGAGACTTAAGTCTACATTAGATAGACAAAAGTCTTACGCTGATTTGAAACGACAAGACATTAAGTACTAAGTGGGCTAGCATATGTTTCTTATCGTGGAAGAAGGTCTTAAGATTTGGGAGAAAAGGAAAGTTAAGTCTAAGATTTATTAGACTGTATGAGATAGTAGAAAGAGTTTGTCTTGTAGCTTATCGAATCAAGTTACCCTGCGAACTTGAGAAGATCCATGATGTGTTTCATGTGTCTATGTTGAGGAAATATCGAGCTGACCCATCTCATGTAGTAGCAACAAATGATATTTAGGTGTGACCAGATTTGACTTTCAAGGAAGAACCAGTAATGATTATGGCTTGTGAAGTGAAAGTTTCTGTGAAAGAAACAAATTCCTTTAGCCAAGATATTGTGGTATATCCACAAGACTAGCGAAGATACATAGGAAATTAAAGAATCTATTAAGAAACAGTATCCACAATTGTTCAAAGGTGAACACTTTGGGGACGAAATATCTTAAGTGGGGGAGAATTGTCACATTTTGAAATCAGGATTGAAAGGTTTGATCATAAATTGTGAAGGTTTGCCAATATTTTGACGAGTTCAGATCGCCAAAAGTTGGGCAAATTGAGGGTTCGTAAAAATTCAAGCGAGTTGGGTGTTAGTCAAGAGAGTTTCAATAAGGGGGTTCTCCAACAACAATGCACCCCACCCCAAATTAAGTGGTAAGGTGTTTGCTAGTTTCACAATGATGTAAGTCACTAATGTGTTGATGGGCTAGGAGTTCTCCAGTTTGCTTGGTGAGCTGGAGTTCGTTAGTTTGAGTGACGAACTATGTTCACCAAGTAGGTTGTGAACTGTGTTCACTAGTCAAAGATATAGTTAGATTAAAATTAGGGAAAAGTGATTTAGTGTATCTAGGAATACTTTATGTGCAAGTAACAATTTTACTAAGTCATATAGGGTATCCAAAGATATATAGGACTTTTAGGTCTATAAATACGACCCTTAATTTTGTGAAATTCTTCACTGAATTTTTTGTCATTAAAGTCTATGTTCTAGATTTTGTTCGTAGCAATCCGAGTAAGTCTTTGTCTTGTTAGAGTTGATTGTCCTAAAAGATAGGTTCGCTTGTATGTGTGAAAATTGTATGCTCTGTTAGTAATATATTTGTTTGTTGCGAACCAGTCGAACCATCTTCTAGTAAGGACAAAGCAAAGCCAAACTCATTTAAGTTCTTCGTTTTGGGTGACTGATCATGTTCTGATAGGAGTATTGATCTACTGGTTATGTACCTAGCAAATTGTACTATTTTTCAGACTTGAAGAGCTTGAAATCAAATATTTTCATAATATTTTCATAGTATTTAGTTAGATCTTGTATTTTAATAAATTGTGTAACCTAAGTGTTAGAATAATGATTTATTTGTCTTTAAGGCCAAATGCAGCCTAAAGGTTAGCTAACATACTTAGTGAGTCTGTAGGAGACCAAAAGAAGTGCACTAAAAGGAAATTGATCACTTCGTCACGACATAAGCTAAGCTACATCGAAACCAAGGGACCAGACTTAAAGAATTTGACATCTGACTTCTTTGTCGTGACAACAAAGGAGTTATGTTGCGACAACACCTGTAGAATGACACCTCACAAGGAGACTTGATACGAGTCGTAAGGCCCAAATTCAAGATTATAAATGTGATGGGATCAAATTTTCTCAAGGCCCAATAATGAGGTCGAAGGCCAAGCAAATTCGAGCAAGATTGAACAGGACCATCCAAGACTTCGTTACCAAGGCCCTAAATGTTAACAAGACCGAAAAAGAAAATCAAGAAACTGAATCTTGGTCTAATCTTGTCATTCCAAACAATTTCAAGAATCGAGAAAATCAAGATTTCAAATCTTGGAAATCTTGGTCCAAGAAACCGAAGATGCCAATTTTCAAGATTGGGAAATCAGTAGGCTTGCAACGACTTTTTGGTTGGGATCCAGGAATTTATGGGTTGAGATGTCTGCATGGCTTTCGAAGATATATCTCTTATCTTCAAAATTCACTTTGAATCACTCGATTTCAAGTTCAGGAGCTCAAGTTGTAATCATTTTAATAAAGACTGCGCAAGCAGAATTTTTGGACGTGATTATGACGGGAATTACGAGTTTCGGGCTTTTAATTCGAGTTTAAATCATATTGGGTTCGGGTTTTTGGTTTAATTTTTATTAAACATGAGCCCAATATTGTATTATCAGCTCTTATTATTTTATTTTTATTTTTTATTCCGAATTTTTAAATAATTATTAAGTAGTTTAAGTTTTTAGGAGTTTTATGTCAACAAGAAAGTTTCTTGTTTAGATTAGTTAGAGTTCTAGTTTAATTAAGAGTTTTATTTAGATTTATTTAGCTTTCATATATATAGGCCTTCGAATTGTAAACAAAACACTTGATTTTGATTATTTTGAGTTAATAATAATTCTCTTTGAGTTTTTTCTTCAAGAATTGCTCTTGAGTTTTTTTTAGAAGTTGTTTTAACAATCTTTCAGGTTGTGGGAATCATCTTCAAGCATTTTCTTGCCGAGATCTCTTTCTTGGAGGGGAAATTAGAGTCTTTGAAGGGAGTTGTGGATTCTTATTGTTTCCAAGGCTTCTTAGGACGTTATCTTCTCTTTTCTATCTTTAGTCTATCGTTCTAGTTTGATCTAGTTTATTTCTTGCTGTTTAGGGTTATTGATTTAGTTGTTTTCATTCTAGGTTGAAATTATTTCAAGAGGGATGTTCTCCTACCTTGATCCATCAAGGAACACATAAAAAATTAGGAGATTCAATCTTTTCTTGTTGTTTCAAACGTTCTTGCCTAAACAGTTGGCTTTCATCTTTTAAATCACTTCTAATGAATCTGTTTTGTGTTTTTATTTTCAAATCTGGTTGGGACGTTTTCTTGAGGTCCAAGGACGGTTTCTTTCATCCAAGAAACCTTAATTTCGTTCTCTATTGGATCTTTTACCAGCCATTCATCTTTCTTGTGTTTTAATTTTCGTTTGATTATTCTTCTTGTCATCTAATCTATTTTCTTTGTCTTCATTTCAGATTACTTTTGTCTAGAGCTTTAGGGTAGATCCGCGACTTGACAACTTTACGATCCTCTTTCGAATTCGTTTCGTATCAAGACTAATGCCTATGTCGTGACACAAGACTTGGTGTGTCGCGACATCGACCTCTAGACACAGATCTCACATTAAAATGAAGGGTGTTTTGGTCTTTACAATGCCACTTAAACATGAGAAACGACAACTGACCTAGCGTTTAGGAAAAATATCCATGGGCCTTTAGCACTAGGGTTTACACATAAATCACTTATTCTTTAATTTTCAGTTTTTAGTTTATTGTGTTTTTAGCTTTTGAATTGAGATTGTAGAAACTCGCATAAACGATCGAGGAACTTTTCCTGACAGATCACTCAATACAATTTAGTTTCATTCAATTCTTGATTTCAATGTTTTCTTATATTATGATATTGATGAATAAAAAAACCATGAGGAACTAATTACATTTTGGGGAATTAGGGAGTGAATGTATGAATAATTTATTGTTGTTTTATAGGGGTTTTACCTTTCATATAAGCTATTTGGGAAAGGAAGAGCATGAAACAAACACTAGGTCTGACAACCCTAGAAAGTCATCCAGGTGGGAATGAACCCAAAATTGGTATTGCCCATCCGTGAACACCTTTTCCCCAAATCGGTTTAGATTGTGACATCTAGCGATAAGTAATATCTATTAACTCACTAAATCGACAGAAGATCGAGAGACCCAATTGAGTTAGTGACTAGTTGATTGGAGGAAAATCCCCAAAACCAAACAATTGAGGAAATCATATGGAAATGACCTAATCTCCCCAAAGAGGTCTATAAGAATTTCTACAACTCATTTCTACTTTATTTTATTTTACTTTGATCTTTTTATTTTCATGCCCTTAACAAACTCTCTTACTTTCCCTCATACTATAAATCCGAAAACTTGTACTAATTAATTTTATTCTTTGCAAGAATTCCATTTACAATCGTCTTAAGCCTCCTTTGGGTACGATCCTTGGAATACTTCCAAGTGTTCCATTGTAAACACACTATATTTACAACTTGACCCTTATAGTTACAAAAGCCGAAATCTACACCGAATGGGAGTACGTTCGGGAGCGGTCAAGTTGTTGGCACCATTGTCGGGGAAGCAACACTTTAGAAAATCGTATTCTTTCAGTGCTAATAAAATAATTAGAAAAATTTAGGTTATTGATATGAGTTTTTATTTTTATTTAATTTTTCATATTTTGTTATTTCTTGTTTATTTATTTTTGGTTTATGACTCGAAGACAAGGAAACTTGGTCGAGCTTATTGCTAACCCTGAATCACTGATTAGACGCCCTCATAGAAACCAATAGGTTATCCAAAAACCCACCATCAAAGGAGAGAGAAGAACAAGTCGATCCAATAGGAGATCTTGTGGCTAACAGTTAAAACATCAATATAGCTCCAAAACTCCCTGTGAACGAACCAATTGCAGAGGAATAGAAAATTATAAGGGAGTACTCTTTACCTACTATAGATCTAACTCAAGGGAGTATTTCTAGACTAACCATCTCCAATAATAATTTTAAAATAAAATTGACTATGATACAAATGATCCAAAATAATTTACAATTTAGAGGAACTATGTCTGAGGATCCTAGTTTACATTTGAAATGATTTTTAAAGTTGTGTGATACTTCTAGGTTTAATGGCATTTCTGATGATGCCATTCATTTAAGATTATTTCCCTTTTCATTAATTGATAATGCTTTTTCATGGTTAGATAGCAAGCACCTGAATCTATCACAATATGGGATGAACTGGTAGGGAAATTTTTGCAAAAGTTTTTCCCTATGGGAAAAGCTATCCAACTTAAGCGAGAACTATCAACCTACCAACAATTCAAGGGTGAAGGATTCCACGAAACATGGGATCGATTTATGATGCTAGTATGCAAATGCCCGAGTCATGGTATGTCAGAATGGATGCAACTGTAGACTTTTTATAATGGGTTGGATGCATCCGCTAGATCTACCCTAGATGGTGCGGTAGGAGGAGCTCTAATGAATCAAACGTATAATGATGCTTAGGAGCTCATAGAAAACATGCCAATGAATTCATGTCAGCGGCCTACTGAAAGGTTCACTTATGCACAGAAACCCGCTTCGGTAAAGATGATAAAGGAAGATGATAAATACCAACAATTGTTGGAAAGGCTGAACCAAATCTAGTCTGCACCACCATCCAATAGAGAAGATAAGCCTCTTTATCACTATCTCATGAATCTATAGGAGGCCAATTATGTAAGTTCTCAAAATCCTTATTCAAATACTTATAATCCAGGATGGAAGGATAACTCTAATTTTAGGTGGGGAGGAAACCAAGGGGAAATAGTAACAACAACTCAACGAGAAACCCTAGCTATCAACCCCCATTCCTGTAAAGACAATCGAAAAAGGCAACACAAGCTGACCATGCCGTATGTGGTCAACGAATGGACAAAATTGAAGGGGCGATGCACTCCATGAGGGTGGATGTAAAACAAGTACAGTCTGATTGTGCTAATATCGCCAGATCAATGGGAAAACTAGAAGATAGAATGGATCAATTGATAAGCATGATGAGCGACATATCGAGACAAATTGATTCAGGAATCCCTTGTAATATAGAAAATAATCCCCAATGAGAAGGTTAAGAGTAGGTAAAGGTAATCAAGTTAAGATTGGGCAAAGTACTGAGTAGTCCAGAACCACCTAAGAATGAAGAAGAACCTCAGAAACCACATGAGGTCATAAACATCTCGTCAGACGATGACACTAAAGTCATCAAACCCATAGAGGTAGTCATAAAAGAGGCATTAGAAACGAAAGAAGATTTGCCTAAAGGAAAGAGTACCTCAATTATGTTCCCAAAAAGGTTGGAGCAAAAGAAACCACAAGATGAAGATGACTTTGTAAGTTTTCTCAACCTTTTTAAATCTCTTAATATTAACCTACGTTTGATTGAATTGATAGAGAAAGTACCAAAGTACGTCAAGTTGTTAAAGAAAATTATGCCAAGGCGTCGAAAAATAAAGGTAGGCGAGCAAGCGGAGGTAAATGCATCTTGCAGTGCTATTATCTCGAAGGTAATTCCCCAAAAACTGAAGTATCATGGCAGTTTCACTATTCCTATTACAATTAGAAATATTTAGTTTGACAAGGCGTGATGTGATCTTACTGCAAGCATAAACCTAATGCCTTTGTCAGTATTCAAAAAACTTGGAAGTAGAGATCTTAAGCATACCCAAGTTACATTACAACTTGTAGATCAGTCATCTGTAAGATCGAGGGGAATTTTAGAAGATGTCTTAGTCCAAGTAAGAAGTTTCATCATCCTTGCGGACTTTGTTGTTTTAGATTTTGAGAAGGATAAGGATATCCCCATTTTCCTAGGAAGTCTATTCCTTAGTCACTTTATGATCCACCATCGACCTCAACAATAATGAGTTCATTATGAGGATAAATGGAGATGTGAAAATCTTCAAATGTGGAGATAAAATAGATGAAACTAAGGAGCACAATGAAAGAGTCATCTGCTCGAACTAAATGACGGAGAAAAGCACAATCAAATCCCATTCATAAATAAGGAAAGAATGAATTAGTTCAAAGAGAGGGATCGATTGAAGGAATTGGAAAGAACACATGAGAAGTGGGAAAAAGGTGACCAAAATTGGATCTGATCGGCAAGGGTAAGCATATCGGATGAGTCCGGTAGTAAGACTTGAAGGTAAAACAGGTGGTACTAACTTCTTTATATTATTGTATCTTATTCTAACATTTTTTCTTTTAATTTTTAACAAAAAATAGGGGTTAGTTGTGACATACTATGAGCTATGTCACAACAAAGGTAACAGAGCCCCGAAAAAGTAAATCTAAAGCTGACATCACGACATGGGAGTCCCTCCGTCACGATAAAGTAGATAGAGTCAAAAAAAATAGGGCTAAGAAGAATGTTGCCACAAAGCACTCCATTATGTCACAACCAAGAGACACTAAAGGGAATGTCGTGACAAAAACTACCTATGTCGCGACATCGATTACAATTTTCTGCAGAATGACTTGGCTCAATTACGCAACTTGATGACTTAAGACTTATTTGTTTGAGTTTTTATACTTTCAAACCCTATATATTAATTATTATATATATCTAAACATTATTCTAACTCATTCTATCTTATTTTAATACATCAAAAACGTAAAAATCTTTTCCTTTATCTAGTTTTTCTCTTTACTTTTCAGGTTTCGAAGCAAGTGGGGAAAGCATAACCATCTAGGTTTAAAGTTCTTATTTCTACATCTTTATCATTTAGAATGCCTCCTAGAAAGGTTAGACGTATGGTGGAATCGGAATCATCATTGGATACAACTCCCTCAAATTTTTTTAAACGAGAATGTAAAAAAATATTTCAATGAACTCCAAGGAAAAACTTTCATTCAAGAAATGGGTTCTGATCCATTGATGGTTTTGTGCAAAGAAATTTGGCCTCTAGTTAGGTACCATAGATGGGAATGCTTTTAGACAATCCCTACAGAACTAGTTGTTATCCCTGTAGTCAGGAATTTTATGCTACTCTAAAAGATTACATCTTTAGGACTAGGGATGAACTCAATTGGGAAACCTTAGTAATTAGGGGAATTAGTGTTAAGGTAAACCTCAAAATAATCTATAATTTATTTAAGGCTCCTTATTATGAATAGGATTTCTTAGATCAAATTGATTTAGAGTCCTTTAGTGATATCGACATGCATAAGGTAATTACCTCTCTAACCAAAAGAAGGGAAGAATGGAAGTTTAGGTCAGGCACTAGCATCCCCACATATTTTAATCAAGCTATTATGTTTCTCGAAGCTAAGATGTTGATCTAATTTATTTGTTCTCATATGATTTTTGCATTTGTGTAGAAAAAGTAGGTTTGTATAGGAAAATGGATTCACAGAGACATGAGTCACTGTGTAGAAACCCAGAAGGTAGGAATTTTCTTTCCTCACCTAATCACAGCCTTGTATAGAAGGGCAAGAGTGCCCATGACGTCCATCGAGCAAACTTTGAACCATTAAAAAGTATCATCGGAGATACACACTTCCAACAATATATAGAACTTCATGCTAAATAAATAAGAGAAGGGAAGAAGAAATCATGAACTTTGGTAGCTAAACCAACGTCTACACCGATGTTGGCACCACCCCAACAAGGAGTTGGCAAGGAGACTCATGCAAAGCTGGATTGGATGCTTCCATGGATGCTCGAATCATGACCAAATTCCAAGAGGTTGTTTGACAACATAACCTTAGGGTCCTTAACTACATTGCGGACATGTTTGGGGCAATGGATGAGGACCATGAGAAAGAAGAGTAAGAAGAAGGGAATGACAGTGAGGAGGAGGAGGATGAGATGGATGAGGAAGAATAACTATTTGAAACAATTTTTATTTGTATTTTTTGGATAATTTTTGTTTTTCATTATAAGACTTATATAATTTGTAGGAGTAAGATTAGTAGTTATCTTTGTATATACGCTTGAATTATTTTTGTAGGAACCCCACATTATGAAAGACTGTCAATTTCAAACATTAAATGCCAAAAGGAGAAGGAAAACCACCATGAGAAGAAGAGGACCTCCACGATAAATCAGGTAACTTCTTTCCTTTATTATTTGAGGGGATTGCATATTGGGGATAATGTGTTTTCTAAAGTGGGGGGTAACATAGGAATTATTTGCATATAGTTTTATTTTTAAATTTTTATGAGTGCTTGAGCTTGTGGAGATACAAGTGATTGGTTAAGAGCATGTATAATATGTTGATTGTATTAACTAGTAAAATTGGCATGATAATAAGGAATTTTTAATTTTTGAGCATGAAACTTTTAAGTTCTATAGATTATATTAAAGTATAGATAGAAAGGTATTATTAATACTTAGTAATGTGCGATATCTAAGGAAACAAGCATGCTAGTATATATGATAGATGATAATTTGAAATTATGAAACAAAATTGATATTTGTACATTTTAAGGTGTTTAGGGATGACCTAAGGCATTGCTTGACATAATTAGAGCTAAAAAGTCAAACTCTTTTCTAAATTTTCAATTAGTACCCATCTTTGAGCCTTATGACCCTTCTTGATAAACCATACTATAAGCCTCTTTAGCCTTAAAGCGAAAAATTTGTGTATACTCTTTTCTCTGGTCTGTTTTGCATGGAAATAGACATATGGCCATTAGCATTAAGGGTAAGTATACATATTGAGGTGGAGGTTACAAAATAGAATTAGGAAACTCAAGATAATAGCTTTAGTCTAGGCAGAATAAGAAAAATAGAGAAAAATGAAAAGGAAAAAGGAAAAATGAGTAGAAACAAAAGAAGTATGTGTAAGACAAATATCTGAATAGTGACAGAATTATGAAGTCACCAATAAGATGAAGAAGAAAGAAATCTTACTCAAAGAATCAAAAAGAGAGAAAATACTCATAGGCTAGCTAAAGGGATTATTTTATTTTGATGAAGAAGAAAGAAATCTTACTCAAAGAATCAAAAAGAGAGAAAATACTCATAGGCTAGCTAAAGGGATTATTTTATTTTGAGAATACTAAAATAGAGAGAAAAGGATAGTGAGAGAAGGAGAAATAAGGCGGTGAGATGGAGTGGGACATAAAGGGGAAAAATAGGGAACAATGCAATGTGTCAATATTTTCATGTTTGTAACCGTTTTGTGCTTAGCTGTTCTTTGAAATTCATACCTATCCTAAGCCTCAACAAGTTACAAGCTGAAAGGCCCAATGTAACTTAAACAACTTTATGCATGAATAGAGAGGGAAATTGCATGATTTCGTTATGGTTGTTTGTAGTGTACTAGGATAATTAAAATACTTATATGTGACATTGATAGATGTATATTGGTAAAACCTTAATATTTGTATTTCTTATTAACTACTAAAATTATATTGTTTCTAATTAAAAATGATAAAGTTGCTTAATTATCATGCTAAAGTTATTAAGAAATATATGATACCTAGACTACATGCTATGAGTCATTCATTGTATAACTATAAACTGAAGCTCTTCAATTTTACTTTATTTTTGTTTTGTTTGCTTAAGGACAAGCAAAGACTTAAGTGTCGTGGAGTTTGATCTATCGGTTTCATACCTAGCAGAATGAACTATTTGTCCCACTTAAAGAGCTTGAAATAAAGTATTTTCATAATATTTTCATAGTATTTAGTTAGATTTCTTATTTTAATAAATTGTGTAACCTAAGTGTTAGAATGATGATTTATCTGTCTTTAAAGCCAAATGAGGCCTAAAGGTTAGCAAACATACTTAGTGAATGGGCAGGAGACCACAAGGAAGTGTACTAAAAGGAAACTGATCACTTCGTCACGACATAGGCTGAGCTACGTCGGAACCAAGGGACCAGACTTAAGGAATTTGACATCTGACTTCTTTGTCGCGACAACACAGGAGCTATGTCGCAACAACGCTTGTAGAATGATGCCTCACAGGGAGGTTGAAGCCTATGTCGCGACACAGGACCTAGTGTGTCACGACATTGACCCTTGGACGTAGATCTCACATTAAAATGAAAGGTGTTCTGGTCTTTACAAAGCCACTTAAATATGAGAAACGGTAGCTGACCTAGGGTTTTGGAAAAACAGTCATGTAAAGCTACAAATAGGGCCTTTAGCACTAGGGTTTACACATAAATTACTTAGTCTTTAATTTTCAGTTTTTAGTTTATTTTGAAACGAGATTGTAGAAACTCGTGTAAACGATCACGAAATTTTTCCCGATATATCGCTCAATACAATTTAGTTTCTTTTTCATTCAATTCTTGATTTACATGTTTCTTATATTATGTTATTGATGAATAAAGAAACCATGAGGAACTAATTCCATTTTGGGGTATTAGGGAGTGGACGTTTGAATAACAAATTATTGTTTTACAGGGGTTTTACCTTTTGGATCAGCTATTTGGGAAAGGACGAGCATCAAACAAACACTAGGCTTGACAACCCTAGAAAGTCATCAAGATGGGAATGAACCCAAAATTGGTATTGCCTATCAGTGAACACCTTTTCCCCAAACCGGTTTAGATTGTGACATCTAGCGATAAGTAATCTCTATCGACTTACTAAATCGACGGAAGATCGAGAGATCCAACTGTGTTAGTGACTAGTTGATTGAAGGGAAATCCCTAAAACCCAACAATTAAGGAAATCATACAGAAACGACTTAATCTCCCCAAAGACGTCTAGAAGAATTTTTACAGCTTATCTCTATTTTATTTTATTTGGATCTTTTTATTTTCATGCCCTTAACAAAACTTTCTTATTTCTCGTACTATAAACCCTAAACCTAGTAGTAATTAATTTTATTCTTTGTAGGAATTTCATTTACTATCGCCTTAAACCTCCTTTGGGTACGATCCTCGGAATACTTCCAAGTGTTCCATTGTAAACACACTATATTTACAACTTGACCCCGTATACTTGTGGGTACATTCGGGAGCAGTCAAGTATGTCAACTAGCATGATTTTAGGTTAATGGTATTACTTTCTAAAGAACTCCATATTCGAAACCAAGTTTAAAAGGAAGTTTTCTCAAAAGCTATGTTTTAAGCTATGATACTTTGTTTCCAAAATATGGTTTTGAAAATATAATCTTAAGTTCAGTTTTTCGTGAGCTCTTAACCGAGCAAAAGTTTTTGAAGAATGTTTTAAAGAAATGATTTTAAAAGTTGCTATCAACCTGATGCTATGAGCTCTCTGTTTCTACATGCTCCTTTACGAGCATGAGCTTTTCGTGACTTGTCCCACTCTACACGCTCCTTCACGAGCTAGTTTGGATTATATCCACAACGAGACAAGGTTTTTGATTTTCTCCTTAGTGAGCCTAGCTCCTTATGCAAGCTAATATGATTTGTCTCATTTTGTATGTTGTGAGCTAGGTTGGTGTATAACAAACGAGACAAATAAGATCTTTATGTGAGCTAATGTGCTGCATCTCACTCTACGAGCTAGGTTGGATTCCATCCAACAAGACAAAGCTTCTGTTTGACGAACTAGTCTTGCAACTTAAAGCACACTCTGTTCATAAGTGTGAATCAATAATACGAGCTAAGGTAGACATTGTTCCTCTTAAAAGGTTTTCAAAAATTATGAGTTGGGTTCGCGATTTTAAGGCGAACCCAAACTTGATTTTAAAAGGGTTTTGATGAACAAAATAGGCCTCGCGATATCAACGCAAGCCCTACCAAGTATGTTTTAAGAAAAGACTAATGAGTTTTCGAAACTAATTTCCACTATTTTCACAAAACATGTTTTCTGATGCTAATTGGGTCTCGCAACCTCACCTGCGAACCCAACATGATATATGTTTTCAAACTAAAGTTTTCTACTATTCTCAAAATATTATTTTTAAGCATAATCTAATGGTTTCTAATTATTTACTGAGTTCTCAATGAACTCACCGACTCCTCTCTTACTTCTCAAGTAAGTAGGTCGCGAATAGTATTGGCAAGGTCGACGATCTGAAGAGGCATCCGACTAATATCGGTGATTGGGTTGTTAAAGCCTTTCAAAACAAAAATTGGTTCTCCTAAAGTAACCTGTAGAAATAGCGTAATCAGGTCGAATCCCAAGAGAGCTAAATTTATTAAAGTCTCAATGTTTAGACAATAAAAATAAAAAAAAGGGAATTTTGAGTTACTGAACTAATAATTGAAGATAAACAAGAAATAAAGTAAAAGTTGAATATTAAAATTACTGAAAATCAATTCTTAACAAACTTCCAATTCAAAGGTGTTAGTTCCATACAACTATAATTCTGATCATAGACTTAAAAAGCAATTTTTCATACACAAATACTTAGTCTACTTATTCAGAAAAGTTGCAAAAAGAATAGTTCTCTTGATATAACTAATTCAAATCAAGCATTCAAATCAAAGCTTACCATTGAATAGTTGGGCACAATAGCATTTTATATTAAATTCAATGATATAATTAAGAATCATGGGAAGGACTAAACCAGAATCAATTAATTGAGATAACTACAATTAAAGTAATCTTGTACCTCTATTTCCCTATAGTTTATCATGCAAGCTGTGAAATTGAGGAAGCCACAACAACACATACATAAGTCAACTCCTTGCTACTTATATCAATCATTTATGACAATTACGGATCACAATCTCATGGGCAATAATAGAAAATTTAATATAGAATTAAGGCATCAATTTAATCAATATAAAAAATTCTTGAGAATAAAAATAAGAATTAAAGATTACTTGGGTTTAAGAAGAAATTTTGGTTAAGCACAAGCCTTAGAAGAACACAGTTGAATTAATTTACCCCTTTGAATCAGAAGAAAAAAAACATAGTCGCACATGGAGAAATAAAAATTCACAATTAATTGCTAATTGAAAGTGAAAAGAAAAAGAAGTCAAAACTAATAGTTTTTTCTCTACCTTGGCTACTCCCTCAACATACTTATATATACTAAAAATAAATCTAAAAATAGTAAAGAAATCCTAACAAAGTAAAACAAGTCTGTCATATTTAATGTTTGGGTTAAATTCAAATTCAAATTGACATTCTCATCTTAGTCCTTTATAAATTTGGACACATCAATGAATTGAATCAGAGTGATAATCAAGAGAACAAGCACTATAGAATAAATTTTGTAACAAAAACTCAAGCATCTTATTAATCCATCAAAATCAAATGCAACAAGACTTAACACTCTCACATGGTTTCACTCAATACTCTTAAAGTGTTTAGGATGCATTTAACTCTCAAAATTGAAACGTAGACTTGCAAATGAATCAAGACTCCACCACTACATATTAATATGATGCAAAAATCAAAGGGACTTAACAAGGGTTGAAACGACGCTTAGGTAAGGTTAAGGTAAAAGGAAAAATTAAAGGTTTCACAGTCAAGACAAAGAGTTATTTTCTTGCATGATACTAACAGAAAGCATACTACCAAAAACTTTTTGGAATCTATTCCCACATACCATTTAAGCACTAATGATTTTGGAGAATTTACATAATCATTTCCCAAATATCTTCTCTTAAGGGACAAACTTCAATTCTCTTTTTCTTTTTTTTTTCTTTTTTTTGAGATAAATAAATACCATGCAATAATTTCCCTCTCATCATGACAAGGGAAGAAAAATGAGGGTAACAAATAAAGACTTTGGATTAAGCAATGTGTTAAAACAAAGAAAATGGAAAATAGGCTCAAATTGGGTAACTAAATAGAAAACACAAGGCTAGGTGTTTTTTATTATTATTATCCAAGCTCAAAATTGGTTAGACCTAATTGTCATTATCACCTTAAAGCATCAATCCAAAAATGTGGTCTCAAAATGCAATCACAAGCAAGTTCTAGAATAAACACACTAAGTTTGACACACTCAACAAAAACAAAAGGAGTAAAATATAATGAATTGCTCTTATGCACAAAAGCTCACTAGAATGTTTAATTTGCATCAAGTCTTGTGCATTTTTCAATCAATAAACAAATGAAATACCATCAAAATTAAAAAAAAAATAATCATGCTCATCCCTCTCATGCAATAAAACTCAACCAAAAATGTATCCAAAACTTACAAGGTATTCCAAGATACTAAATAAAATACTCTAGGTTTCAAAAGAAAAATCAACAAACATGAATTGAAGAACACCAAAATCCAAGCACAAAAACATAATTTTCAAAAAGAAAGCAAAAAAATCACAAACTTAAATGTAAACAAAAACAGTAATAATCATGTATATCGCAAAAATCTCCCTTACACCTAAACTCTACTTTGTCTTCAATGTAGAACGAAGCAGACTGCTCACACAAGAAATGAAAAGGAAACTCCCCTGATTTGCAAGCAATCCAGACCGAGATAATCGAGGGTGATGGTGGATAAGGAGGTGGAAATGCCTAGCGCTTCATCTTCAAAACACATGTTATGCTTGTTAAAATTAATCTCCTTCCCAAAAATTGAACTTTATTGTTAAAAACACCTAAGAACTGCAAACATTATAAACTAAAGGAAAGAAAATAAAAAGTAAAAGAAAATAAATAAAGCATTTGGGTTGCCTCCCAATAGTGCAATTGTTTAACGTCGATTTGCTCGACAGAGCCATGAAATATTTTAGTCATTCAAATAAGTAAGGTGATCCAAATGAGCGCTAATGAGACATGGAGACATGGAGAAGTTACTAAGTCAATTCTAAAGACTAAGACCTTCATGCATGTTTATTTTCAAAGGAAATTAAATTTTCATGGCAAGCAATACCTAAGACTAAAGAACAGACAAGCATTCCACAACTCATGATAACATACGATTAACTTAGATAAAATCAACAATCATGCTTGTATTTGAACTAACATATTAACAAAATTTTTTTTTAATATTCATTTATTAAAGCATACTCATGTGAAAAGATTGAAACATACTTGAAAATTTAAAAATTCATGCAAATATTGCCTTACCGTCCCCATTTAAAAAGAAGCAATGTCCTCATTGCGAAAACAAAATAATGAATGAAAACTAAACACCAGATAGACCTATAAAAAAAGAGAGGTCAGTCATGAAGACTGCTTAAATACCAAGTCTTTCTTAACAATCCAATCCTAGACATGTTCATTCTCATTACCACATCACTTAGCTTTTCTAATGAAAAGGCATTGAGCTTATTGATGTTTGTAATATCCTATTTATTATGCAAAAGCAACATAATAACTAAGAAATAAAATATAAATGCAAAATAAATATGACGACCAAGAAGTTCCCCCCTTTTTATTAATTTGTGTCATCCACTTTTTTCGAGATTGTTACAACATGGGGAAGTGATGTTGCGGCGAAGGGAAGGGGCATCGATTATTGGATATTTTTCTCATCATCATTGTTCTAGGCCTCGAGCCTACAATTACAAAAGTTTTATTACCTACACTGAAATAAAACTTGATAGAAATAAACTGATTAAATCTTGGGCCAACTTGACCCTCTGATTGAACATTAACAGTAAAATCAAAAATGAAAATGAAAATTTTCTTTTAGGCTACTTAGAAAATTTATTCTCAAAAAATTACATCAAATTAAATTCCTAGAAAATACTGGAGGGGTCACAAATGGTCTCACTTAAGTTCCAATTTCCTTTGACAGAATTAATTTAATGTACTAATTCAAGAAAAATAATTTCTAAGCATGTCATTTATTCAAATGAGAAAAAAAAATGAGAACAAATTAATGACAGAGAGAGTGAAGAGAACTCCCTCAATGTTATTGATGATTGTCACTAACAAAGGCGATGTCGAATGACCATTTATCATACCAACCGTATCCATCTAGAAAGGAAGGATACTCTTGCCCAACAATTATTTTTCAACATTTGATCAAAGAATAATAGGAAGAGATGGTCTTTCTATGTTGCTTTGCTCGACTTCCTGTCATTCATAAAAATTTTCCTACCAGGGATGATCCTTAATAAAGTCAACTCATTATCTATTATGTCTTCTTTCTGTTGTACAAGTCCCACACATTGAATGTCATAGATGGGATCTATGATCCTTGCTTTTAACCTTTTAGACTGGAGTTTCCCAGTATCAAATACTCGAGATTGACTCGCACACTTTTCAGTATCTAATGACCTTTTCAAAACCGGTAAGTCTAACTAGAGTGGCTCTTCTCTTGATGAGTTGGGTTGCTTGTACTTATGTGTTGCTATCTTTAAAGATTCGAACTGAACTTTTGAATTAAATCAGTTTGGGTTGGCTTCTAACAAGGCCAAACATGTATCATCCTTATCTTGATGTTGAGAGTCAAATGAAATACCTTCCAATGAATCATTGTATTCTAATTTTGTAGGACCAACAGATCTACCTTGAAGACAGCGGAACAATCTTTAACCTCATCAGAAGATCTTACGACCTTGAGTACATTAAAGGTCACCTGTTCATCTTGAACTCACATAGTGAGTTCGCCTTTTTGTACATCAATTATCATCCTACCAATTGCTAAGAAAGACCTTCCTAAGATATTAGTACTTTTTATTTGCTTCAAAATCTAAGATAATAATGTCAATAGAAAATATGAATTTATCAACACGTACTAAGACTTCCTCGATCTTTCCTTCTAGGTATGCCAAAGATCGATCTGCTAATTAGAGTGTAATTGTAGTCAGTCCGGTCATACCAATACCTAATCAACTAAACACAAACATAGGCATCAAGTTGATACTTGATTCGAAATCGCACAAAGATTTACCATAATAGGATTCTCCTAAATTGCATATATTGCTTATGTTGCTGGAGTCTTTAGGGATATGAAGGTTGTGGAACATTTTCTTGAATTGGACAACTCTTTCGAGGTAATAAATCTGCATCTGACATAAAAGTTATATTCTCAAAATTGGCAAGTTTAAGGTTTACCTCATCGGAGTTTCGAAAAGTTCGATCATGTGGCATGAGAATTTCAATTTTTTATTGAAACTCTTCTTTTTCTTGAGCATCAGTGAACTCATCTTCAACCTCGACAACATTGGGTTCTAGTGTTCTTCCACTTTGTAAGGTGACTGCTTCACAATTCTCCTAGCTCAATTTTCTTGGGTTCTCCGTGTCATTAAGTAAAGCTCGTTGTGGTCTATTTCGAAGTTCGTTGGCTAACTGCCCCATCTGGTTCTCCAAATTCCTCAAAGTTGTATCATTTTTCTTTATGTATGCCTTCAATAATTTCTCAAGGCTACCAGAAGACTTGGCTGGTGAGGGATTTTGTATGTTGCTTCATACAACAACATCTTGGGGTTTGCTTTTAAGCTCATTAGTTAATTGTTGATCTGCTGTAATTCGACCTAGTAGATTAAACTAGTTTTCACACTTTAGGAGCTTGAAATTAGGCTTTTTCATTAGATTTACTTAGGATTTACTTAAGTTTTCATAGAATCAATAAAATGTGTAAAAAGTTTAAAAAGGTGTCTTTGATTGACTTTAGGGCTAAGTTAGTTAGGTCTAAAGGTTGGCTAACGGACTTTCTGAGTGTGTAGGAGACCCTTAGAAGATAAACTATATAGGAACTGATCACTATGTCACGACACGAGACAAGCGATGTCGCAACACAGGGACCAGAACTAAAGAATCATGAAGATGTTTTCTATGTTGCAACATAAGCATAGCATGTCACGACAACACCTGGAAAACACACCAAGGAGTGGAGTGTCTGCCATGTCGCGACACGGACTCTGTGTGTCACGGCATCGATTCTTGAATGTGAAATTACACCGAGTGAGGGGCATTTTGGTCTTCACAACACAACTTAAACTCGAAGAACGACCGCTGACCTAGGGCTAAGGAGAACGATCGTCCAAATGCTATAAATAGGCCCTTTTAGCACTTAATTTTAAACTCTCTTTCTTAGTTTAATTTCATCTTATAATTTAGGTTTTAGTTGTTTTTATTTCTTTAAGATTTAATTATTTTCATTTCATTTTCAGAAACGAGATTTGTACGTTCATATAAATAATTGTGGATTTGTTCCAAAAGATTGCTATACAAATCCCTGAGTTTCTTATTTATATTTTCAATCTTATTTCATGTTTCATCTTCTTATTGAATTTATAGTGATCTAAGAAACCATGAGGAACTAATCCCTTTATGAGGGATTAGGGAGTGGAGGTATGATCATTTGAATATTGTTTATGGATCTCCAACGGATCAATTGTTTGGAAAAGAAAGAACATGAAACAAACACAAGGCCTGATAACCCAAGGAAGTCATTTAGGTGGGATTTAACCTAAAATTAGTATTACCCATTAATAGCATTAGAAATGACACCTATTTTCTCCCTAAAACTTGTGTATTAATTGTTCCTTTTCATTTTAGCTTCTTTTATACTACTAATGTCATTATAGACAGCATAAGTTTTGTGTTTGAAACTATCAACACAAAGATTCACTTCTAAAGATTAGTGCTGGAAAGTGTGCAAAGATGCAGCCACATTTAGCAACTATTGATTTTATCTTAATTTGCTTTGGCAAATTCATTTCATATTTACATTGACAATTTTACTCTTTTAGCTGTGCAGATCTAACTCAATTGCACTGACATTCTTAGTAACAAATTTTCTAATTTTAACTTTAGTTGCTTAAACAATTGAACATCAAGAACTCTATTCTCGTGGGATCGATATTCGATAGAGAAAATCTATCAAATATACTTGCATCGACGAGTGTTCGCTTGCACTTAAATATTGTGATGTTTACAGGCCGATCAAGTTTTGGTGTCGTTGTCAGGGATGGCGTTTGTTTGATGTTCATTTTTGTAGTTGCAATTATTCTTTCTCACTTAACTTTTTTTTTTTACTAATTTGTTTAACTTTCTTTTGATTTTTTATCAAATTCTTTAGGAGTTGTATGTCCACAAGGAGAAATCTTAGGGATATTGTGAGCTTTGATTCAAAACTCGAACGGACTATTCGAAGGAGAAAGCAAGAACAAAAGAAAATGGCTGGAAACAACAATGATCTCCCACCAATGCTGCCGCAAGTTGTAGTTCCTCTAATACAACCACAAAGAATTAATAATTTACCACCACCACTGCCACAAGTGGAGCAAATTCAAGACAGGACGATTAGAGATTTTGTTGTTCCTATGCTTGATGACTTACAACCAGGGGTTGTTAGACTAGCAATACAAGCTGATAATTTTTAATTGAAACCGGTTATGTTTCAAATACTGAATTCTAATGGGCAATATACAGGTTTACCTCATGAAGATTCTAGAGAGCATCTCAAATCATTTCTACTCATATGCGCTTCTTTTAGTCAACATGGTGTTCCTAATGACGCCTTGAAGATGCAGTTGTTCCCTTATTCTTTGTAAGGGAGGGCAAGAACATGGTTCCTTGGTTTACCAGATGGATCCATTACTTCTTGGAAAGCTATAGCAACACAGTTCGTGTTGAGATTTAATCTGGCAACAATGAATGCAAGATTATGGAATGATATCACGGCATATCATCAACTGGATGATGAGAACTTACACACTGCATGGGAACATTATGAGACTTTGCTGAGACATTGTCCCGGGTATGGAATTCAACAAGAGACTTAGATCAAGATATTTTATAATGGATTAAAAGCACAAACAAGAAATCTTATCGATGCATCTACCAATGGACCATTGTTGGATTGCACCTATAATGAAGCTGTACGGATATTAGAGAGAATTGTACAGAATGACTATCAATATCCAGTCTCTCATTCTGCTCAGGTAAAAACTAATCCTAGTGTTATGGAATTAGATGTTATATCAGCTTTGAGTGCACAGGTATCCTCATTGGCAAACATGATAAAAAATATGAAGGGAACAAGTGAAGTCGCCCTTATTCAAGTAGCCAATAGATGGATCTCCCGACATTTTCCTATGAAATTTACGGTGAGAACCACAGTTATGCGAATTGCCCACAACATGCTAAGAACACATTTTATGTCAACAACATCAGAGGAAATTCCTGTGGTAACTCATATAGTAATCCTAATCGTACACAACAACCTTGGGGGAACCATAATGCTCTACATTTAGATATGGAAATGCCTCAACTCAGGGTAATTTTAGAAAAGGGAGTTACAACAACAGAACTATAATCACAACCCACAACTGCATGCGCACCCAGATCAGATGTGATCACATGATCAAATGCGATCACAAACTCAGATGCATTTATATAATCAGATGTAGTCACAAGCTCGAATGCCGCCACAACAGGATAGCATCAACAATAGCAACAGCAATATTCTCAACCAAGATCAGATCCGTTAGTTACTCTTAAAGCGTTGATGCCAGAACATATCAAGAGAATAGAGGCAATCATTCAAGGCAACTCTTCTTCTATTCGTGCGTTGAAAGCTCAGCTAGGACAATTAGCTTCTAACATGAGCACAAGGTAACCAGGTGCTTTGCCTAGTGACATTGAAAATCCAACTCAGAAGGGGAAAGAGCATTGTAAGGCTATCACACTGATAAGTGGAAAGAAAACTATTGAGCCAAGCAGTAGTTCTAATCAAGTACATGTCAATGTATCTAAGCCACAGCAACAAAAAGAATACCCAGTAGAAATAAATGAAGAGGAGCCACCTATAGTCACTCCTATGCCCACAATTCAACCAATAAAGATGTTGACGTAACTGCCCATGTCGACACAACCGAATCTTTTATAACAACCCATTGACAATATACCTTTGTCATTTCCATAGAGATTCAAAGAGAAGGATCATGACAAAGATTATCAGAAGTTTGTCTCTACCTTGAAGCAATTACACATAATATACCTCTAATTGATGCTCTTGTGCAGATCCCTAATTATGGGAAATTTATGAAGGAGCTACTATCGAAGAAGAAAAAGCTTCTGACATCGAAACGATTACGCTCACAGAAGGATGCAGTATTGTGCTAACAAACAAGTTGCCATCAAAGATGAAAGACCCTAACAGCTTCAAAATTCCATGCTCTATTGGAAACCACTATCTAGGTAAGGCCTTATGCGATTTAGGAGCTAGTATTAACCTCATGCCATTATCCACTTTCAAGTAGTTAGGAATTGGATCTATGAAGCCCACTGCGATGACATTACAGCTTGCAAATAGATCTTTGGCACAACTAGAAGGACAGATTAAGGATGTCCTTATCCAAGTTGAGAAGCTTGTGTTCCTTGCTAACTTTATCATCCTTGATTATCAAGCAGATAAGGAGGTGCCCATTATCTTGGGGCGCCCATTCTTAGAAACGGGATGTACACTCATTGATGTTTTCAATGGCGAGTTGATTATGCGTCATAATGACGAGCATGTCACTTCTAGTGTGTTCGAAGCATCTCCGTCAAGGGGTAAGGAGCAATGTCACCACATTGACGTACTGGATGAAGTTATCATAGAAGAATTCAATGAATGAAATTTAGTGGTTTTAAATGAATATGCAATGACATCCATAGGTAATATCCTAACTGAATGCGACCACAGAGCTGAGGCTAATATTTGTGAACTAAAACAGGTTTGTCAATTGGAATCTTTGGATCTTTCTAATAGGACGATCCCTATGTTTAAATCATCAATTGAACAAGCTCCTACTTTGGAGTTAAAGTCATTATCGATGCATCTGAAGTATGTCTTTCTAGGTGACAATGACACATTACTCGTGATTGTCAGTGCAAGCCTCAATGCGAGTTAAGAAGAAAAGCTTATCGCAATACTGAAGCAATATAAATGAGCAATTGCCTGGTGCGTTGCAGACATCAGAGGCATTAGTCCCTCTTTTGTATGCATAAAATTAGGCTGAAAGATGAAGGGAAGCGTCCATTGAGCAACAACAAAGACTTAACGACAAAATAAAAGAGGTAGTGAAAAAAGAGATCATCAAGTGGCTGGACGCAGGCATCATCTATCCCATTTTAGATAGCACATGGGTGAGCCTTGTCCAATGTGTGCCCAAGAAGAGCGGCATCACAGTAGTAAGTAATGAGAAGAACGAGCTAATCCCTACTCGCATTACTACAAGATGCGCGAGTGTGTATGGATTACCATCGTCTAAATGCGACCACAAAGAATGATCATTTTCCATTACCATTGATTGATCAAATGCTGGATAGGCTAGCTGGTAAAGCTTATTACTGTTTCTTAGATGGCTACTCTGGTTACAATCAAATAGCCATTACACTGGAGGATCAAGCAAAGACAATGTTCACTTGTCCATTTGGAACTTTTGCTTTTCGACGTATGCCATTTGGTTTGTGTAATGCACCAGCTACATTTCAGAGGTGCATGATGACTATTTTCTTGAACATGATTAAAGATTCATTGCAGGTATTCATGGACGATTTCTCTGTGTATTGCCAAAATTTTGACCAGTGCACCGATAATCTGGCGAAAGTATTGAAGAAACGCAAGGACACAAATCTAGTGCTGAACTGGGAAAAATACAATTTCATGGCAACTAAAGGCATTATCCTTGGCCATCGAATATCATGTCAGGGCATTGAAGTAGACAAAGCAAAGGTAGAAATCATTGAGAAGTTACCGCCACCCATAAATATCAAAGTAATAAGAAGCTTTCTTGGTCACGTTGGTTTTTATAGAAGATTCATTCAAGATTTTTCCAAGATTACAAAGTCACTATGCTCATTGTTAGAGCAGAATAAAAAGTTTTTATTTGATGACGCATATTTGGATGCATTTGTTACAAGTAAAAATAGCTAGTACAAGTTCCAAACTAGTCGCAACCATATGAGGTAATGTGCGACGCAAGCGACTTTGCTGTAAGAGTTGTGCTTGGTCAATGCAAGGAAAAGGTATTTCATTCAATTTATTATGCTAGTAAAACAATAATGAAGCATAGGTAAACTATACGACTTCTGAGAAAGAATTACTAGCAGTAGTTTTTACATTTGACAGGTTTCATTAATATCACTCTACTTTGAGATACCTTTTTGCGAAGAAAGATGCCAAACCACGATTGATCAGATGAATCCTACTTTTACAAGAATTTGATATTGAAATCAAAGGCAGAAAAGGATCCGAAAACCAAGTAGCAGACCACTAATCCCGTCTGGAAGCTAGAAGCGATAATGGCAATCAGTCACGAATTGTCGACGCATTTTTAGATGAACAATTATTTTATGTTGACGCATCTCCATGGTATGCTGATGTTGTTAATTATTTAATTTATGGTAAGCTACCTTTGAGTGCAACATGTCATAGAAGATCAGATTCATTAGAGACACTGCAAGATATCATTGGAATGAGCCATACCTATTCAAGGTATGCGCTGACAACATTTTTCATTGCTGTGTTCTAGAGGAATAGATGTCTTCTATCCTGAGGCATTGCCATGATGCTCCTTATGGAGGCCATTTTAGTGGTGTTAGGACTATTGCAAAGGTCCCACAATCAGGATTCTACTGGCCCACATTGTTTCGAGATGCCCACAATTTTGCGCAGTAATGTGACAAATGTCAACGCACAGGTTCTATATCTTGACGCAATGAGATGCTCCAACAACCTATTTTTAAGGTGGAGTTATTTGATATTTGGGGTATAAACTTTATGAGATCATTTCCAAACTCTTTTGGGAATGTGTATATTTTAGTTGCTATTGACTACATCTCCAAATGGATCGAGGCAATTACGATTTCGAATGACGATGCTCGAACGGTGTTAAGGTTCTTCTATACATACATACTTATAAGATTTGGAACACCTAGAACATTGATAAGTGACCAAGGCACTCATTTCTATAACAATCAAGTGATGACAGCTTAAAAGTGCTATGGTGTGAAGCATCGTATGGCAATAACGTATCATCCGCAAATGAAAGGCCAAGCAAAAGTTTCCTAACGACAAATTAAAAACATTCTTGAAACGGTGGTTAATCCATCTAGAAGTGATTAGTCTTCGCGCTACATGATGCATTGTGGGCGCTCGCACTGCATATGAAACTCCGTTAGGAATGTCGCCATATCAGTTGGTATTTGGTAAATCCAGTCACTTGCCAGTTGAGCTTAAACATAAAACCATGTGGGCGATCAAGCAGGTGAACATGGATTATGACGTTGCTGGACAGAAATAGTTGTTGGACATTTCTAAGCTAGAAGAAATTTGACGCAATTCGTATGAAAATGCAGCCATATACAAGGAGAAGACTAAGAGATGGCATGACAATATCATCTTGCGGCGACAATTTAACTTTGGTCAGTTAGTACTTCTATTTAATTCACGTTTGAAGTTACATGCAGGTAAATTGCATTCAAGATGGTCAGGCCCTTTCAAAGTTGTTGAAGCATTTCAGCATGGTGCAGTGACAATTGAAGATATGAATGATAGTCACCAGTTTAAAGTAAATGGCCAATGATTAAAGCACAACTTAAGCCCAGATGTCAAAGAACAAAGCGAGACCATTAATCTGGTCACATTTAATTAATGTCATTGTAATTTTTACTTTTACTTTTTGCTCTTTATTTTCATTTGTTTCCTTTTTAGTTTATGTGAGAATAAAAAAAATCTCCTTTTTGTCGACGCATCCGATAGCATAACATGTCGTCGCATTCTGTGATGACTCAGCGAAGCATTTCAACCAAGAATCACACAGGTTGATCTCTAATCATCCCAAACCATTGGGTCAACCTAAAAAGTACAATCTACAATCTTGGCATTTGTTAGCTATAGATGCAACATTTTCCCATGCCAATTGCAATAATCACGTCTTCTCCCCTCTAGAGTTTATAAAGTCTCTTCTTCTGTCGACTCTCTTCTTCCACTCACAACCTCCATTATTGCTACAATCATTCTCTTTATTGCTCGTATAATTTTTTCTTCCAATTTCTCTTACTCTTTTTCTTTCGCTATTATAGCCAAAACAAGAGGAGCAAAAACCCCTTCAAAATCCCCTACTAAATCAATAGCCGCCGTGGTTCGTCATGCCGAACAACCACCGTCGAGAGAACCTATTCTATTTCTCTCAAAGGTAGGAAGGACAGATATTATGAAGTGATGCTCAAGTGTAACTATCACCTTGAATAGGGGTTTCAGTTGTCTCCATAACGGTCATTAGGGAAACAAGTTGCAAGGACAATCTCTCGCCTGAGTTGGGAATCTTTTTGTGACCATCCATCCAATTATTCCCCCACTATGGTACGAGAGTTCTATGCCAACTTACTGGTTTCTGAGCAAGAGTTTATTTTTGTATGCGAGGGTCTGGTGCCCTAGAGTGGCACCCATATCAACGAACTCTTCCACATTGCTGAGAAGGAAGACACCCTTAATGTGTTTTTGGAGGCTTTAACTGATGAAGGTGCTAACTTGGTGCTGCGAGATTTATGCATCGAGGGTGCAGTGTGGACTGGCAACGGTCCACATAACTACACAATGCACCAACATTATCTTACAATTCAAAGCAAGGTGTGGTTCTACTTTGTTAATTGTCGCATTCTGCCATCAACCCATAACACCCCTACGACGCTAGATCGCATATGCCTTTTGCATTCCATTCTTAAAGGACGTCACATTGATGTTAGTGCAATTCTCCATGATGAAATCGCTGAAGCCGCAAACAAGCAGACAACTATTTTATCTTTCCCTTATTTAATAATGCTACTCTACAAACAAAGGGGTATTGTGCCTCGTGATGGTAAGGAGGTGCTGGAGAACAAGGGACCCATAAATGACATCTCGGTGGAGCGTATGACGAGGGGGCAAGAAACCCTTATAGTGAAAGAGATACTAAAGAAGAAAGAGATAGGGAAAGGCAAGAAAATGTGTGCACACACTCTCAATTAGGGAAAAAGCTGATAGAAATATAACAACTCCTTGACCGTATGGATATGCGGCAAATGCGACTTGTCAGCGTATTAGAAGAGATGGACTACAGGTAAAACCTCTTATATGCTTACACTCGGGTATGGAACAAGGCCATTATCGTCAATTGAGGAATCTAAGTCCACATCCCATACTAGAGTTCCTTGTGTTTCCCCCGATTGTTAGGGAAGCCCCATCATCCTTTGAGCAACCCACTCCTAAAGGTAGACCTCAGTCAGTCCCATCCCCAACAAGAATTTATATCTCCGATGATGAAGAGCATAAGGGACAATCCAAGGACATAGAGGATTGTTTAAGAACTATTGCTAGTCTGTTTGAGGATGAGTTTTCAAATAGCCTTGGGGCTAACATGGCGAAAAAAGAAGTTGTTGCTACGGATTTACGTACACTAGTTGTATCTGTGGGATTAGAAGCAAGAGAAGGAAAAGAGAAAGATAAGGCAAGCACAGTTGAGAAGGCGAAACCTAAGGAGATGAAGGAAAATGAAGAAGAGAAGGAAAAAGAGGAGAAGAATGAAGAGAAAGAAGATGCCCTGAAAAATTTTGAGGAAGAATTTGTCAACGCAACTACAAGTGTGGAGGCATCCGTTGAACACTCGACGCTACCTGGAGCGAGCCAGGCCGAGGCAATCACTAGCAGCACTGAGGATTATAATCCTCTAGCCAATGTGCCCTATATGGCACCACTTGCTAAATTCTACCCATCCAACGTGACTGTCGATGAAGCCTCCACTCAACCGGCTATAGAGGAGCAATCCACTTCTTTGGTTGACTCCAAGGACAAGAAAAGAAAGAGGAAGGACAAAAAGAAAAAGAAGCATAAAGAAGAGCGCCCGAAGAAAAAGAAGAAAGCCAAGGCAGGCACTTCATTGGCTGCTAAACAATGAGTTAGTTTACTTTTCATTTTTTGGTTGCATGCATATCCTTTAGTTATCATTGCATTGTTATTTGTCATTACATTTTACTTGTTAGTACATTTGCATTGTAGTTGCATTTTCGTTCTAATTTGTATAATATTGTTAATGCATTAGGGACAATGTAGACATTAAGTTTGGGAGGAATTTATGTGAAACGAAAATGCAATTGCACCCACATATTTGAAGAATTTACTTCTCTTTTTAGTCAATGAAAATATGCAAAGTTACAAGAAAAATGTGATCACAATTTTTATTTTATGCGTAAATCTTTAATTGTTTGGAATGCAAATATGTGAATTGGATGAATGTGAATGAATATTGAGTCCTTCTATTTTTGAATGAATTGCATTAGTAATGAATGGGTAGTGTCAATCCTTGAATCTTGAATTAACTTACCAATTGCAGCGATATGTACTAATAATAAGATACTCCAATGTGAGCGCATTGTGACTTATTAAGGGAGAACACTCCACTGCATGTGCTACAAAAATTATCTAGATAAAGTCTGTCACTGCAAGAGTGTGTGTCGGTGTAATTACATACTTCCTGGGGGTTTCTTGCACCACATCGTTACTACCCAGGAATAAGGGTATAGTAATGCAATGACATCTCTCAGTCACGTACAAAAATTGAAAAGAAGAAAAAGAAATCAAAGAAGAAGAGAAAGCAAAAAAAAAATTTGGAATAAATACTATATTGGTTAAGAAAGGTTGAGACTCAAAGCATGATGCTAACACTAGTGAAGTTGCAGTCTTGATTGTTCATATCTATAAATTGTCGACGCATTATTCTGTCATATGAATGCAATTTATACATCAGGATTTTAAAGAACTTAAGTTGCTAGAATGAGGATTGCAGTGACAATTTTGATTGTGGCTTTGTTAACTTTTATGTACTTGAGGACAAGTAAAAACTCAAGTTTTGGGGGTATGATAGCATTAGAAATTACGCCTATTTTCTCCTTAAAACTTGTGTATTAATTGTTCCTTTTGTATCATATTTATTATTCATGTTAAACATTTCATAGTTAATATTTTCATTTTCTAACTTAGTGTTGAATGGCTTTAATTCTTTTCATTTTAGTTTCTTTTTTACTACTAATGTCGCCATATGCAACATAAGTTTTGTGTTTCAAACTGTCAGCACAAAGATTTACTTCTGAAGATCAATGCTAGAAAGTGTGCAAAGATTTAGCCACATTTAGCATTGTGACTTGTGAAATCAAAGATCCTCTTTCTTCTTTACACTTGATCATTTATTTTAAGTTCTGAATTTATCTTTACAAACATCCCAATAACTATTCATTTTATCTTAATTTGGTCTGACAAATTCATTTCATATTTGCGTTGATAATTTAACTCTTTTAGCTTTGCAGATCTAACTCAGTTGCGCTAACATTCTTAATAACAATTCCTCTAATTTTAACTTAAGTTGCTTCGACAATTGAACATCAAGAATTCTATCCTCATGGGATCAATATTCGATAAAGAAAATCTATCAACTATACTTGCAACGATGAGTGTCCCCTTGCACACCCATTCATGAAAACCTTTATCCCAAACCAATCTGAACTGTGAGATCAGAAGATAAGTAGTTCTTGTTGACTTGTTATGTTAGTGGAAGATCGAACGATCCTGCTAGGGTAGCGATTAGTTGATTGACGAAAATCCCAAAAGCAACAGTTGAAGAAATCATACCAAAGTGAGCTAATCCCCCAAACAATCAATTTATCAAATCCTTATCTCATTTACTTTTTTACTTATTTTATTTCATGTTTATTTTTTTTTATAAAACTCAAAATCTTTATTTTACTTTCATACTATAACTCTAAGAAGAGTACTAAATAATTCTTTTTTTATGCAGGAAATTAAAGTTATTATTGCTTTGCCTCCCTTGATTACAATGCTCGGAGTACTCGTTACTTCGTTGTAACTATATTACAACTCGACTCATATACTTGCGAAAGCCCAAAATACACATCGAACGAGAGTACGTTTGGAGGTGATCAATTGTCACAATTGATTTTCCAGATTCTCTACTATTGTCGCTTGGCTATAAATCAAGGCACCAATTTTAGCAATGTATGCCTTCAAAAAAATTCTCCAAATTATTGGTTTATGGTGGCTTTTGAACTTGTTGATTGAACACTTGAGGTTGATTTGATCTATGATGCATGTAAATGTTGTTTAGCCCAGCTCCTTGGTTACTCCAAAAGAAGTTTGATGGTTTCACCATGAAGGGTCATAGAAGTTGGACTGATCTTTGTACACTTCTATTTTGGTGTTGATTCTCTACATAATAGACTGATTCGGGATTTAATGGACAATTCTCGAAGGAATGATCGTCCTCACAATATTCATAGGAAACAATATCAAATTGACTCGATGGATGTACTGCAACATGATTAAAATTGTTAGTAGTATACTGTTTCAAAATTGAAGAGATAAAGGATACCTGAGCTGAGAGCGAAGTGAAGGTGTCTACTTCATGCACCCCTGCTACTCGTCTTCCTGAACCTGCTTGATTAGTCAGCCACTAGTAGCTATTACTAGTTATTCTCTCAATAATTTCATAAGCCTCATTATAAGACTTAGAAAGGAGAGCACCATTCGTAGAAGCATCTACAATCAATCTTGTATGTGCATCAAGACCATTATAAAATGTCTCCAATTAGATGCAATGTGGAATCCCGTGGTGAGGGTATCTACGAAGTAACTCCTTGAATCTTTCCCATGCCTCATACAAGGACTCATCATCCAATTACTGAAAAGTGGTGATCTTATTTCACAACTTAGCATTTTTGCCAGGTGGAAAATACTTTACCAGAAAGTGTTTTGTTAATTCTTGCGAAGTTGAAATTGAATTGGGTGGCAATGAATTAAGCCATGCTCTTGCCAGATCTCGCAACGAGTATAAAAACAACATCAATCTCAATGCATATTCAGTTACACTGGCTATCTTAAAGGAATCACTCACCTCCATGAACAATCGAAGGTGAAGGTGTGGATCTTTCGTGGGCATTCTATTGAACTGGCCTATCGTTTGAAGCATTGGAAACATCATCGGCTTTAATTCAAATCGTGGTGCCTTGATCTCCGACCTCCTAATTCTTGGATTTAACTCGTTAGATGTGGCACAGCATACTGCCTTATAGCATAATCCTTATCATAATAATAAGGATTAGGTTACGAGCTTTAATGGCTCCATTCCCATGATCATTATTTGGATTCTCAAAGTCCATCTTTGCTTGTCTTTGGGCTTGTCTTTCTCATCTTCTCTATCTAAATGTCTGCTCGATGTCAGAGTCTACATGGAGTAAATTGATGATTCGATCAATGCTCATGAAGACAAGAACATGAAATCTCAAAAAATAATAAAAAGAATACATAATTAATTAGCAAAGTTAGAATTAAATAAAGAAAAAAAAACAAAATTGAAAATAATAATTTCGCAAAAATGATTAAAACAACTGTCCCCGACAACGATACCAACAACTTGTAACACATAGGTTTGTGCAAGTGTACATAATCGTTATCAAGTAATAAGCAATTAAAAGATTTATTGTCTCCACAGGGACTGTATATGTTAATCAATATTTTGTAAAATTAAAGTTAACAACTTGGTGATAAAAACACAATATTTGAGAGAGTTGATGATTAAAATTAAATAACTATAACTAAATGCAATTAAACCTAAGACTAAATGAATGAATGATTTTAGCAGTAGAAAACACAATTTCAAAAATCAATAACATGCATAAGCTAGGACAATTACATTAATTAACTTAATTCATTCTTAACATTCTTATTAATATTCGGAAAATATTTCATGGCAACTCAATCTTTCATGATTTTGGAAACCAAATTAGGTCCTCTCAGAATCCTTTACTTAGTGAAACATGCATTTTATTTATCATATTAAATTAAAGGTTTCTTAGCATTCATGTGAAGTAATAGTGAAGTTTCAGGTTTGAAACAATTTAATCACATAAATCTAAAAACTAAGCAAGATAATAGAGCTCGTCAAATTTATTATGAACCTCAATTTAGTTGGGTTAGGATCTAAACTAAGTATGCACTATCCAATTATTATGTCCATTAGCTGTCGTCTGGTCAGGATCGCTCAACTAATTCTAATGCATCCATTCACTTATGAATGAAATACATACTTGAATTTAATTTAAAAAATTATCAATATTGTGGCACAAACACTATAAGCATGAATCAAATGAATTTTATTAAATCAATCCAATCATCCTAGCTTAAATAAAATTAAGTTACCTTTTTTGATGACAAGATCAAAGAACACATAGCAAACATGATTAATTTAAATAAAAAGAAGAGAAAGAATAAACTATATCAAAGTGGTTGTCGCATGGCCTCTGATTGAAAATGACTCCAAGAAATACCATGCAATCATGCTAAAATAAGCAAGGACTTGGACGGAGTCAAAGGTAATGTTCATGGATTGTTTTTGATTTGTTTTCAACTTCAGGGACCTCCAAGAAATATCTCAAAACTCCTTCTTAGGCATTCATTTGCTTGTGCCGAATTTGGGCTCCTCCCTCTTGGATTGGACAGTTTTCATGACCTAATTAAGCAGTCGGACCTGTCCAAATTGCTTCCATAATTTAATTGGGTTAAATAATTAATTAAATAACCCAAATTTATATGGTCTTTGTCGTCCAATATGAATGAAATTATTCAAGTCCATAAATAAAATATTATGGCATGCTTTATTAAATTAATTTCATGGCCAACTACATCATTAAAATATCACATGTTAATAAACGACATAAAATAAGTCAATTTATGCATAAAGACTATATAATAAAACAAAAAATCACATGTTTAGCAATTTCATGTCCAAAATTAGCATTTAAGCAAAATTCACTAATTTATTAAATAATTGCTTGGGATTTATATCATTTTTAAGTTAAAAGGTGGTAAAAATTGATAGAAAAATCCTATATATTTTGGAGTTACAGTAATGAAAACATACATAGATCCTTGCACTTTTCTGGCATATTCTTTTGCAAGATAGCCAACACATTCTTACTTACCACAACCTTCTCCTTTTCTTTCAACTTCCTTTTGTTCGTGCACAATTCCTTCAGAAACATTGCATACTTTAGTATTTGCTTGATAGCATCCAACAATAGTATATTATTCTCTATCTTCCTAAATGTATCCAATATTTCTTTTTGGTCATTTCTTTTGGTTTAGTTAACCTGCTAGGAAAAGGAGGTAATGGTGTATTAGATGAAAGAGATAAAGGAGGATTGAATTTTACCCCTGGTGACATTTTGGATGGAAATTTGATATCATCCTCTCCCTTCCCCATCTCGGCTTCCTCAAGTGGAGTTGTTCCCGAAGGGGTTTCCTTCTTGCTCCTTAGTGAGATTGCATTACAATTCTCCTTTGGACTTACCTCTAGTTGTGAAGGTAATTTTCCAGAATTTTATCCTGCATTTTACTAACTGACATGGCCAATTGAGTTATTTGGTTTCCCAAATTCTGAAAGCTTGTCCTTGTTTCCTGTTAAAGTTGATGAGCACTATTAGAAAGGCTCCTAACAATACCTTCTAGAGACATACCTGAATTTGAAGCTTGTTGTGAGCATGAGGTGGTTTAACAAAATTCTGAAGGGGATGCCTTTGTTGTCCTTTTTTTATTTCCATAGCTCAAATTCAGGTGATCTTTCCATCCAAGGTTGCAATGATTAGAAAAAGGATCATAATTCCTTTGGGGTTGACTAGGAAATCCACCCAAAGCATTAGCTTCTTGTATTGAATCATGTTGCAATGTGGGGCACATATCCGTAGGATGTCCTTGAATTGAACATATTCCACAAGCTTTTGCCGCTTTCAATTTCCCTACAACCATTTGATGAACCAAAGCAGTTAAGTCAAAAATTTGATTTTTGAGAGTATTAAAACTTACCTCATTAACTTGCCTAATGACTCCATCCACTCTTGTTCCAAATTGTTGGGAGTTTTTAATTATGTTTGAAATTAATTACTTGGCTACTTCAGGTGTCTTATTCACTAACACACCTCTACTTGCTACATCAATCATACTTCTATCCATTGGTAATAATCCTTCATAGAAGTATTGGATTAGGAGCCAATCTGAAATTTGATGATGGGGAAAATTAGAACACAATCGTTTGATCGTTTGAACCTCTCCTAATACTCATACAAAGCTCTCCAATGAGGTGCATTATGGCATAAATTTCTGTCCTAATGTTGGCTGTTGTAGGCGCAAGGAAGAATTTCTCCAATAATAGTCTTTTCATCTCATCCATGTTGTTATTAAGTAGGGAAGATAATATAGCCAATATTTTGCTTGATCCTTTAAAGAAAAGGGAAAAGCTCTAAGATTGCTTCGCTCATCAGTCACACCATGTTGTTTCATTTCGAAGCATACAACATGAATTTCTTTCAAGTGTTTATGACGAAACGTAAGTGAATTAAACAAATAATTTTGTTGAAACTAAAAATTAAACAAAGTAATTAACTAAGAAAAATAAAAAGTAAAAATTCCAATGCACGATTTTAAAAGACGAGTTTTAATCAATATGACATAATTATGTCAAATCAATTACATTCTTTAACTTAGCATTATTAGAACAATGTTCATGTTGTTACGAATAAATTCACGACAACTTGGTAATTTCTTAACTAATGCACATACATACTTATTAAATTAACTAATCTCTTGAACATAATCCTATGTAAATTCAAACAATTAATCAATTTTCATAAGCAAGTAAAGATTAAGCGAGGTAACAATATATTTCTACATTGAAACAATTTAATCAGAATAATCTTGCAAGTTATGCAAGGCTAAAGAATCGTTTAATACTATCGCTAATTTAACATTAAGCTACCTTAGAAGATTCAACATGCATCAAATAAATATTGCATCCATTAATTATAATTTCAGTCTGATTAATAATTAATTTATTCGTTATCTTACAATTATAATGCAAGTATAATATAAGCATGGTTTTACTTAATTGACCAATCCTATAAGAATACGAACATGATTTTAATAAATAAAGTGAACATAATGCAATTACTTTAACAAGCCATTTTAATTAAATTGAGAATAACAAAAAAACAAATACTCATGTTCATAATCACAACAAAAACAAGTAAATTAAAGAGAAGGGAACAAGAGAAAGCAAATTTGATATTTCTCCGAAGCTAGGCTAGTGCGCTCCTCTACTTTTCTGCTTGTTCTGTCGATCCAAGGCCTTCAAGAACACTTGAATACAACTACTCCAAGGTGAATGGAGGCTCTTTACCGAGAGATGAAATCGGCAAGGGAAAGGCACAAAATAAATGAGAAAACAAGGAAGAAACGGAAGAGAGAAAGTGAATAAAAGAGAGAGATGTGTTGTGAATGAATGGGATGTGAAATGAGGTAGCAAAGGGAGGTATTTTTAGGTGGGAGTGGCTGCTAAAAATTGCAAAGAAATATCAGCCACTCCACTCCCCATGGCACGCCATGTATCAAGCAAGTTTGAATTTTCAAACTTTGTTTTGTTTAGCTTGGTGCAAATCTTCAAAGGCAAAAAAAGTAAAGAGGTTTTAATGGAGTTTAGGGAAACTTCGAGGGCTATTTTGAAATTCATAAAATCAGTTAAATAAGTTGATTGGGTCAACTTATTGGGACAGTTTTGTGCTGCCAATTTGCTTGTTGGATTAGTATTTATTATTTAGCACAATTGGGTATCCTTTCTAATTCATGTTATAATTAATAATTTTTTAACCCAACAATAATTGAATTAAAATTAAAATTAATTATATAATGTTTTAATATTTATTATTGGATCGTCTTTGGCTGGAAAAATAATTAGCCTCATTGCTTCACTTGATGCAAAAATTGCGTCAACGGTTCAAGCCTCTCGCAATGTCCGTCGAGCCAATTTTCCTCCTTTGTATAAAATTGTCGAAAATAAATAAAATTCAATATGTTGATAATTTAAGTGCAAATTAATTATTTTATAATTAAATTATATTTTTTGGCAAGAATTACTATGAAACTACAAGAATTAGAGCTAAAAAAGGGTTGAAAGAATATATATTTTTGTGTTTCCACATATTTGTGAACACCTTAACCCCAAGCCAGTTTGGACAATGAGGTCGGAAGATAAGAAGTCCCTATTGACTAATTTTTCTAGTAGACATATCGGAAGATCCTGCTAGGGTAATGATTAGTTGATTGATGAAAAGCCCAAAAGCGACAATTGATGAAGCATGCCAAAATCACTCGATAACTAGATATGAACAAATCTCATTCGTGTTTTCCATTTTATTTTAGGAAATATTATTATTATTATTTATAAACCCAAAAATCTCTTATTTATGTTTCATAATATAACATAATTAAATTACTAGTTAGTTTTTATTGTGCTTAGATTAAAATTAACTTAGTGCTAAGTCTTCTTTGGATACGATCCTTAGAGTACTATCTCAATTATTTCGTTGTAAACCAAAATATATTAAAACCTAGCCCGTAACACTAAAAAGTACTCCTCAATTTTTATTTTATTAGTTGACTTATTCACACATTGTACTAGAGTCATTTGTTCTTGATGATCAATATCAGGGGTAAAACCAAGAATTATAGAAAAATATTTCATCTCTTTGATGATCTTAATTATAGAACTTTTAACACTTATCGATCAAAAGGAAAATCAATTCTTTTTTAATTTTATGCCTAGGATAATGATAAGAAATTTCACGGTTTTGAATACGTGTAATTTGATCTTACATTAACACATCAAATTTCGCAACCATTTAAATTAATTCCAGGAAATTACCATTGTTATCTTGATATTGTTTTTCATTGAATCCTCAAAAAGCCAAATTATGAGTAGAAAGACATTTCACAACTGAAAATATTCTAAGTAAAACTTGCCTCCATTGCTCTTTCTCTTTCATAATTTGTTCTTGCAAGCTTTTATCAATTGTTACATTTTTCTTCAACCTTATTCTCACTTCATTCCAAGTATTCATATTAGTCATATGCTCAACATTGTTTTCATGTTGTTTGAGTCTCTCACTAGTATGCCTCTAATCATTTAAACTCTCATTTGCTAACAAACTTTTGTTAGTAATAGATTTAAAAAAACTTACAACAAAAACAATAACACTTTGTCAACATGTTTGGAAAAAACAAACCATTTTCTATCGCTAATCTCACCATTACTCAACTACCTAGAAAAATAAGCATATGAAAAATGTCTATTATTATTAGGGTTATATAGAAAATTGGTACTTGAACTTGTCCACTTATCCTAAATTGATACGTATGAATTTTTTATCCAAGATTGGTACCTAAACCTTTTTTCCATCAACTAAATTGGTAACTGAGTCTAACGGTGTTAGTTTTTTTGCTGACATGGTAGTGCTGGCTAATCACACGTCGCCATGTGGCATCCTCTTGTACCTCTTTTTCTTTTTCTTTTTCCCTCCATTCCCTTCCCTTTTTTCTTTTTCTTTTCCCTAGTCGTCCTGCTATCTTCTTATCTTCCTTGTATTTATTTTCACTCTTCTAGGAAAATTTTCATTACAAGAATGGTTACATCTTAGTTAACAGCATCATCAATGACAATATCAGTAAGGAACTTGGCTTCATTTGATGGATTAAGGCCATCATCCATTGTGAAATTCTCTTCCTTTGGATCATTAAAGCCTAGGTCTTTGACTCAAAGGTCCTTTAAGGGTGTAGTTGTAAAAGTGACTACTATTTTTGCTCTTAAAATGGGAGTGAATTAGTTCTGAATCTGGTTAATTTTAAGGTTTTCTTCTTTTAATTTTAATATAGTTGGTTCATTGAAGAGATCTATTATCATAATGAAGTGACGCGCGTGTTTACACCCACGTTGGTTTACGTTAATCTTAGTCTTGGAACTAATGTTCTCTACCATAGACATTGCAGTGGTAGGAATCAGTCTCCTTTTAACTTTATTATTATCTTATGCAATGGAATGAAAACGTTTTCGCCTTTTGGGCGAGATTCCAGTGTTAACAGAGGGGGTTTGAGCTTTATTATGACGATGGATCCGGATAGGATCTAAGGCTGTTACTGTCAACTATGCCGAAGTTACTGTCAAATGGAGATTCAAAATGATAGGCAGAACGAGCAATCGCTTACATTGAAAGTAGTGGTGGAAGCAATGCTGATAGTGGAAATAAACGAAACCCATAATTATTGCATCGTTGGAAGGAGCAAATTAAAAAAACACATTTGAAGAAAACGATGAAAAAGAAAATATTTGGGAGGCGATTTTTTTACAAATTAAAAAAAACATTTATTCAAAGTAAAATTTTGAAAACCCAAAACTTTAAATACCTAAAATTAATCATTTTCTTAAAAAGTCAAGAAAAAAACTGAAGAATCTGGTGTCAATTCTTTGTTGCAGTTGGTGGGAGATGAAGAAGAGTGAAGAAGAAGAAGAAGAAGGGTAGGAAAAAGAAAAGGGAAAAGAAAAAGAAAAAGAGGTATAAGAGGATGCCACGCAGTGGCACACGATTGGTCAGCATTGCCACATCAACAAAGAATTAAAACTGTTAGTCGTAGGTACAAAACTAGTGGACGGAAAAAAAATCGGCACCAATTTGAGACAAAAAAAAAACCTAGATACCAATTTTGGAGAACTATACAAGTTCAAGTACCAACTTTATATTTAACCCTTTTTATTATCAAGTGGAAAATGTAGATTCATTTCTCTTGTAGGCCCCGTTTAAACTAAAATGTGTCTTGTTTTGTTATCAAGATTAGTCTAATTTCTAGAATCATAAATATCCAAAGGAATTGTTTGTTTTTCATCAATGCAATGGTCAGCACCCATATGTATTTTTTTACCCGTATTTTGTACAATCCATCTTGTACCTGGTTTTAAAAAGATATTTTTTTGATGCCAAGTAGTAGGTGGCTGGCACCAATTTTCAAATATTTGGTCTTGACTGAAGTGGTTGACACCCATTTTCAATAAAAAAATAAAAAAATTTTTTGATCCTGTGAACCCATTTGCTGGCAACAATACATATGAGGGTATTTCATGATTAAAAAACAAAAAGAAAAAATGCAAACTCATCTTCTGCAACTGGTTTTCCTTCACACTTTCTTCACAAACTCCTTCATTACTTTTTATCATCTCCTATTTAAAAAAAAAACTAAAAAAAAAAAAACAGAAAAAAAAATTTTATGGTAGTTTATCTGTTTCAGAAAATGAAAAGCCAAAAACATTTGAGAAAAGGAAAAAAATTTAAGAAGGGAAGAAGAGAAAACAAATAAATTGGGATATGGAAAACGAAAGTGAAAGCCTTGGGTTTGATTTGGGAGGAGTAAAGAGTGAAAAATAACAATTAAAGATGGTATACATGCTTGAAACTCAAAAAACGAGAAAAAAAAAAGTTGAAAGAAAGGGGTGAGTTTAATTGAGAAGTAGGAGCGGTGAATGAAAAAAATAATTAGAACCTTTTAAAAAGATTTAATTCCAAATTAATTAAAGGTGTTATGTAGAAAATAGTAAATTTATTGACATATGCGTCCTAATAATTGTTTTGCTTTATATTTGAATGAAAATAAAAACCAACAGTTGTATATTTAATATAACCAACAGACAAGTAATTAAACAACTAAATAAATGAAACTACAACAGAAAAAAAGAGAAAAAAAAGAGTTGTATCTCTCATTGAAAACCTAACCGTTGCCGACATTTCATTACTCATAAGCATCCATTTCCAAGACCTTCATTTTTGTTTTTCATATCTCAATTTGTTTCTTTTCTCTTCATTCCTTCTCAAATTTTTTTCATTTTCTCAAATATTTTTGGCTTTTCATTTTCTGAAATAGATAAACTATCATAAGTCTTTTTTTTTTCTTTTAGTTTTCTAAAATAAGAGATGATAAAAAGGAATGAAGGAGTTTGAGAAGAAATAGTGAAGGAAAATCAGTTGCAGAAGTTGAGTTTGCATAATTTTTCTTTTTGCTTTTTTGTCATGGAATAGTCATATGTACTGTTGTGGGCCAATGGGTTCACGGGATCAAGAAAAAAAATATATTCTTTTATTGAAAATGGGTGTTGACCATTTTAGTACTGACACCAAAATTTTTTTAAAAATTTGAAAATGGGTGCCTGCCACATGCACGGCACCAAAAAAAATAATTTTTTTAAATCAAGTACAAGATGCATTGTACAAAATATGGGTGAAAAAAATACACAAGGGTGCCGATTGTAAAAACCCAATTTCGTCCGTGCTTATTTGTTAAAGACCCAATTATTTATTTATTTATTATTTTATAAATAAAAATCCAATAATAAAATAAGGCTATTATTAAAAAAATCCAAAGTCCATAAAGTCTATTAAATTACAACCCAAATACAAAACCCAATATTCAAGCACAAACCTAATATTCTAACCCAATTTTCACAAGCCCAATTTCAAATAAAAAAGAAAGCCTAAAAACTTAAGGAAACCCTAGTAACCTCTCCTCACCCATGCTGTCGCCATCATTGCTGCCCTTAAATGCTACTCTTGCCTGCTCGAATCTCCAAGATACAACGATATACACACAATAGGAAAGTCAGGAAAGTGGTTGTAAATTCGTGTTATAAAAACACGATATTCTAATGTAAAAGGGATGGTTTTTTTTAATAGCAATCAAAGAATACGCTTTCAAAGCATTCAATTCTTAAAGCTATTTTTTTTTTGTTTTTTTAGATTCGAAAATAAAAATAAATAAGTTTAGATCTAGGGTTTCTTACTTGACCTTTCATCTTTCGTTGCCCTCATCAGTGGCTAAGACCCTGTCTCCGATGAAGGGCAGGGTCCTTCGAATTTGGACCTCCCAACCCTTTCAGGTTTGTCAAGATTCGTCGAAGGAGAATCATAAAGTTTCTGTTTTGAAGAAATCGATGAGAAAACAAAAGGTTTTTTTAAAATTTTTTGTCAAATTTTGGGATATTAGAGCTAGATCTAGGATTTAAGTTTTAAAAAATAAAAAAATTCCTTTTTTTATTTTCGACCACTGTAGGTGACGGTCGTCGCCACCGATGATCGGTGGCCCAAGGCATGGAGCTATGGCGAAGGGTCATCAGACCCCATGATCGAAGAAAGGCCATTTGAGCGAAAAAAGGAGTTTTTTTAGAAACAAAGGAAAAATGATTTTTTTTATTTTTTTCAACTTATATAGGCAAGTTAAAATGACGACGTTTTGGCCTAATTTCATAGGCCTTAAAACGGCATCGTTTTGAGCATTGACCCAAAATTCGACCTGAATTGACCCAGGACCCGCGTGTTTTTTGTAAAATGAGTTATTTATTTCCTTAGTCCTTCTGCATTTTTACTTTGCCCCAAGACCCGCGTATTTTTTTAAAATGAGTTATTTATTTCTTTAGTCTTTCTACATTTTTACTTTGTTCTAATTTTGTCCTTTTTTATTTCTAATTTATTTTTATTTTGCCCTGTAATTTTATATGTTTTACAATTAAGTCCTTCAATTGTGAACCCTTTTTTTGGAGTGACACGTGTCAAATTCTAAGTTATTTTGCCATTTTGGTCCCTGTAATATTTTTATGTTTTAATTTAGTTCAATTTTATTTTATTTCTTGTTTAATACGTACCTTTAATTTGTTCGCTCTTACAATTTGGTCCTTTCTTTAATTTCACCCTATTTAGTGCTTGTTATCACAAAATAAACCCCACTGTTTTAATTTTTATTTAATTTGATCTCACTTTTTATTTTTGTATTGTTTTATTTTTTATTTAATTTTAGTTTTTTATTTATTGATATTTTATTTATTTATTTATGTTGTTTATATTCTTACCTTTAGTTATTTATTGTTTTTATGTATTTTATTTGTTTGTTCATGTTTTTTATTTTATGTTTTTTCCTTTTATTTAATTGTTATTTATTTATTACACTTATTTTGTCTTTATAAATTATATACATACTTATTCATCTTTGTATAATATTTCATTTATTTTTGTATAACATTTTTATACACACATAAATTATTTCCGAAAATTGAAGCAATATTCTTTATTTCAGGAATTCGAGAGGATTATGCCATAACTAACTGGGTGTGATTTTCTCTTTGAATCAAGATAAATGAATACCCTATTTAAAATTAAAATATAAAAGATTTTGGGATAATAATTGGAAATGCCCATTATTTTCAAAAATTCGAATTGTTTTGTTCTAACTTTCTAGATTTGACTTTGCTTCTCGATTAACTCGAAATAACGAGTTTTCTTTCGTAAAATGTTTTTTTTAAAACGCAACATTAAAACATGTCATCCATGCATATAAGAATCACAATTTAAGTTTTCTCGAGTTTTTGATTTTCAACAATTAGGACATTAAATAATCGATTAGGTATCAATTTTGGGCATGTAAAGGTGTTAATCTTTCCTCATGCGTAACCGACTCTCGAACCCATTTTATGGTTTCAAAGACCAATATTATTGTTTTAATGATTTTAAAAATATTACAAGGTGATCCAATTACACCTATTTAAAAGATATTAGTGGAGACTCCATTTTCGTTTTTCAAAATATAAGTCGAGATTTTTTCAGAAAAATGGTTTTTACAGCTTGGCGACTCCACTAGGGACCAATAAGAGAGTCAAGCCACAAGTTGATTGTTTTTGGTTTTTTTTTATGAAAATTGAAAAAAATTGGTTTAATTTACTTTGCGATCTTTTGCATTTCGTTTTTTATATACATGTTGTTTTAATATGTTGATATTGCTAAATACATGTTTACATTTTGACATGCATTACATTTGTTACTTCACCTTTTAAGTGGAAGTGAGAGGCTACTCCTTCGTGAGGTTTTCACTTCCGTGTATGATAGTGGTTTGCTTTCGTGATACATCTGTACCTATGTTTTCGTGAAGTTTTTACTTCCATGCAAACATATGTGAAATGTATCTCCCGGAACTGAACTCGTCCGTATGAGCCTATAGTGGGTGAGGATTGAGGAATCTGCTAGTTCGGGTACCCTTACTCTAGAACTCAAACCACATATAATGAGCCCTAAGTACCTTAGGTAGAACTATGCCAAACTTTTAGTGATCTCCCAAAATAGATGCATAGGTTTTTTGTTTTATGTTTTTAAATTGTGGATAAATTTTATGGTGATTGTACTGACTTGTTTTATTTTTGTCTTATTTGCATTGCATCCTCATATTAGGAAAGATATTGATTTAAGCTTGATTACTAGTAGAAAATTGGTCATGGAAAAGGGGTATCTTGATAAGGTAGAGGATAATGTAGCCGTGCGTATGTGGTTGGAGGATAAGCAACGTGAGAAGGGATTAGCTGAAGGACATGTATCAGATTACAAGGATTTTACTCGAATTAGCGTGACTTAGAATAGTCTGTAAGAGCTGAAGGAGATATGGGATCAATGGGACAATGGAATGAAACTAATTTTCTACCGTGAGTATAGGGATATACCGTATTTACTAAAAGTTAAGGTGGACAAGCATCTCTTCCGAGCCCTTGCACGACATTGGACCCTGAATTATAGTTGATTCACCTTCGAGAACATGGACATGGTGCCCACGATTGAGGAGCATACTACTTTTCTTCGTTGCCCTAAGATTCAAGTAAACAAGCCCTACTCGAGAGCTGTTAGTGTCCCAACCTTTCTCAAGAAACTAATGAAAATTTCGAAAATGAGCGAGCAATGGGTTACAGCTCGAATTAAGGTAAAAAGGGCGACAAAAAATGCATCACTCGAAAGAGCTTGCAAGATTTGATCTTAGCACATCCAGATGCAAGGAAGAGGATTGATATCTTTGCTCTCAATTTATATGGATTGGTCATTTTTCCTAAGGCATTAAGGAACATAGAGGACGCAATCACTGATTTATTCGACCGGCTTGATAAGTGGGTTACACTTGTTCCAACAATTCTAACCGAGACCTTTAGATCATTAAACACAGGTTGAAGAGAAGGAGAAAGGAGATTTATCGGTTGCGCACCTCTATTAATGGTTTGGTTCCATAACCACTTTTGGAAAGTGGAGAAGGTTTCTTACCGGGTGCTTTCTAAGAGTTATTCCCCTTTGAGAGAATTTGAGACTACACAAAGGCGAGAGAACATCTTTGAGTAGTGGATGGGAAGACTCCATAGTCTCCGAGACGAAGAAATCAAATGGTGAGCACCGTGGTTCATTCCTGATGAAAATCTTTATAGATAAGGAGATTTAGATTGGGTTCCATTAATTGGGATATGAGGAGTTGTACCCTTTGTTAGTGATGAGACAGTATAGATCAAGGCAGTTCATCCCAGCGACCCAAGGATTGGCTCAGTGTGAGTTTGCATACAAGGGTGAGAACAATAAGAAAAGGGTCCAAGAGATATCAAATGTTTGAAATCAAGTTCGCAAAATAAAGACATTTGCTGCAAATCCCATGGTAACCCAGGAGTTTAATGAGTGGATGGGTATGAGAATCAATGACAACATCCACGTGCCTAATCTGAAAAATCCCAATTTTGACCGGCCCAAGACCCAAACAAATAAAAAAACAAATAAAAACTCCTTTATTTAAAAGTCCAAGTCCTTTTACAAAATTAATAAAAAAAGACCCAAATCTTAATTACCCATTCACAAACCCAAACCCATTTACCCACAAGCCTAAATGCCAACACAAGCCCACTACCCTAAAACATCATAAACCTTAATTCACCCTAATCCCTTTAGCAGCCGCCTCCCACGCCACGTCATCAACGCACCATCCGAGGCCCTCTGACACCTACGCCAGATCTATTGCCAAACTTGCACCGAAATGGTAGGGGTGCGGCTCCTGATCATCGTTGACCCCTCTTTGCTCTTACAAATGGAAAAGACAAAAGAGACAAAAGAAAAAGAAACTATATTTTGTAATAAAATTTGGCTATAAAGCCATCATCTCAAATCTATAATATTTTCACGAACACTTGAAATAAAAAACAGAAAATTGAAATAATTGTTTCGATTTTTATATACGTATATACATATATATTTACTTTTTTTACTTCGAAAATAGATATTGAAAAGGGGAAAGGATCTTGTTTTTTACCTTGGGTCTGATTCGAGGTCTGTCGTTGTATGTAGAGGAGGCCCCAGATATCCTCGGTTCATGTGAGCATCGTCAGAGAGGTGGAGGGCTTTCTTTTTTAATGAGATCGAAGGGTTTTCATCTTCTTTTTGAGTTAAGGAACCAGATCTAAAGATTTTACACTTAGATCTGGGTTTTGAGGATCAAAAGAGAAAGAAAAAGGAAACAATTTCTTACCTCCAACCACCATGGGCGATGGTTACTCGCGTCGATGATCGATGGTCCGCGGTGGAGGTTCCCCAAACCTTAGGACCGACCATTGTTTAGGTTTGAGAGAAAAAGACAAAGAAAGGGGAATTTTTTTGAGATTGAAGAAAAAATGAATTTTTTTGAGATTGAAGAAAAAATGAATTTTTCTAAAAAAATTTGGTTTTAAATACCCTCTTATTCAACGTCGTTTAGGCTTTGTTTAATAAGCACCAAAACAGCACCATTCTGCTTTTGATCCGCCAACCCGACCAAAAGCCAAGGGAATCTGCGTGTTTTCATGCAATGGTAAAATTTCCTTCTTGGTCCTTCTTCTTTTGGGCCCTATTCAATCGAATCCCAATTCAGACTTCTTCTATTATTTTTAAATTATCCTTTTAATTTTTTCTCGTTTACAAGGATGTCTCTGTAGTCAGGGTTGTTCCCTTGTTTTCTGTTTTACTTTGCTCTTCGTTTTATTCTCCAGGATTTTTTCATCATCACGGGGCACAATTCCCTTTTGCTAGCACAATTACATCACCAATGATGGGGAAACCAAAATTCTCGTTTGTCTTACAGCATAGTCAGCAATTTCTTAATAGAGTATTACCCTGACATTGATTTTCCTACCCTTGATAATAGAATGTATCAGACACATTCTATCAAGTGTAACTGTCGTACTGTGGGTAGAGGGCTTCAGTCTGTTGACAAAATGGAACCAAATTTTGCCTTGCAGCATTAGAAAGCGTCGGTGCATGATATAATTTTTGTGCTTTGAACCTGTCTGCATTACTTCTTTGACACATAGATCCCTCACCAAGAGGTTTGTCTTGTCATCTGTGATATCTTCAATGAACGTAGAGTGTTCATCCCTATCCACCTTGGTATTGCACAGCTCATTGATTCTTTCAGCATCCCACGGGATTAAACCTTTGCGAACAAAGACAAACTTTGACTCATGGTCAACAAGGTTAGCATAAAACTCACGTACCATTGAAGAAGAGTAACTGCCAAGATTAGTTCAGAAGGTTTCCCACTTCAACCTCGAGATGGTCTTGTAGACTTGCTTGCCCAAATCTTGTTGTTGTGACAGGAGAAAGCCCTGTTCTGGGTGAAAATTTCGCTTTAACATGTTGTCCTGAAATCGATCTTTGGTCATTTTCATTAAGAATGTCATCGAATCTTTTTTCTCTCTTGCTATGGAGGGCTTTACTTCACGAATTGCAGTGGTAGAGGATGAGTGTTCTTCGATAGATTTAGTGGCTTTCTTGACTGCTCCTCTAGTTCTTGTCATATTTTTGTCAGAGAAGTAGGTTTTAAGGTGTAAAGGTGCGAGCTTGGAAAAAGAGTGTGAATAAAAATGGTTGCTTTGTGGTTGTTACAGTCAGCATAGTGAGTGAAAGAAGAAGATGGAAAGGCATGATTTTTCTGTGATTAAACGAAAGGACATAAAGTCTGGCAAGAATAAGTATGTCCAATTAGAATTATGCCTATTCAGATAGATCCAACGGCTGGGTGAGTTTTGATGAAACGGTGGGATTTGAATCCCTGATATGCCCTGATTTTTTATGAGTCAGCAGTGGCAGTACAATATTACGAATTGCGTTGACAATGAAGTCCAAATGCATCGACAATGTTACCTATTTATTCTGCAAAAAAGAAAACACGAAGTGAAACAAGCTTTAATAAAAACAAAATTAAAATAAAAGTGCAAAATAAAAATTAAAAAAATTCAACCAATTTAATGGTCTCTTCATGCTTTTGATCAATCTTCCCAAAATAATGTATCAATCACTGTCCATTCACTTTAAACTGGTGTCCATCGTGTAAATCTTTGATTGTGACCATACCATGAGTAAATGCTTCGACAACTTCGAAAGGTCCAGACTAACGTGAGTTCAATTTACCTGGATGCAATTTCAATCTATAATTGAATAATAAAACTTGTTGACTTGCGATAAATTGTAGCTGCAAAATAATTCAGTCATGCCATCGTTTGGTCTTTTCCTTGTAAATTGTAGCATTTTCATAGGCATTTTGCCTAATTTCCTCTCGTTCAGTGATATCCAACAGCTTCATAGTCCATGTTTACTTGCTTAATTGCCTACATTGCCTTGTGCTCCAATTCAATTGGCAAGTGACATGCTTTCCCAAAAACTAAATGATACGACGACATCCCTAATGGAGTTTTGTATGCTGTTTGCAATGCCCATAAAGCATCATCAAGTCTGAAAGACCAATCTTTCCTTGAAGGGTTCACAACCTTCTCAAGAATGTTTTTAATATGTCGATTTGACATTTTGGCATGTCCATTGGTTTGCGAATGATAAGTAGTAGCCATTCTATGATTAACTCCATATCTTTTCAATGCGGCTGCCACTTGGTTGCAATGAAAGTGTGTACCCTGATCACTGATCAATGCCCTTGGTGTGCCAAAACGAGTGAGTATATGCTTGTGAAAAAATTTAAGCACTGCCTTTGCATCATCCCTTAGGACTGCATCAGCTTCAGCCCACTTTGAGATGTAGTCAACAGTTACTAATATATAAAGATTTTCAAATGAACTTGGAAATGGTCTCATAAAATCCATACCCCAAACATCAAACATTTCAACCTCCATAATCAATTGCTGCAACATTTCATTGCGACGAGATATAAAACCAGTGCGCTGACACCTATCGCATTGTTTCATAAAATTATAGGCATCCTTGAATAGTGAAGGTCAGTAGAATCCTGATTGAAGAACCTTTACAGAAGTTTTCATGCTAGAAATGACCTCCATAAGGAGCATCATGACAATGCTTCAAGATTAAAAGCATCTCTTCTTCTGAAACACAATGCCGAATGATGTTGTCATTTGCATACCTTGAATAAATATGGCTTGTTCTAATGGTACTTCACTACTTCATGAAGAAATCTTTCCTTTCTATGGCTTGTAAGACCCAATGGGAGTTTTCCACACACTAGATAATTAACCAAATCCGCGTACCAAGGTGTTGCATCTATAGCAAATAACTTCTCATCTGGGAATGCGTTGACAATTTGAAGTATCCATCTTTGCTGCTAACTTCCAATCGAGATAGATGGTCTGCAACTTGATTCTCTGAACCCTTGCAGTCTTTTATTTCGATATCAAATTCTTGCAACAGTAGGATCCAGTGTATCAGTCTTGGTTTTGCATCCTTCTTCACAAAAATATATCTCTACATCGAGTGATCAGTAAATACAGTAACCTTTGCACCGACAATATATGAATGAAACTTGTCAAAAGTAAAGACTACAACCAACAATTCTTTCTCTGCAATGGTATAACTAATTTGAGACTCTCTAAGAGTTTTGCTGGCTTAATAGATGGCATGAAATATTTTTCCCTTGCGTTGTCCTAGAATAGCACCCATAGTAAAGTTGTTGCATCACACATAACTTCAAAAGGTTGAGACCAATCTAGTGCAACGACAATGGGTGCATTTTACTAGCTGCTTCTTTATTTGAATAAATGCATTCAAACATGCATTGTCGAAAAGGAATTTTCGTTTTTGTTCTAGCAATGAACACAAGGGCTTAGCAATTTTCAAAAAATCTTTAATAAATCTTCGGTAAAACCCCGGATGCCCAAGAAAACTGTGAATGCCTTTCACATTTATGGGCGGAGTTAATTTCTCAATGATTTCCACTTTAGCTTTATCTACTTCAATGCCTTGACTAGAGATGCGATGACCTAACACAATGCCTTCAGCAACCATGAAATGACATTTTCCCAATTTAGGACAAGATGTGTGTCTTCTAACTGCTTCAATACTTTATCCAAATTGTTAGCACAATGATCAAAATCATTCCCATTGACTGAGAAGTCATCCATAAAAACCTCTAGAGAATCTTCAATCATATATGAGAATATCACCATCATGCACATTTAAAATGTGGCTGGTGCGTTGCAAAGATCGAAAGGCATACGACGAAAAGCAAAATTACCAAAGGGGAAGGTAAAAGTTGTTTTCGCTTGATCCTCTGGTGAATGGCAATTTGATTGTACCCAGAATAGTCATCTAAAAATCAATAGTAGGCTCTTCCAACAAGCCTATCCAACATCTAGTTAATGAAAGGAAGTGGAAAATTATCCTTCCTTGTAGTATCATTAAATTTGCGATAATCTATAGAAACTCGCCATCCTGTAGGAATACGTGTAGGAATTAACTCATCTTTGTCGTTGCTAACCACAGTGATGCAACTCTTTTTAGGCGTATTGCACTAGACTTACCCAATTGTTATCATAAATAGGGTAAATAATTCCAACATCAAGTCATTTTATAATTTCCTTCTCAACAACTTCCTTCATCTTCTCGTTTAATCTTCTTTATTGCTCAATCGATTGCTTGCCTTCATCTTCGAACATGATCTTGTGCATGCAAAAAGATGGGCTAATGCCTCAGATATCGACAATACTCCAAGCAATAGCTCGTTTATGTTGCTTAAGAAAATGGATCAATTTCTCTTCTTGAGTCACATCTAGTGTTGTGGACACAATAACTGGGAGAGTATTGTTATCGCCAAGAAAAACATATTTAAGATGAGCAGGTAGTGGCTTCAATTCCAGAGTAGGAGCTTCTTCAATAGATGGCTTCAAAATTGGAGTTGTTCTATTGGCTAAGTCTAAGGATTCAATCTGCCATCCATGCTTGATTTCAATGTTATTAGCTTCAACCATGCTGTCACAATCAGCTAAAAATTCATCATCAGATGTCACTGCAAACTCCTCAGAAAGTAATGTGCTTTGGTCATTGAATTCTTCCTCAATTAGATCCTCTAATACATCAATAGTATGACATTCTTATTGATCCTTGCCTTTAATATATTCGAAAAAACTGAAGGTAACGTGCTCATCATTTTGTCGCATGGTCAGTTCACTTTTGTAAACATTAATAAGAGTTTGTCTGGTAGCTAAAAAAGGTCATCCTAACATTATGGGAACCTCCTTGTCTGCCTCATAGTCAAATATAATAATATAAGTCGAAAAAACAAATTTATCCACTCGAACTAAGACATCTTTGATTTGCCCTTCAGGTTGAGACAAGGATCGATTTGCTAGTTGCAATGTCACTGTAGTAGGTTTCATGTGACCAATTCCCAATTTTCTGAAAGTAGATAGTGGCATTAAGTTGATGCTAGATCCCAAATCACATAAAGCCTTGCCTAAATAATGGTTGCCAATTAAACATGGGATAGTAAAGCTCCTAGGATCTTTGATTTTGGGTGATAACTTATTTGTCAAAATGGCACTACAGCCTTCTATGAGGACGATAGTTTCAATATTACTGAGCTTCTTCTTCTTGAACTAGAGCTCCTTCATAAATCTCCCATATCTAGGAATTTGCACAAGAGTGTCCACTAAAGTTATATTGACATGAAGTTGTTTCAGTGTGTTCAAGAACTGCTGATACTGCTTATCATGCTCATTCTCTTTGATTCTTTATGGAAAAGGTAAAGGTGGAGATACCTCAGGTTGCGCCTACATCTTTGGTTGCGTCGATAATTTCGAGGGTCGAACATTAGGCATAAGAGTGACAATTTGTGGAACTTCTTTGTCTGGTGCATCGATAAACCCTTCAAATTCAATCTTCTCACCAGGAATCACTTCACTAGTATCTTAAGGTACTACAATAGAATCGGTAGTCGGCTTGCCAATTTGTTTACCACTCCTAAGAGTGATAGCTTTGCAGTGTTCTTTCCCTTTTGGATTGGGATTTTTCGTGTCACTAGGTAGTGTGCCTCTAATGCCCAAAACAGAAGATGAATTCCCTTGTACAATAGCTTTCGTGCGAGTAATATGCTCTCGCATTAAAGCTTCAAGAGCTACTAACGGATCAGACGGGGAAGCTTGCGTGTACTATTGTTATCGATGTCCTTGAACATGCTAATTTTGTATTGAAGAGTATTGCAGTTGCATCTGATTCTGGTGTGGCTGCATCTGAGTATACTGATTGTAGTTTTGTTGTTGTTGATTGCAATTCCCTTGTCTTGGGTTATAATTTCCTTGAGTAGAAGTATTCCCATATCGGAATGTCGCAACATTGTGTCCAGCATTTTGAGTTCCCCAAGACTAGTGATTGTGTGCAAAATTATTGTTAGAGTTGCCATAAGAATTACTACGGATGTTATTGACATAAAATACATTCTCTGCATGTTATGGACAATCTTCATAACTATGGTTGTCACCGCAAATCTCATAACAAAAGGTAGGAACATCAACCTGTTGAGCGACTTGTATAGGTGCAACGTCATTAGTCCCTTTCATATTTTTTATCATATTCGCAAGAGAAGAAACTTGAGCACTAAGTGCAGATATTGCGTCCAATTCAATAACTCTCTGATTAGCTTTTGATTGTGCAGCTTTAGAGATAGGATATTGATAATCATTCTAAGCAATTCTCCTAAGAATTCTAACAACTTCATCATACGTACAATTCAACAAAGGACCATTGGCTGATGCATCGACAAGATTCATTATTTGTGAATTCAGCCCATTATAGAAAATCTCACTGTGTTTCCTGTTGAATGCTATGCATGGGGCAACGTCAAAGCAAAGATTTATAATGTTCCCATATGGTGTGAATATATAAGTAGTAATGTCATTTCAGAGACGAGCATTCATTGTCGGCGGGTTGAAGCACAGAACAAACTATGTTGCTAGTGCATTATAAGAAGTAATTGAGCCATTAAGTAGTCCAAGGAACTAAGTACGAGTTCTTCCTTGCAAAGAATAAGGAAATAACTGCATTTTTAAAGCGTCATCAGGAACACCTTGCTGACTAAAGGAAGCACAAATCAATAAAAATGATTTAAGATGTTCTCGTGCATCTTCATGTAGCAGTCCAGCATATTGTCCATTAGAATTCAACATTTGAAATATTACTGGTTTGAGTTCGAAATTCCAAACTTGGATTGTTGGCCTAACAACTCCCAGTTGTAAATCATCCAAAATAGGAACTACAAAATCTCGTATATTTCTATTTTGTATTTGATCGTCTTGCGATAACGTGAGTCATTAGCATTTTATGGCGGTATCTGGGGTATAGCAAGATTTTATCACTGCATCGGGTATATGACTGCATCATTTTTTGGTAAAGTCATATTTATTTGTTCTTGAAGTCTTCTTCAAACGATTCTTTCAATCTCTAGATCAAAATCAACAATAAACTCCAAATTGCTCCGGGTCATAAAACACCTAAAATAAAATGTTCAAGTAGCGACAAAAAGAAAAAGCGACAAAAAGAAAACAAGTTAGTAACAACTAAATTTTAGATAATAAAAAGAAAGTGAAAAAACAAAAACAAAAATAAACATCAAACAAACGCCATCCCTGGAAACGATTCCAAAACTTGATCGGCTGCTTAACGACACAACAATATTGTACAAGCATACACTGTCGATGCAAGTATAGTAGACAGATGTGAGTTTGTCGAATATCGATCCCACGAGGATGGTTGTCTTTTGTTTATTAATGTTTGTGCAATGAAAAAATAAAAACAAGATAAATTGTGAGAATAGTTGTCGGAGCTAAAACTAAAAAGTAAAGATGAAATATAATAATTATAAAATGGGATCCCCAATGAGAATATTCAACAGAATACTAAGTGCTTCTCACAAGATTTGAAATGATAGGTGATTGTTGCTGCAAATAAGTGCAATGAACTTACCAAGCTTAGCTTCTATATTTGATCTAAGATTTAAACATGGACATTAACCACACCTTCCGATGATGGCAATGCAACACAGTTAAGAACAAGTGGATTAAATTCCTCTAATCCCCAAGCAAATTCTGTTGTCAATGCTTGTTAGCTTAAATTATCACTGCACCTTCCAGTGACAGTGATCGCAATAACACTTCCATGCTAAAAACATTCAAACCCAAAGATTAAACAGTATAAGCAGATTGAATAAAATAACATTTAGTCTAGAAATCATGTGTACTTCTATACAAACATGAAATAAACAATAATCACCAGCATTAGAGAAGAAAAGTAAAAGAAACAAGTGGAGAATACTATTCCTAGACAACTTGACTTGCTCTCTCACTTCCCTCTTGTGTCGCACTTAGGACTCCTCGTTAGGAGCTGGTATGCATCTCTTGAAATCAGTTCACCCGTGGGAGCATAAGCCTCCATAGCTGAAAGCTCCAAAGGTAAGTTGAAGAAGAATATGGTACTCCACAAAAAAACCTCCTTTTTCACTTTCTTTGTGAGTATTTATATCCTTCCAAATTGTGCAAGTGTCCTTTCATCAAAATCAAGCTGTTGTTGGTCATACAAGTTGGTTATACCAGACTGGACAACTCACAGATTTCTGCTCTTATCCGGACAACTGTCAGGTGTGACGACAATCATGGATGCAATTTGAAAATACTCATGTAGCGACATTAGTACTAAAACATGACAAATTAAGGGTAATTAGGCTAAGGTCCATTGAGTTAGAAAATGCAATTTACTAAACTAAAAAATGCTAAAATATGTGCTAAAGATAACTACATGGGAACAACTTAACCAATAAGTAGGGAGAAAATAATGGTTCTTTCTAGCACTATCAATAGGCATATTTTCCAAACCCTCACGTAGTATTAGAATCCAGCTTACAAATGTTTCAGTTTTCTAAAAGTAGACATGGTACCCTCAATAGAAGAATACACTACGTTACCCCGTTGCTCGAGGACAAAGGTCAATAAAGGCTAGTATAGAGCTATCAATATCTCAACTTTCTTAAAGAAACGTATAAGCATAACCGAGGAGCGAACATTAAGTTACGATTAGGATTAAGGAAAAAGGGATAATAAGCTAATCTTGGTACACCCTAACGCAAGGAAAAGGTCGACATATTCGCCTTAGGTGTTTATGGATCAATCATCTTCCCTAAGGCATCAGTGCATATAGAGGATGTGGTCTCGAATTTGTGACTGAGTTGAAAGGCAAGCCAGTCCAAGAATGAGGAGTTATAAGGTAGAATAACTTGAGGTCTCACTACGGAGCTGTGAACTATGAGTTGACCTTCTCGAAGAAACTGTGAAAATAAACAGTGAATATTGAAAAACAACTCTAGCGCTTTCATGGGGAGGTCAAAGATAGAGATTATGTTGCGAATGAAGCTTTCGTCCAAATACGAGAAGTGACTAACCACTTGCAAGCCTTAGCCATTAAAGCTAACATTTTGAGCCTGAAATCGGAGTCAAACCAGAGAAAGAATTAGCTTGGCTTCTTAGGAAGATTTAGGCTTTGAGCATTAAGGCACGACCATATATGTATCTGTCTTATGTAAAGAAATTTGTTTTCTAGTAAAGTTGTTCAAATTGAACTGAACTAGAATCAACGCCTTTTTGCATGCATTTTACCATTTATTCGCATTGCACTTCATGCATTAAATTTAAAAAAAAATAATAATAATAATAAAATAATAAAATCTCATATATCTGAAACATTCGTGTCAGAGATAGTCGTCAACCTTAAATAGAAATTGAGAGAAAGCAAGATAATTAAGACTATGAGAATGTTTCAAAAAATGGAGAGGGGAACCTATCGATAATTTGTCCCTACACCCTTAGAAGTGTTCTAAACAACTAGACTATGGAGGAGCTCCCTATAGTTTTTAGGACTGTTTTAGAGTAATGTTCAGAACATACCTATTGCTCTAAGCCTGAGAGTAATAGGGATTTTTTTGTGAAGAGGGCACATAGCCACTACCTTTATTTCAATGAAAACGATGCATTTTTGTCCTATTCTGGAAAACATTTTATTCCTTTTTAGTCACACTCGTACTATATAAATTAACCATTCATAAATTCATTTATTCTTTGGATCTCCTCTTGTCCTAATAATAGGTCCCTTGATATCAATGATATGGGTGACACTTTTGCTGATTCAAAACCTCTTTCTTAGTAGGATATTTGCTCAAAGAAACCTTAGGATTTTAACGATAACCAAGAATGTAACTTGCCTCCCAATCTGCTATGGATGGTTGAGTGAGACGAGGAATAAATATCACCTCACAAAATTAGCAGAAACTATGAGTTTAGGAAAAACAAAAAGAAAAAAGTGAGACATGTACCTCCGCAGAAACAAGGAGGGATCTCATAGAGCTGCTTCGAGAAGTTGAAAAGGTCTTTGCATAGTCCAATCAAAGCATGTTGGGTTAAGTAATGATTTCGTAACACACAGGCTCCCATAAAGGAAGAACGCAGTCCAGTTCAACAGAAACTTCGAAGAATGAGGCCTAAAGTGCTAAAAAAGGAGAAAAAAAAAGAGTCAAGATGAAAACCCGTAAAGGGCATCTTAAAACAAAAAAAAAAAGAAAAAAAAGGAAAGAAAAAAAGAAGAAAAAAAAAGTCAAGATGAAAACCCGCAAAGGGCATCTTGCAAATCTATATATCTCCTTCACCTCTTCATGTCATGACCTCTTTGTATGTGGGGCATGAACGTTATTGAGCTAATTTTGTCTGAAGCTTTCAATGGGTATCGATTCATTACTTCACCAAATTGGTAGAAGCCGCTTCATATGTCGATCGGCGGTTAAGCAAAATCTTGAAAAAAAAATTATATGTTGATATGGAAGGCCAGAAAGGATCATATTCGAGACAATAGTGAAAGTCTGCAACCAATTCAATATCAAGTATCGCGACTCAGCACCACATCGCCAGAAAAAGTGAATAGGGTAGTGGAGGCAACTAATAAGAACATCAAAGGATTGATTAGAAAATAGTAGAGACATACAAAGGCTTGGCATGAGAAGTCAGTATTTGTTCTCTACGCTTATTTGAACATCCATTAGTACGTACACCGGGGCAAAATCTCTATTATTGGTTTAAAAAAAGAGGTAATTTTACCATTTTGAAGTCAAGACTCCTTACATTTGAATTTCGATAGAACCAAATTTCGACAAAACAAAACAAAGCCAATCCAAATTTGATTTGTTAAACATTGATCGATGAAAGGAGGCTAAAAGTTATGGTCTAATGTACCAAGAGCGAATGATGTGGACTTATGACAGAAAGTCTCTGTCCTTGAGAACTCTATGAGCGAGATTTGGTTTTGAAAAGATCTTCCTTGTACAAAATGGATTTTCGAAGGAAATGAATGCCAAATTAGGAATGACCTTATTAGGTAAAGAAAACCTTTTTCGGAGGAGATTTGAATTTGACCAAGATGGATAGTAAAGATCTACCCCAACCATGAGAACTCAGATTCAGTGCAAAAATTTCACCAAAAAAAAAGGGGGAAAAGAAAAAAAGAGAAGAAAAAAAGAAAGAATGAAAGAAAAAGAAAAAGGAGAGGTCGAGATGAAAACCCGTAAAGGGCGTCTCAAAACCTAAGGAGATTTTAGTCGAAAACTCGAAAGGGCAGCTCAAGTTTGGATAAAAAATAGTCTTCTCTTTCAAAAGTAACAAGGTACAGGAACTTTACATCTTGGGCATCGAAAAAGTACTTCAAGTTTCATGGGCACATATTGAGCTCAAAATGATCCTTATCAAGTTTGCTCAGAGAAGCTCATACTTTGATATCTAGGGCTTCTAATTTCATATCTGGTGTTTAGCAATTCTTGATCAATGTTTGCTATTTTTTATCAACATTCGCCATTTTTACCATTTTTTTTACAATTTTTTGCCATTGATTAATGTTTGCCATTTTTTTACCAACGTTTGACATTTTCTCATTCAAACCTTGTCTCAAATAACTTCGATCTTATCCATTTTCATAACTCCATCCAAATGAAATAACGGCTACTGGACTAATGACGGTATAGGGAGTAAAAAGATTTCTGCCTATCGCTCTAAAAATTCCTAAATAGACAAGGACCTGAAATAGGACTACTAGTTGGAAAGAACCAAACCTGAAGGTTGGAGGGTTCCTCGAAGCAAGTAGTTCAAGTTACGAGTATCCCATTTGATATTCATGTCAAAATACTAGACTCGAAAGGAGAACATGGTAACACATCAGTGATAGGACTTAGAAGAATGACGAAAATATCGACTTAAGGACTAAAAATGAAATCATTCTCAAAGATGACATTTTTGCAGTCATACCCACTTAGTTGGGAGCATTTGATTCATTTTGATCATGACATCCTAAAGGCATGGAAAAATGCCAAAGAAGCATATTCCACAGGTCTCATTCCCCAGAAAAAGGCATGATGGATCAATGAAACAACAAATCTTATATCCTTGAAGTTGCAAGGATCAAATTAAAACTAACATTAGCAGATCTTTATCTCCCTGAAGTTACACTAGAGCAAGATGAAGTCGCACCAAATCCTATCTTCCTGAATTTGTAGTGAAGTGGATTAAAGTAGTAGCAAATCTTTATCTCCCTGAAGTTGCAAGCAAGATGAAGCTACAACACCAAATCCTATATCCTTGAATTTACAAGGATTAAATTAAAACTAACATTGGAAAATCTTTATCTCCCTGAAGTTACAGTGGAGCAAGATGAAGCTACAACACCAAATCCTATATCCTTGAAGTTGCAAGGTCGGACTAAAACTAACATTAGAAGATCTTTATCTCCCTGAAGTTGCAACGGTACAAGATGAAGCTACAACACCAAATCCTATATACTTGAAGTTGCAAGGATCGAATTAAAACTAACATTGACAAATCTTTATCTCCCTGAAGTTACAATGAAGTAAGATGAAGCTTGATAACATTAGAAATGACACTTATTTTCTCCCTAAATTTGTGTATTAATTGTCTCTTTTGTATTACATTTAGCATGCATGATAGTTATTTAGTACTTAATATTTCTATTTTCTAAACTCAATGTTGTGAGTCTTAAATTCTTATTATTTCATGTCTTTTGTGCACTAACATCGCCATATGCAGCATATGTATTACATATGAAATTGTTAGCGTAGGGATCCATCTCGAAAGATCGATGCTAGAAAGAGTTCAAAGATGCAGCCACAAGTTTAGATTGGTGTTGCAGCTAGAATTATCACCGCATGGAAACATTTACTTTGTATAAGTGAATTCACACTGTAAGCACATCTGAAAGCACCAACGCAGGAATTTCACACGATGTCGTCACAATTAAAGATTGTATATCGTGCCTAAAAATGCGACGATAACCTACAGATTAACGAATATCACACCAGATTTACGTGAGTGCACAGTTGGATTTCAACAAGCTTTGACAGTTGCAAAAGAAGTTAGATTTGAGAGGAGATGAGATATAAAATTCTCAAAGCTTATAAATAAAGGAGAGAATAAGGAGATGAATATCAAGGAGTGAAGAAATTAAATTCTGCGAATTCTTTAAAGCTTGAAGCTTGGTTCTGGAGTCTAGTGAGCTGATCGAGCAAGTGTGCGATAGCTCTTGATAATGAGTGCTTAGTGCAATACAACAGGAGCAGTTAAAGGATAATCCTAGTAGCCTAGGAATAGTGTGCTTGAATTATCTGTTAATTCCTCTGCTAATGTTGATGAATTCTTATTGACACTTAATTGTATATGGAAATAACTTTCAATGTTAGATTACTTTGATTCTTATTCAATTCTTCTCATCTATTTTCTCTTGGATTTAATTATTTTTGACACGGAAGTGCAATTGCAGTCTACCGACACTAGAAAGTGCGGTGACAAGTTAGGTTAACAAGCATGTTAGCGGGAGTTACTTGAGACTAGGAAGAATGTTGGTCACTTGTTCTTGAGTGCAAAGCATTGCCAACAACTAGAAGGTGAAGTAATTGTGGGTGCTTGAGTCTTGGTTAAACAGTGAGATGTTATTGGTATGATTTCATTGGAACTTTATTACTGCGACAATTCATCTATAAAATACCTTGTCGGCTCATCTAGCGTTGCTACTTAGTGAAGTCAGTGATCCACTCCATTCTTCACACTTTATCACACTTTTACTTTTTCTGCATTTAAATTCTCAAAATATCAACAACAATTTATTTTACTTTCAGTTGCTCTGACATTTAACTTATAATTGCGTTGAAACTATGACTAACTTAGTGTTGTAGATCTGATTTAATTATGATAACATCTTTACTAGTATTTTCTCTAATTTTAACTTTAGTTGCTTCGACAATTGAACATCAAGAACTCTATCCTCATGGGATCGATATCCGGTAGAGCAAATCTATAAACTATACTTGCATCGATATGTGTTCGCTTGCACTTAAATGCTGTGACGTTTACAGGCCGATCAAGTTTTGGAGCCATTGTCAGGGATGGCGTTTGTTTGATGCTCATTTTTGTAGTTGCAGTTATTCTTTCTTACTTAACTTTTTACTAATCTGTTTAACTTTATTTGTTGATTTTCTCTTTATCCTTTAGGAGTTGTATGTCCACAAGGACAAATCCTAAGTATACCGTGAGCTTTGATCCAGAACTCGAACAAACTATTCGAAGGAGGAAGCAAGAGCAAAAGAAAATGGTTAGTAACAGCAACAATAATAACCTACCACCATTGTTGCCACAAGATGTAGTTCCTCCAATACAGCCACAACGAATTAATAATGTACCACCACCGCTGCCACAAGAAGAGCAGGTGCAAAACAAGACAGTCAGGGATTTTGTTGTTCCTGTACTAGACAATTTGCAACCAGGGGTTGTATGGCCAGCTATACAAGCTGGAAAATTTGAATTGAAACTAGTGACGTTTCAAATGCTCAATTCAAATGGGTATTATGCGGGCTTACATCATGAAGATGCACGAGAGCATCTAAAATCATTTCTACTTATCTGTGCATCTTTTAGCCAGCATGGTGTTCTTGATGATGCCATAAAAATGTAATTGTTTCCTTATTCATTGCAGGGAAGAGCAAGAACATGGTTCTTGGGTTTGTCTATTGGATCCGTTACATCATGGATTGCATTAGCAATGCAATTTGTGTTGCATTTTAATCTGTCGATAATGAATGCAAGGTTACGTAATGATATCACAGCTTACCATCAGTTAGATGATGAAAACCTACATACAACATGGGAGCGTTATAAAACTCTACTTTGGCGTTGCTCTATGCATGGAATTCAATAAGAGAGTCAGATCGAGATCTTTTACAACGGATTGAATGCCTAGAAAAGAAATTTTATCGACGCATCTGCAAATGGTCCCTTGTTAGATTGCTCTTACACTGAAGCTATACGAATTCTAGAGAGAATTACACAGAATGATTATCAATATCCTATCTCTCGTTCTGCTCAGGTAAAAACTAATCCTGGTGTCCTTTAATTAGATGCAATTTTAGCTTTGAGTGCACGAGTATACTCTTTGGCCAACATTATAAAGAATTGAAGGGAACAAGTGACGTTACCCTTATTGAAGTGGCACAACAGATGGATGTTCCGACATTTTCCTGTGAAATTTGTGGTGAAAACCACAGTTATGAGGACTGTCCACAACATGCTGAGAACACATTTTATGTCAACAACATCAGAGGAAATTCTTATGGTAACTCATACAATAATCGAAATCCATAACCTTGGGCGAATCAGAATGCATCTACATATAGATATGGAAATTCCTCACAGTAAGGGAGTTACAACAACAATCAGTAGTAGAACTATAATCAGAATTCTCATGTACGTTCAAATTCTGATAAAATATAGGTACATAATCAGATGCAATCACAAGTTAAAATTTACACAACAGACTGCACTGCCACATATGCAAAGATAGTATCAACAATAACAACAACAATTTTCTCAAGAAATATCAGATCCTATAGCTGCTCTTGAAGCACTAATGCAAGAGCATATTATGCGAACTGAAGCAATTGTTCAAGGTAATTCTTTTTCTATCTGTGCGTTGGAAGCCCAGCTAGGACAGTTGGCTTCTAATCTCAATACAAGATCACCAGGCACTTTGCCTAGTGATACTAAGAATTTGACGTAAAAGAGGAAGGAACATTACAAGGCTATCACACTGCGGAGCAGAAAGCAAACTGCTATACCAAGTAGAAATTTCAACCAAATGCATGTCGACATAACCGAACCAATGCAACAAAGAAAATTTGTTTTTGAAGAGAGCCCAGCAAAAATAAATGAGGAGGAGCCAATTGTAGTGACCTCTATGCCTACAATTCACCCAACGAAGACACAACTACCTAAGTTGATGTAACCTGTTATCCCAAAACAACCCTCTGATAATATACCTTTTCCATTTCCACAGAGATTTAAAGAGGAAGACCATGATAAGGATTATCAAAAATTTGTTTCTACTTTGAAGCAATTACACATTAACATACCTTTAGTAGATTCTCTTGTGCAGATACCCAACTATGGAAAATTCATGAAAGAGCTACTGTCAAAGAAGAAAAAGTGTCTGAAATCGAGATGATTACGCTCACAAAGGGGTGCAACACTGTGCTAACAAATAAGTTGCCACCAAAGATGAAAGACCCTGGCAGCTTCACAATCCCATGCTCTATTGGAAATCATTACCTAGGTAAAGCTTTATGTGATCTGGGAGCCAGTATTAACCTTATGCCTTTGTCCATGTTTAGGAAGTTAGGAATTGGATCGATGAAGCCTACTACGGTGACATTACAACTTGCTAATAGATCTCTAACACAACCTAAAGGCCAGATCAAAGATGTCCTTGTCCAAGTTGATAAGCTTGTGTTCCCTACTGATTTCATAATACTTGATTGCAAAGCAGATAAGGAGGTGTCCATCATCTTGGGACGCTTATTCTTAGCAACGGGATGCACTCTTATTAACATTTTCAAAGGTGAGCTCATCATGTGAGATAATGACGAGCATGTTACCTTCAGTGTATTTGAAGCATCTCCTTCTACAAGTACGGAGCAATGTCACCACATTGACGTGCTGACAAGATTATTATAGAAGAATTTAATGAACAAAGTTCAGTAGTTCCAGATGAAGATGCAGTGACATCCACTGATGATATCCTAATTAAATGCGACCACAAAGCTAAGGCTAATAGTTGTGAGCTGAAACAGGGTTGACAATTAGAATCCTTGGATTTTTCTAACAGGACGATCCCTATGTTTAAACCATCAATTGAACAAGCTCCTACCTTGGAGTTAAAGTCATTGCCAATGGATTTGAAGTATGTCTTTCTAGGTGGCAATGACACATTACCTGTGATTGTCAGCGTAAGCCTTGACGCAATTCAAGAAGAAAAGTTCATCACAATTTTAAGGGAGCACAAAAGTGCCATTGCATGGAGTATTGTAAACATCAGAGGCATTAGTCCCTCTTTTTGCATGCACAAAATCAGACTATGAGATGAAGGGAAGAAGTGCATTGAGCAACAGCGAAGGCTTAATGAGAAAATGAAAAAGGTAGTGAAGAAGGAGATTATTAAGTGGCTAGACGTGAGCATCATCTACCCCATTTCAGATAGCACATGGGTGAGCCCTGTTCAATGTGTGCCCAAGAAAAGCGGTAGCATAGTGGTGAGTAATGATAAGAACAAGCTGATCCCTACTTGAATTGCTTCTGATTGGCGAGTGTGTATGGACTATCGCCGTCTTAACGCAGCCACAAAGAAGGATCACTTTCCTCTACCATTCATTGATCAGGATAGGCTAGCTAGTAAAGCTTACTATTGCTTTCTAGATGGCTACTTTGGATATAATCAAATTGCCATTACGCTAGAAGATCAAGCAAAAACCACGTTCACATGCCCATTTGGAACTTTTAACTTTCGACATATGCCATTCGGATTATGCAATGCACCAGCCACATTTCAGAGGTGTATGATGGCTATCTTCTCGGACATGATTGAAGATTCACTGGAGGTATTCATGGAGATTTCTCTATGTATGGACAGAATTTTGACCAATGCACCGACAATCTGGCAAAAGTATTAAAGAGATGCAAGGACACAAATCTAGTGCTGAACTGGGAGAAATTTCATTTAATGGCAACTAAAGGCATTGTCCTTGTCCATTGAATATCACGTCAGGGCATTGAAGTAGACAAAGAAAAGGTAGAAATCATTGAAAAATTACCACCACGAATGTTAAAGGAATAAGAAGCTTTCTTGGTCACGCTAGTTTCTATAGGAGATTTATCCGAGTTTTTTGTAGGACTTCCAAACCACTATACTCGTTACTAGAGTAGAATAAAAAGTTTGTGTTTAATGACGCATGTCTGGACACGTTTGTCACAATAAAGAAGTAGCTAGTACAAGCTCTAATTTTCATAGCACCAGATTAGACGAGCCATTTGAATTAATGTGTGATGTAAGCGACTTTGCTGTAAGAGCTGTGCTGGGACAACAAAGAGAGAAGGTATTTCACTCAATTTAGTATGCTAGCAACACTTTAACTAACACGCAGGTAAACTATACAACTACTGAAAAGGAATTACTAGCAATCATTTTTGCATTCGACGAGTTTTGCTCATATCTTGTCGACGTAAAAGTTATTGCCTACACAAATCACTCTGCGTTGAAATACCTTTTTACAAAGAAAGACACCAAACCTAGATTGATCAGATGGATCTTGCTCTTACAAGAGTTTGATATTGAAATTAGAGATAGGAAAGGATCCGAGAATCAAGTAACAGACCACTTATCCCGTCTAGAAGCTGGAAGTGAAGATGGCAATCAGCTACGCATTGTCGACGCATTTCCAGATGAGAAATTATTCTATGTCAACATATCTCCATGGTATGCTGATTTTGTCAATTATCTTATTTTTGGGAAGTTTGCCTTGAGTGCCAATGGTCACGAGAAGATCAGGTTTATGCGCGACGCTGCTAAGTATCTTTGGAACGAGCTATACCTGTTCAAGGTATGCATCGACAACATTATTCGTCACTGTGTTCCTGAAAAAGAGATGACTTCCGTCCTAAGACATTGCCATGATGCTCCCTATGTAGACCATTTTGGTATAATGAGGACTGCTGCAAAGGTCCTAAAATCTAGATTCTTCTGGCCACAATTTTGTTCAACAATGTGATAGATGTCAACGCATAGGTTCTATATCTCGCCGCAACGAGATGCTCCAACAACCTATTATGGAGGTGGAGTTATTCAATGTTTAGGGTATAGATTTCATGGGACCATTTCCAAACTCCTTGGGGAATGTGTATATTTTAGTTACTGTTGATTATGTCTCTAAGTGGATCAAAGCAATTGCGGTTCCAATGGATGATGCTCGAATGATGTTAAAGTTTTTCCACACGTATATCCTTACAAGATTTGGAACACCTAAGGCATTGATAAGTGATCAAGGTACTCATTTTCACAATAACCAAGTAGCGACAGCTTTAAGACGCTATGGTGTGAAGCATCTTATGGCCACAACATACCATCCACAAATGAATGACTAAGTGGTGGTCTCCAATCGACAAATTAAAAGTATACTTGAAAAGGTGGTTAATCCATCTTAGAGAGATTGGTTTTCACAGCTATATGATGCATTGTGGGCACTTCGCACTACCTATAAAACCTCGTTGGGGATGTCGCCTTATCAATTAGTGTTCGTAAATCCTGTCACTTACCGGTTGAACTTTAACATAAATCCATGTGGGCGATCAAGTAGGTGAACATGGATTACGATGTTGCTGGAAGAAAAAGGTTGTTGGACATTGCTGAGCTGGAAGAAATTGGACGCAATGCATATGAAATGCTGTCATATACAAGGAAAAGACTAAGAGATGGCATTACAATATCATCTTGCGACGACAATTTAATCTTAGTCAGTTGGTACTTTTGTTTAATTCATGTTTGAAATTGCATCCAGGTAAACTGCGTTCAAGATGGTCAGGCCCTTTCAAGGTTGTCGAAGCATTCTAGAATGGTGCACTGACAATTGTAGATCTGAAGGATGGTCACCAATTTAAAGTAAATGGCCAACGACTAAAGCATTACGTAAGCCCAAATGTCAAAGAACACAACGAGACCATAGATCTGGTCACATTTAAATAATGTCATTGCATTCTTACATTTATGTTTATTTCTTCTTCTTTTTTACTTTATTTCTTCTTTTATCTATTTCTTTTTAGATTCTATGTAGGAATAAAAATTGATTTTTTGTTGACGCATCAAGAAGCACAACTTGTCGGTGCATTCTATGATGATTCAGTGAAACTTTTGCATCAAGAATCGTGTCGATTGATCTTCATCTATCCTTAGCCGTTAGATCAAACCAAGAGGTACGATGTGTAGCCTGGCATTTATTGGATACAAACATAACGCTTTCCCACACCTTTTGAATCATCACATCTCCTCCAATCCAGTGTTTATAAAACCCTTTTCCTACCGACTTCCTTCTTCTACTCACACTCATTGTTGTTGCAACCATCTCCTCCATTGTCTTCAAAATTTTCTGCAAATTATTTTGATTTCTTTACCTAGTTATTATGGCAAGAACTAGAGGAGCAAAACCCCTTTAAAATCCCCCGTTTAAGCCTCAACCATTACGGTTCAGAATGCCGACCAACCTTCACAAAAAGAACCCATCCTGTTCCTTTCCAAGGTGGCAAAAGATTGCTACCACGACATCATGCTCAAGAGAAACTGTCACCTGAAGCAGGGCTTTCAGTTGTCACACATCAGTCATTGGGGAAACAAGTTGCAAGGACAATCTCTCGGCTGGGCTGGGAAACTTTTTGCGACCATTCGAACGATTACTCCCCTACTTTGGTAAGAGAATTCTATGTCAACTTGGTAGATTTTGAATAGGAGTTCGTGTTTGTACGAGAAGGCTTGGTACCTTGGAGTGTGACTCATATCAACGCACTCTTCCACTTCGCTAAAAAGAAGGATACCTACACTGCGTTTTTAGAGGAGTTAACAAATGAAGGTGCTGACATGGTGATGAGAGACTATGCGTCGAGGGTGCAGTATGGGTTGGCATTGGTCCACACAACTATATGATGCATCAACGTTATCTCACAACTTAGAGCAAGGTATGGTTTCACTTCATTAACAGTCAAATTCTACCTTCAACCTATAGCACAACTGCGACGCTGAATCATGTGTGCCTGTTATACTCCATTCTGAAGGGACGTCATATCAATGTCGGTGGAATTTTACATGAAGAAATTACTAAAACTACGGGTAAACAGACAAGTATCTTACCTTTCCCTTCTTTAATTATGATGCTCTATAAATAAAGGGATATTGTGCCCCGAGATGGTGAGGAAGTGTTAGACAACAAGGGGCCAATAAATGATATCTTAGTAGAATGAATGACTAGGGGACAAGAAACCCCTTTAATGAAAGAGGAGCCTAAGAAGAAGGAAAAAGGGAATGGAAAGAAAAAGGAAAAGCAAGAAGATGCGCCCACAAACCCTCAAGTTGAGAAGAAGCTGGCTACAATCGAACATATTATTGATCACATGGATATGCACCAGGTTCACCTTGTCAGCATGTTGGACGAAATGGATTACAGGTAAAATTTCTTCTATGCATACACAAGGGCATGGAACAGCGTTATTGTCACCACATTGAGAAATCTAAACCCAAATCCAATGCCAAATCTCCCTGTATTCCCACCTATTGTTAGGGAAGCCCCATCATCCTCTAAACAACTTACTTTTGAAGGTAGGCCTCAACCTGTCTCATCCCTAATGAGAATTTATATCCCTAATGATGAGGAGCCAGAGGGACATTCCAATGCCATAGATGACTGTTTCAGAACTATCTCCAGCTTGTTCGAGGATGAATTTTATAATAGCCTTGAGGCTAACATAGCGGAAAGGGAGATTGTTGCTGAGGAGATGAGTACACCGATCGTATCTATGGGTTTTGAAGCCGGGGAAGTCGTCGAACCAAACACAGCTAAGAAGGAGGAACTTTAGAAGAAAAACGAAAATAAGGAAGAGAAAGAAGAAGACAAGGGAGAAGAGAAGAAGAATGAAGAAAAGAAAGATACCTCGATAATTTTTGAGGTAGAATTTGGCGATGCAACTAACAGTACAGGGGCATTCGTTGAAAAATTGGCTGGCTCCACCTGAAACGAGCTAGGCTAAGGCAGTCACCAGCAGCTCCGAAGATCTTAACTTGGCCATTTTGCCTTATGTAGCACCGCTTGCTGAAGTCCATCCATCTGATGTGACTGTTGATGAGGCCACCACTCAACTGGCTGTAGAGGAGCAATTAGCTGCTCTGGTTGATTCCAAGGACAAAAAGTGAAAGAGGAAAGATAAGAAAAAGAGGAGCAAAGCAGAAGAGGAGCGTCCAAAGAAGAAGAAGAAGAAAGGCAAGAGTAGCCACTTCATCAACTGTTGAACAATGAGTTAGTTAACTTTTCATTAGTTAGTTGCATGCATAGCATTTAGTTGTCATTGCATTTTTATTTGTCATTGCATTTTATTTAGTGCATTTGCATTGTAGTTGCATTTCCATTCTTATATGTATAGTATTGTCAGTGCATTGGGGACAATGCAGACATTAAGTTTAGGGGGATCTTATGTGAAATGGAAATGCGATTACACCCACATATTTGAAAATTTATTTGTTTCTTTAGTTTAATGAAAGTATGAGAAGTTTCAACAAAAATGTGACCATAATTTTTATCTTATGCATTAATCTTGAATTGTTCGGATGCTGATATGTGAATTGGGTGAATATGAATGAATATTGAGCTCTGCTATTTTTGAATGAATGATTAAAATTGCACTAGTAATGAATGGATAGTATCAATCTTTGAATCTTGAAATAACTTACCAAATGCAGCAACATGGTTCTAATAAAAGACACTCTAATTTGAGTGCATTATGACTTATCAAGGAAGAACACTCCGCTGCATGTGTTAGAAAAATCATCTAGCCAAAGGCTGTCACTATAAGAGTGTGTGTCGGCGCAATTACATGCCGCCTGAGGGTTTGATGCACCCCATCATTACTACTCAAGAACAAAGGTAGAGTAATGCAATGATATCTTTCAGTCACTTATAAATAAAAAAGAAAAAGGAAGAAGAGGAAATGAGAAAAGAAGAAAAAAAATATTGTTTTGGTTAAGAAAGGTTAAGATTCAAAGCATGCTGCTAACATTAATGAAGTGACAGTTTTAATTATTCATGCATATAAATTGTTGGTGCATTATTCTATCATATGAATACAATCTATACATTAAGATTCAAAAGAATTTGAGTTGCTAGAATGATGATTGTGGTGACATGTTTTATTTGTGACTTTGTTAACTTTTATTTACTTGAGGACAAGTAAAGACTCAAGTTTGGGATTGTCATAGCATTAGAAACGACACTTATTTTCTCCCTAAATTTGTTTATTAATTGTCTCTTTTGTATTACATTTAGCATGCATGATAGTCATTTAGTACTTAGTATTTATATTTTCTAAACTCAATGTTATGTGGCTTAAATTCTTGTTATTTTATATCTTTTGTGCACTAATGTCACCATATGAAGCATATGTATTGCGCCTGAAATTGTTAGCGTAGGGATCCATCTCGGAAGATCGATTCTAGAAAGAGTTCAAAGATGCAATCACAAGTTTAGATTGATATTATCGTTTATTTTATCCCACTACTATTTTGCTTAATCTTTTTCTATTTCACCTTTATTATCATTATTATTTGACCATAACATCATTTTATTATTCATATATTATTCTGTTTTTCCCATTTTTTTATAATTATTTTCATTGCTATTTTAGCATCATTGATAAAAGTTCATTGTTATTTCTACCATAGTTACACTATCTTTTCTATTTGTCATCTTCATTATTAATACTTTTGCTTTATTTATGTTGTTGATTTTATCATTAGTAGTATCATTGTTTTATTTTATTATTACACATATATTTGTTTTATTTTAATCATCATTGCATTGAATAATATGCTCATATACATTTGTTAACTCGTATATAATATACTAGAATAAATTAATCACACGTCGCATTAAAATGTCGTATTCAATTTTCACATAATAAACAAGATTTCAAAATCAAGGTTATGTTTTTTTATTTAGCGAATTCGAGAAATTGTGCCCTAACGTGTTGGGTATGGTTTTTCTTTGATACTAAATAATTGAGTATCCTATTTAAAATCGATAAATGCTCAATGTTCTATTATTTTAAGGGACTCAAAAAATTGTGTCCTAACGTGCTGGGTATGGATTTTTCTTTGAACCTAAGTAATTGAATATTCTATGTAATATCGATAAGTGTTCTTTATTTTTGAAGATTTGAAAATGTTGTGCCCTAACTTACTGGACATGATTTTTCTTGATTAATTCGAAATAAATGAACTTCCTCCACAAAATTCAAAATTTTAAATAACATTAAAACATCTCATTCATGTATTTATGGATCGTATTTTAAATTGTACTCGTGTTTTCAAATTTTCAACAATCAAGACATTAGATAATCAACTAGGTACCAATTTTGGGCGTGTGAGGGTGCTAATCCTTCCTCACATGTAATCAACTCGGGAACTTATTTTTTGGATTTTGAAGACCGAAACTTTTGTTTAAATGAACTTAAATATTTTATGGTGATCCAATCACACCAAATAAAAAAGATTAGTGGCGAGTCCATTTTCGATTTTAAAAATATAAGTCGAGACTTTTTTTTTCAAAAAAATGGTTTCAACAGAGCTCATAAAGCAAGACTTTAAAAAGAAAAGTTCTGAATTGGGGAAGAAAATAGAGACATTAGAAGAAGAAAAGATGCAATTGGGATTGGATGTTGATATCCAAAGGTTAGAGGTAGAGAAGCTGAGGAAAAGAAAGAAAAAGGCTAAAGAGGACTTGGATAGTTTAAAGAAAGACTATAAGAAGCTCCGTCTATAGATGAGAATCGCTGGGTTAGGCAATATATCAAAACAATGGCAACAACAAGTCAAAGAGGAAAGAAATCGAGCAGATCAGTGGAAGAGAAAGTTTCAAGATGCTCAAGTCCAATGAGATGCCATAAAGAGTGACCTGTTAGAGAGCTAGGTCGAGAAAGCTAAGTTGAGGGCCCAAATAGTTAAGTTAGAGGAGTCTTTGCATAGGCACTGCAGTCGTAACTCTGTCACAGAATTGAGGGCAAGTCAGGCTGAGAATGAAGAATTAAAGAAAAGAGTAGAAGAACTAGAAGCTTCATTACAAAACTACGAGATTCGGATCGAGTTCCTCAAAAAAACCTTGGAGACAAGTGATAGGAAACTTCAACACTCTCAGAGGCAAGTGAAACGATGAAAATATATAGACTTTTTCATACCCTTTTTAACTCACATTCATGCAAATTCTTAGTAATTAATGTCAAAAATACAATTTAATTATAAAATAATTAATCTGTGATAAAATTTCAAACATATTGATTTTTAATTATTTTTATAAATATTAAACATTAATTTGGTGATTATTTGACAGTTTTGCACAATTGGTGAAAATCGACCAGGTAGACACTACCGATAGTTGGAACTGTTGAGGAAATTTTTAAACTGAATTAATGTCAAGCTAAGAAGAATAATTTTTTAGCCGAGGTCGGTCCAATATGAAGCAAAAGTATGCTTTATAATTATATTTTTAATTCAATTAATTTGGGTTAAAAATAAATTATAAAGACCGAAGCAAAGTGGCTCGAAGTGCATGCAACCCACACTGACTTGAGCTACCTATGTGTCGTCCATTTGCTTACCAATTCAGCTTATTATGTTGACCATTTCAACCTTGCAAAAAAGGCCCTAAAGTTTGCCAAAATCTCATTCAAACCCCTCCACTTTTGATAGTTTCAAATATTCACTCCAAACCAAATTTAGCAAAGTTTGAACTTGTCAAACCTTGCTTATGCATGGCTGAACAAGGGATGTTGGTGGATTATATTTATTTACTAAATATATCCCCCAAATCTCACTTATAAATACCACCCCCACTCACCTCATTTTACACACCAATTCACTTAATTCTCTCTTTTTTCTCTCATTTTCTCTCCAGGTCTTCCATCCATTTTCCCTTCCTTTCCCTTGTTGATTTTCCCCCTTGGAAAATAATGGTTCTTCAGCCCTTGCATAGCCTTTGTTGAGTGTTCATTAGGGACCTCTATCTAGGAAGAATCAAGCAACAACAACGAAGAACACGAAAGCAGTTCTTGAGAAATTGCCAGATTAAATCCTATTATTTTTCTCATATTTTAGATTCTTGTTTGTTATCATGATGAATGCTATTATTTCTTTAATTAAAATGGCTTAAATTTCTTAAAGTGTTGGGCTGATTGTGTTGATTTCTTGATTATTTACTTATCATGTTTATACTGCTGTAGGCCTTGAATATTTTGTTTAATTAAATATTATCATGTCTAAGTTATTATTGCATTACCCTTGTGATATAATTATTGAATTAATCATTTAAGCACGTTGAAACTGTGATTAATGGACACACTATTTAATTTGTGCATGCTTAATCTTTTAACAAAGCTAAGGGTTAGAATTGTGATTGTATTGGAGAATACTAGCCTTGCATAACTTGCAAGATTTTAGTGATTAAATTGTTTCAATATAAGTGTCTGTTGTTACTTCACTTGATCCTTTACATACTTATGAATATTAATTTAGTTGGTTATATTGGCATAGGTGTATGTTCAAGAGAAATTTGATTTCATAATGTATGTATGTGCTATAACACATTTACTTATCAAAGATTAGTTTAGTCGATCGTATTGGCATAGGTGTATGTTCAAGAGATAAACTAATTTTTGTAGGTAATGTTGTTCAAAGTCAGCAAGATACTGGGTTACTGTGAATATTATTTTGTAACAAGCATGAACATGATTTAGATTTAATCAAGTAATTAAAGCAATTAACCTTACACATTTATGTCATATTGATTAAAACATTTAGAAGTCGTGCATAGGAATTTAATTTAGTTTAGAATACATAGATTAATATCTCTCACATATATTATCTTGTTTTTAACCAATTTTTTGATTTAGTATTTCATAAATACTTTTCATAGCACAATCCTTATGGGTACAATACTCGACATTTACTTGTCACTTTATTACTTGAGCATTATTGTGTACACTTGCAAATTTTCATCATTCCAGCAAGTCAGAGATCGAGACTATGTCATGGGTGAAGCATTGACTCAAGTGAGAGAAGTGGCAGAATACTTGCAGATGTTAGCTGTTCCAGCTGATGTTTTGAGCTTAAAGTACGAATCAGAGTCTGATAAGGGCCAAATGTTAGCATGACTCCTTCAAAAGATTAAGACTTTAAGCATTAGGGCAAGGCTTTATATGTAATTATCTTATGTAAAAACATTCATTTTCTACTAAAGTTATTCTATTAGAATTCAACTAAGAGTCAATATATTTCTTGTATATGCAATCATACACTCATAAAGCTTTGCATCGCATTTCATGCATTAAAATTTAAAAAAAACTTCCCTAAGTAATTAAAATTATGATAGTTACTTTAGAAAATAAGCAAATCAACACCCTTACGGTACTTGTACTAACTCTAGAGCAATGGATCAAAGATTGGAAAGATTAGAACAAACTCAAAAGGACATGTAATATCAGTTGCAAGCACAGCTACATGATCAACTAGCCAAAGTGCAGCAAGACATGAAGGTTCAGATCATCAAAACCCAGAAGGATATTATCAATTAGCTAATCTATTTACTAGCTGGGAGAGTTGATAAGGGAAAGGGTCTTACAATAAACCCTAAAGAAGAGAGTGAGGATCTTCCATATCCTCCGGGTGTCACCCCTATGCATGTCCAGGATCAGCAGGAGACATGTGTACGAGGAGCATCTGTCACCATCAAACCACAGTCGTACCTAATTGGCACATCAAAACCAGTGAACTACCTAATAGGCTCTGGTTCTAACCCAGGAGATAACCCAATCAACCCTATCATACCAAATTTTAATGAGGTAATAGAGACAGAGAAAAAATTAGTCGAACTCTCGAATCAGTTGGAGGAGCGTTATAAATGGTTAGAGGATAGATTCAAAGCGATAGAAGGAGATGAGGTTTGCTGTGGGATGGACGCTAAGGAATTGAGTTTGGTCCCAAACCTAGAACTTCCCCCCAAGTTTAAGGCTCCGGAGTTCGAAAAATACAATGGGACGAGTTGCCTAAAAGCGCATATCACCATGTTTTGTAGAAAGATGATGGGGTATGTCCATAATGATCAACTACTAATCCACGGTTTGCAGGATAGTTTGATAGGATAGATTGCAAAATGGTACAATCAATTAAGTCATGCTAGGATCAATTCTTGGAATGATTTGGCACATGCTTTCATGAAGCAATATGGCCACATCACCGATGTGGCTCCTGATAGGATCACGTTGCAAAATACGAAGAAAAAGCTAAGTGAAAGCTTCAGGCAGTATGCCTAAAGGTGGAGTGATATGGCCACTCAAGTGCAGCCACCACTATCTGAAAAAGAGACAACCATGCTCTTTGTTCATACCTTGATGGCGTTATAAATTAATCATTTGATTGGAAACGCTAGAAAGAGTTTTTTTGATATAGTCATGTCTGGAGAAATTATTGAAAATGCAATCAGAAGTGGGAAGATTGATGCTAGAGAAAGTGCTAAGAGATCTACTCCTAGAAGGAAGGATAATGAAGTGAACAATGCAGGCTTATACAGGTCAAATTTTGCAAAGCCGATCATGGTGACACAGTCTAAAGCCCTGATAGCCAATTATCAAAGCATTCCAAGAGAAGAATCAAGCTCGAGGCTGAACATTAAAAGAGCCCAATTTACCCCTATCCCGATGTCATACAAGGAGCTATACAAAAATCTATTTGATCCCGTGTAGTGTCCTTGTACTATTTGAAGCCAATGCAACCTTTGTTCCTGAAATGGTCCGAATGCAAATGCTCAATGAAAGTACCATGCAGGAATAACTGGACACTTAATTGAGAATTGCACTGCCTTCAAGAAGCTAATTGAGAGGTTCATTCATATGGGAATCATGAGGTTCGATGAACCAACAGGACCCAATGTAGTTGGAAATCCCTTGCCTAATCATCCTAATCAAGGAGTGAATGCGATAACGGAGGAAAAGAGCAAGAGGATTAAAAATGACATTGGGGAGGTCAAATCTCCATTAAAATGGGTGTGGCAGCAGATGGTCAACATGGGCTCGATCGTACAAGATATGAAAGACACAGTAATAAAAACTAAAAATTAATGTGAGTTTCATTCCAATTAGGGGCATAGTATCCAAGAGTCTGTCGAATTCAGAGCCTTGGTACAAAAAATGATTGATAATAAGGAGCTTTAGTTCTTTGAGATGGAGGATATAAAGGGAAAAGATATTTGTGCTTCTAAAGAAAGGACATTGGAAAAAAGCTTATAAGGCCAGTCTACCGATGGTAATCATATTTAAGCCAAGGGGTAATGAGGTTGGAGAACGAATGACACCACGGGTTATCATTCAAAAACCTGGAACAATTCCTTATAAGGACAATAAAAGGGTCTCGTGGAGCTATGACTACAATGTGATGGTGCCGAAAGGGGAAGGATCGAATATATATGTAAGTCTCATCACACGTAGTGGGAGATGCTAAAACCAAACAAATGTAGAAAATGAAGCTAACAAAGAAAAAGCCCTAATGGTTGAGCTTGAAGAGAGAAAGACCAATAAACCCGAGATGCCAGTGAATAAGCCGATAATTGAAGAGGCCAAGAATTTCTTCAAATTCCTAAAACATGACGAGTATAGCATGGAGGAATAGTTACATAAGCAACCAGTTCACATATCAGTTTTAGCTCTACTATTAAGTTCATAAACCCATCGTAGCATGCTAATGAAAGTGTCTAATGAGACATATGTTGTTGATGATATCTCGGTAAACAAGCTAGACCGACTGGTTTATAACTTGAATGCAGATAATTTCATCTTGTCCAATGATGATGAAATACCTTCGGGGGGCACAGGCTCAACGAAATGTAACACCCTAATTTGTCAAGAACAGTGACTCGGGGTCACGTTTGACACCGATTATCTAGTAAATCTAAGTGTTTCAACAATTTTTGGGTGACGGAGAGTATTATAATAAATTTTAGCTTAGAAATTGGATGAGTAGAATATTTAAGAAATCATGAGAATTAAGGGGCACAAATTTATAAATAAAATTTAAAAGAAGACAAATGACAAGAGTGAAGTGATAAATTAAATAAAATAAAGAAAGTTAGGGGCCAAGCTAATAAATAACCCATAATTAGAAATAGTGGAGAAAATAGTGGTAAATTATGAGATTTTTGTGTGGTGGAAACTTAGTTAAATAAAATAATAATAATTAGTTAGTGGATATAAAAAGAGAGGAAAACTAAAAAGAGAATTTCATATCTTCTTTATTTTTCTTTTGGCTCTCACGAAAAGGAGGAAGAAGCAATTGAAGGAAAAGAAAATTTGGGTTATATCCATTAAAGCCTTCCATGTAAGTTTTCTAAAAAGATTTTAGTTATGAATTATGTTTTGGGTTTTGGGTTAAGTTTGTGATCGACTCAATTAACCTAAAGGGGGAATTTATGGGAAAAAACCTTGTTAGTTTAGGGTTTTGTTATTTGTGAGATTTTTAAATTTGTTGGAGTCCAATTTGTCCAGGCCTAACACACACCAAATAAAACCAAAAACCAAAATAAATTTTAATGTCCATTAAAATAAACAGTCCAAAATTACAAAAAAAAAAACCAAAATAAAAATCCATTACAAATTACCTGACCCAATAGCCAACTAAACCCAAACCTAACCCAACACCCAAAAGGCCCAAGAGACCCAAAAAGAAAAAAAAACAAAACAAACATAAAAAACCTTAGGTTTGACCTAGGCTCCTCAGTCGTCGCTCCCCATGTCAGAGTCGCCTGCCACCCACGCCCCTAAGGTTGCCTCCTCAACCACGTTTGCACCCCAAATGGCAAAATGTGTTCCCAAGCGCCATTGACAGAGAGCCTCTTTGTCATTTTCGTCTAGTACCTACAAAGAAACAAATAGCAAAGCTAGAGACTAGAAACTAGAAGATAAAAAAATTGTATCCCAATCGGCTATAAAGCCTCGTTTCAGATTTGTAATTTTTTTTAAAGGTGAATATATACAAAAAAAAAAAAAAGCAATACAATCAGAGTTTTAAGGTATTTCTACTTGTTTTTTTCTTTATTTCGAAATAAAAATATAAAATGAATAAAAAATAACTAAAACTAGGGTTTCAAAATTTTACCTTTTGTCTTCGTTTTTCATTAAGGGGAATTTGTTCCTCAAATTGGGGCCCCTCCGAACAACCTATGTTCGTGTAGGAACTCTGATGTAAAAGAATAAAATAAAAAGAAATCGAAGATCTCTAAAAACTGAAAAGTTTTTTTTTTTAATTTTAGGGACTTGATGATTTTTTTTGAAAGATCTAACCATGGATATTTATTCGGGGCAGAAAATACTTCAAATTAAAATATAATATAAATTTGATTTTAAAAAAAAAAGGAAATTTTTCAGATCTGATTTTTTTTTTTTAAAAAAAACACCTAAAAAACCAAAACTTTGATTTTTTTTAAAAAGATCTAAGCTTAATCTTGAGAGATCTAAGCCTAGATCTAAATTAAAAAAAAACTAAAAATGTTTTTTTTTTCAAACCCTAGCCGTCGCGTATGGTGGTGGGCCGACAACGGAGACCGGTAGATGTGGTTGAGCCACGGCAGATGGACGGGGATCCCAAGGATCGACCTTAGGAAATTTCAGAGAAAAAAATGAAGCTTGGAAAGGGTTTTTGTTTAAAATGGGGTTAAGAGTGATTTTTTTTCTTATTTTTTGGTTTATATAGGAAAGTAAACGACGTCGTTTTGGGCTAACATCAATGTCCTCAAAATGACGTCATTTTGGTGTTCAACTCGACTGACTCAGATCTGCCCCCAAGATCAGTGTGTTTTCTAAAGGGGGATATTTACGGGTTTAATCCTTTCGCCTTTGCCCACTATTTCAATCTCGTCCCTAGTGACCATTTTCAATTTATTTTAAATTTGCCCTTGTATTTTTGCTCCGTTTTCAATCTGGTCCTTAGATCAACAACCTTTGAGGAACTGACACGTGTCAGGATTTGGGAAATATACGCATAAAGTCCCTAACCTTTTTAAATTACATGATTTCAACCCCATTTGTTTTTTCTTTTTAATTGTTACTTAAGACTTTATTTTTGTTTTAATCTAATCCTAGGGTTGTCTTTTCGTTTTCAAATTATACCCTTTATTTACTCTTTATTTTAATTAAGTCCCATTTTTTTTTTTAAAAAAAATAACCCCTTTATTAATTTTTTTTAGTAAAAAATTTAAATTTTTATTAACCGTTTTATCTATTTTTTAAAAATTTAAGTCTTTCTCTTTGTATCTCTTTTAAAATTCCCTTTATTTTTATTTAATTCCTTTTATTTATTTTTTTAAATTAAATTTATGTGTTTTTACAATTTTACACCTATTTTATTTTATTTGAAGCTTTCATTTATTTTTATTACATTTATATTTTTCAATTCAAACTTTCATTTGCTTATTTTATTTTATATATCATATTTCATTTATATTAAACCCTTTTTAATATCTAAAATATATATTTTAGTACTTTATACTATGTTCATACTTTAGCTTTCGTATTTTATTTATCATTTTCTGTTACTAACATGTTATTTTATTTATTAATTCTTGTCCTTACTATTATTGTTGCTATTTTTTATTTGCATTGTATATTACGTTTGCAAACATTCGTTAATCTTTGTACAGTACTCAATTAAATTAATCGTATGTTAAAGTAAAGTTCGTATTTGATTTTCACAAAAGGAACAAACAAAATTTTCAAAAAAATTGAGGCAATGTTCGTTACTTAAGGGGCTCGATAAAATTGTGTTCCAACTTACGAGGTGTGATCATATCTTTCAACTTATGTAATCGGATACCTTATTTAAAACCAAAACATGCATATTTTAATTAATCGATAAATGTTCTTTACTTTCGAGTACTCGAGACGTCGTGTTCCTAACTTACTGGATGTGACTTTATTCTCAATTAACTCAAGAAAAAAGATCGTTTATTCATGAAATTTAATTTTTTAAATGATTTCGAAATATGTTATTTGTATATTTAAAGATCATATTTTAAAAATTTTCTTTAATCAATCGATAAATGATTTTCAATTTCCGAGGACTCAAAATATCGTGCCCTAACTTACGAGACGTGATTTTTCTCAATTAACTCGAAATAAAATATTATTTTTTCATGAGATTTAAATTTTTTTTCAAATATCATCAAATCGTTCTATTTACATGTTTAAGGATTGCATTTTAATTTTTCTTCGAGTTTCCAACTTTCAACAATTAAGATCTTAAATAATCGACTAGGTACCAATTTTAGGCATGTGAGTGTGTTAATCCTTCCTCACACGTAACCGACTCCCGAACCTATTTTCTGGATTTCGAAGACCAAAACTTTTGTTTAAATAAACTCACGTATTTTACGGTGATCCAATCACACCAAATTAAAAAAGGTTGGTGGCGACTCTATTTTCGTATTTTAAAATAAAATTCAGGACTCTTTAAAAAAATAGTTTCAATAGCTTGGCTACTCCATTAGGGATAAAATGAGAGAGTCAAGCCAAAGTTGATTATTTTCTGGTCCTTTTTGTTTAAAAGTTTGAAAAGACCCCATTTAAATTGATTTGTGATCCTTGTGTTTTTCTATGAGATATTGTAAATGCTAGTATATGCTCGCATTCATTTGCAACTATTACTACACCCTTTAAGTGAAAGTAGGAAACTACTCCTTCGGGATTACATCCATACCTTTGTTTTCATGAAGTTTTCACTTCTGTACAAACACATGGGAAATGTGTCCCCCTAAATTGAACTTGTCCGTATGAACCTGTGATGGGTGAGGATCAAGGAATCTGCTGGTTTAGGTACCTTAACTCTAGAACTTGAACAACATGTAGTGAATCCTAACTGCTTACTTTAGGATAGAACTACACCGAACTGTAGCAGTTCTCCAAGCCCAGGTTCTTTGTTTTATTATGTATTTTGTTATCATACTAACTTGTGTTTTCTTTTATTTTTTGAATTTTTGCTTACATTACATCCCCATGTGAAGAGAGGTATAGTTCTAAGCTCAATTACTAAATAGAAAATTGGTCATAAGAAAACGAGTTCCTTTCTAAAATAGAAGACAATATGGTCGCGCGTGGCCAAAAGAAGAACGAAAAACCGATGATTTGCCAAATAAGCAAGATGGAAATGAAGATCATGTAACAAGCCAAGCTTTTCCCAAGTACAAAAAGTGAAAGGTCACTTAACCATTCAAGCTGACATTTCAGACCAAAATCAGAGACGAACCAAGATGAATTTGAATGACTCTCTACGAAGATTAAGGCCTTTGAACACTAAGGCACGACCATATATGTATCTACTATATGTAAAGGAATTAGTTTTCTAGTAAAGTTTTTCTAATAGAATTGAACTATAAGTGAATACATTTCTCATGCATACATGCATTCATAAGCATTGCATTTACATGCATTAAATTCCAAAAATATACATCTAATTAATCAAACTTGTAACAGTTATATTGGAAATCATTGAGAATTCACACTGCTATTACACTCGCAATAAATCTAAAGCAATGGACTAAAGAATAGAGAGGCTAGAATAGATGCAAAAGGAAATACAAGAACAAGTGCAAGCGCAATTACAGGACCAGTTAGCAACTGTCCAATAAGATATGAAGGACCAAATTATGGAGTCCCAAAGGAGTATTATAGGTGAGCTAAAGCAGTTGCTAAAAGAAAGGGCCAATAAAAGGAAAAGTCCCACAGCAAGTCCGGTAGAAGACAGTGAGGAGTAGAGATACCTTTCAGGCATTACTCCCGTACATAACTAGAGTCCACCGGAAACACATTCACAAGGGGTTTCCGTTATCATCAGAACCCAACAACATCCCGTTGGCACTACAGGCCTAGTGAACTATCAGACTGGATCGGGATCCAACCCAGGGGACAATGTCGCAAACCCTGTTGTCCCTGATTTCGATGAAATTATAGAGGTAGAAAGAGCAAAGCTAGAACTTTCCAAAATGGAGGACTGTTATAATGGTTGGAAGACAAGGTTAGGGAAATAGAAGGAGTTGAAACATACTGCGGAATGGACGCAAAAGAACTGAGTCTAGTTCCAAACCTAGTACTTCCCCCCAAACTTTAAGACTCCAGAATTCGAGAAATATAATGGAACGAGCTGCCCGGAGGCACATATCATTATGTTCTGCAAAAAATGACAGGGTATGTCCACCATGACCGATTGTTAATTCACCGTTTCCAGGACAGTTTAATAGGATCCGTGGCGAAATGGTACAATTAGTTAAGTCGCGCAAAGATTAGTTCGTGGAAAGACTTAGCCCAGGCTTTCATGAAGCAATACGGCCACATCACTGATATTGATCTTGATAGGATTATGCTACAGAACATGGAGAAAAGGCCAAGCAAAAGCTTCCGGCTATATGCTCAGAGGTGGAGGGATATGGTCACTCAAGTGCAGCCACCATTGACGGAGAAAGAGACAACCATGCTCTTTGTCCATACCTTGAAAGTACCCTACTTGAGTTATTTGTTGGGGAATGCTACCAAGATTTTCTCGGATATGGTTATGTTCGGAGAGTTGATCGAAAGTGCGATCAAAAGTGGGAAGATAGACGCTGGGGAAAGCACTAGGAGACCTACTTTTAAGAAAAAGGAGACCGAAATAAATAATGCAAGCATGTATAAGCCGAACCATGTAAAACCGATCATGACAACGCCATCAAACGCGCTAATGACCAATAACTAAAATCCTCTAAGGCCAAGATCAAGCTCAAGGTCGAATACTGAAAGAGTCCCGTTCACGCCCATCCCGATGACATGCAAAGAGCTTTACAAAAAGCTGTATGATCAACACGCGATGTCTCCATATTACACGGATCCAATACTACCCTCATTCCCAAAATGGTATGATGCGAATACTCAATGCGAGTATCATGATGGGATAGTGGGACACTCCACCGAAAATTATTTTACTTTCAAAAAGCTGGTGGGGAGGATGATCAAGAAAGGAGTAATAAAATTTGATGAGTCATCTGGACCAGACGTGACGGGAAACCCTTTGCCCAATCATCCTGATCGGGGAGTGAATGCAATCACAGAAGATTGAGCATCAATGTTCTCTCTAGAGGAATAGGTGGAGAAGGGTGCTTATAAAAAATTCACCTATACACCCCGGGAAGCGTTCTAAATAACTGGACTGAAGAGGAGTTCCCTATAACCTTTAGGATATCTCCAGAGTAATACTAAACACACATCTATTGCTCTAGGCCCAAGAGAGATAAAAATCCTTTGTAAAGAGTATTTAGCTATTATCTATTGCTTTGAATGAAAATGCATCTTTCTGACCCAATTGGCAAATATCTCTTCATTTATTCTTTCGTTCTATTCAAACAATTCGTTTACACTTAACTTGAATAATTAATCATTCTTAAATTCTTTTATACATATACTCATACTCATATCATACAACTATTCTTAAATTTACTTTATTCTTTGGACCTCTTTTATTTTCTTTGACAGATCATCGGATATCAATGATGTGAGCAACGTTGTTACTGATTATGGGCCTCATTTTGAGCAAGATATATGTCTTAAAGATCCTCAAAACTTTGAAGATGATCAAGATAGTAATTTGTCTATAGATTTGCTACGAATGATGGAGTAAGAGGAAAAACAAATATTGTCTCATAAAGAGTTAGTTGAAACCATGAGCCTAGGGAGTGAGAATAAACAAAAAGAGGTGAAAATCGAGACCAGCATTTTTGCAAAAATAAGAGAAGATCTTATTGGTTTGCTCCGAGAGTTCAATGATGTCTTCGCATGGTCTTACCAAGATATGCCCAGGTTAAACACCGATATTGTGGTACACAGGTTACGTATAAAGGAAGATTGTAAACCAGTTCAATAGAAGCTTCGAAGAATGAGACTTGATGTACTAATGAAGATAAAAAGAGGTTAAGAAACAATTTGATATAGTCTCTATCCCTAAGAAAGATGGGAAAGTACGAATGCGCATTGATTATCGAGATCTAAACAAGGCAAGCCCGAAGGACAATTTCGCATTGCCCCATATTAATACCCTAGTTGATAACACGATAGGTTATTCATTGTTCTCCTTCATGGATGGTTTCTCCGGGTATAACTGTAACACCCCTACACCCGGTTCACATGTATAAACCCGATATAAGAGTATTACATACAGTGTTAAAGAATTAAAAACGAGTATAACAAAATTTTCTTTCAAATACTATGTAATTGAATTGTTTTACTTAAAATATCACAAAATAATCAAGTATAATCAAAATCAAGACTTAAAACCAATTTGAAAATAATGAAAATGTAATTTGTACTCAAAACAGGGTAAATAACGATACTTTTGCTTAAAAACGAAACCAATGGGGCATTCTGGAACTCTGTATCGTTACTACCTTAAAATATCGATACCTCTGTCTCAAAATCAGTAAATATAGCCGAAAACTTAGTAATAACTCCCTGAAACAACTTAAAAACTTCCCCAATATTTCAAATCTGTCCAAAACACAATTTTAACCATTTCATTCAATTCATGTAAATTTTCAAAGCAACATTGATAACTCATTCATTAGAGACACATAGGTATACCATTTGTACATGCCATTTCACACAAAATAAATATACCTTATCTTGTAATCTTCCGATGTTGACGTGATTTGATGAGAGGCACCCAATCCAACCTTAACTTCTCGGAGGTCTTATACATACGCGTTGAAATAAACGCGTCAAGCCAGTGAAGGCTTAGTAAGTACTACAAGAGTTATTAATCATTCATCTTTTAATCACACATTTCAAACACACTCATATAATTATTTTTATCATAAAAATTTCAGAATTTTTACTTTATCCAATTTGTACAGTAAATTCTTCTAATTTACCCCTTCTCTGCTACCTGATAGTTTCGACCTTTCTTCACTAAAAATTATTTATCTTTTAGTACAGGAATCCAATAATGTTCTCGTCTGTTTCTTTTGAAAGTAGACTCATTAAGGATTCAACCATATAAATTTCAGTCTACAATAATTTTTTTACATTTTTATATGATTTTCCAAAGTCAGAACAGGGGAACTTGAACCTAGTCTGACTCTATTACACAAAAACTAGTATATCTCGAAATATAGAATTCCTTTTAATTTACTGTTTCTTCCATATGAAACTAAAATCAATAAGCTTTAATTACATGTATAATTCAACCTCTAAATATTTTTATACAATTTTTGGTGAATTTTCAAAGTTAATCCTCTGTTCTATCAAAACTGTTTTAATGGACATGCTTCCTTTTTCATGTCTTTTTACACTAAATTTCATTTAATCACACATTATCAACACTTATAATTAAACATATCATTTTTATAATAATTAATCATATATGTTAAAATTATAAACACTTTAATTTAATTAATTCAAAACATTTTAATACTTGTAGTACTTACCTCACTTGTAGATAATTTCTTCTCACACCTTAGCTTTCTCCTTTCCTTTTTCTTCAATTTGGTTCTTCTCCTTCTTCCTTCTTTCTTCAATTTCATACAAACTCATATAAGCTTAAGACTATAATTCAATACTTTTCTTGCTAGATTGTGTAAATATACATGTATGTCATGAAAATTGAATCATCTCTTACCTTTGTTCTTGAATTTCCTAAATTCTAATTCAATCTCTATCCACTTTAACACTTCAAAGTGGACTCTATATGGATATTAAGGTGTCTACTAACTTCCCTCTATGCCTTTCTTAAGGAAATTTCAAAGAAAATGGAGGATTTTAAAGCTTGGATGGCTTAACAATTGTGAAGGGACTAAATTGGAATAAAAGAAAAAGTTGGAAATGGGGGATATAGGCATGGACGGTTGATTATGAGAAGAAAAGATGATATTCTCATATTTTAATTGATTTTCCATCTCTCAATTTCTCTAGACTTTTCTTCAAAAATATCTCTCTTTAATAAAAATGGTAAAATTACACTTTTAGTCCCTAGACTTTGCCTCCAAAAATATCTTCCACCAAATTACTCTTTTGCCCTTCCTTAATCTTCTTATTTTAACCACATACTCTAACTCTTAACTCGACACTATTACTGTTCCAACTCCGGTTCAAAAACGCGGATGTTATAATAACCAAATAAAGATGGATCCTGAAGACATGAAAAAGACTACCTTCGTCACAATGTGGGAAACCTTTTGCTATAAAGTAATGCCCTTTGGACTTAAAAACGTAGGGGTAACATATCAAAGAGTCATGGTGACTTTGTTTCATGATATGATGCATAAAGAAATTGAGGTTTATGTCGATGATATGATTGCAAAGTCCCGAACAGAGGAAGAACACATAAAAATCCTAAGAAAACTGTTTATGAGGTTAACAAAATTCCAGCTCAAGTTGAACCCAGCTAAGTGTACTTTTGGAGCTACTTTGCGCAAGATGTTAGGCTTCGTGATCAGCAAGAGGGGCATTGAGATCGATCTAGATAAAGTTAAGGCCATACAAGAGTTACCACCACCTCGTACGCAGAAAGAAGTTTAAGGTTTCCTAGGAAGACTAAATTACATCACCTGATTGATCTCACAATTAACCGAGAAATGTGATCCCATCTTTCGTCTTCTTAGAAAACACAACCCGGGTGTGTGGAATGATGAATGTCAGAAAACTTTTGATAAGGTCAAGCATTATTTATCCAATGCTCCAATCTTAGTGCCGCCAAGTCCCAACAAACCATTAATCTTGTACTTGACAATTTTTGAAAATTTTATGGGATGTGTACTGGGCCAACATGAGTAGACCAGAAAGAAAGAAAGAGTAATATATTACCTCAATAAAAAGTTCTCTGATTATGAAACGAGGTACTCACCAATTGAAAGAAAATGTTACGCGTTGGTTTGGACTACTCGAAGGTTAAGATAGTACATAATGTACCACACAACTTGGTTAATCTCGAAATTAGATCCTCTTAAATACATGATGGAGTCGACTGCATTGAATGGAAGAATGGCTAGGTGGCAAATCCTACTTTCAGAGTTCGAAATAGTCTACGTAAACCAAAAGGCAATAAAGGTGAGTACAATAGCAGACTTCCTAGCCAGCAGAGCTTTAGATGATTATGAGCCAATAAATTTTGACTTTTCAAATAAGGATTTGATGTACATTGCAACCACCGAAGAGGGAACTACGTCAGAGCATCCTTGGCAATTAAATTTTGACGGTGTTTCAAATGCCACGAGCAATGGAATTGGGGCAGTTTTGATATCACCAGAAGGAGACCACTATCCTTTCACTAGCAAACTTGACTTCGACTGCACAAACAATATGGCAGAATATGAAGCATGTATTATGGGAATTGGTGCAGCAATAGAACAATGAATCAAATTTCTGGGGGTATATGGAGATTCTGCACTTGTGATCTACCAACTTAAAGGAGAATGGGAAATAAGGGATCCCAAGTTAATTGACTATCGGAAGTTGGTCCTTGAGTTGATTAAGGAGTTCGATGAGGTCACATTCCAGTAGTTCCCACGAGAGGAAAACCAGGTGGCTGACGCTTTGGCTACTCTAGCCTCGATGATGAAAGTAAACAAGCCAGAAGATATGAAGCACATTCAGATGAGCATCTGTGAGGCTCCAACCCATTGTTATGAGATTGAAGAAGAAGAAAAGGATGATCATCCTTGGTACCAAAACATCCTCCAATATGTAAAAGATCGTAAATACCTCGAGCAAGCTACTGAAAATGATAAATGGACATTGAGAAGGCTCGTAAATGAATATGTCCTAGATGGGGAAATTTTGTATAAACGGAGGAAGGATCAGGTGTTGTTAAGATGTGTCGATGTGATCGAAGCAAGAAAAACCCTAAAAGAAGTCCACGAAGGCATTTGCGGAACACACGCCAATGGATTCAGAATGGCTAGGCAAATTATGAGATTTGGATACTATTGGTCCACCATGGAGAGTGATTGCATCAACTATGCTAAGAAATGCCACAAATGCCAAATCTATGGAGACAAAATCCATGTGCCTCTGTCACACCTTCATGTCATGACTTCGCCATGGCCTTTTTATATGTAAGGCATGAATGTTATTGGGCAAATCTCACCAAAGGCTTCTAATGGGCATAGGTTCATCTTTGTGGATATCGATTATTTCACCAAGTGGGTAGAAGTTGCTTCTTACGCCAATGTCACAAAATCAGCAGTTAACAAGTTCTTAAAAATGGAAATCATATGTTGGTATGGGATGCTAGAAAGGATCATACCTGACAATGCATTGAACTTGAATAACAACATGATAGCGGAGGTTTGCAAACAATTCAAGATCAAACATCATAATTCATCTCCCTATTGTCCAAAAATGAATGGAGCAGTGGAGACAGCTAATAAGAACATCAAGAAGATCACTGTAAAGATGACAGAAACCTAAAAGATTGGCATGAAAAGTTATCATTTTCCCTTCTTGCTTATAGGACTTCAATCAGAACTTCTACCAGGGCAACATTGTTCTCCCTGGTATATGGAATGGAAGCGGTTTTACCTATTGAGATTGAGATTCCTTCTCTCTGAGTCTTGTTAGAGTTAAATTTGGATGAGGCAAAATGGATTCAAGCTAGATATAACTAGTTGAACTTGATCGAAGAAAGGAGATTAAGAGCTGTTCGTCATGGTTAGATGTATCAAAAATGAATGATGCGAACTTACAAGAAAGGTCTGCCCTAGAGAATTCCACGAGGGAGATCTAGTTCTGAAAAAGATACTTCCCATACATAAGGACTCTCGAGGAAAATGGATGCCTAATTGGGAGGGACCTTATGTAGTGAAGAAAGCTTTCTCTAAAGAAGCCCTCATTTTAACTGAAATGGATGACAAAGATCTGCATAATCCTATGAACTCAGACTCAGTGAAGAAATATTTCACCTAAAAAGAACAAAACAAAAAAACAAAAACAAAAAAAAAGACAAAAAAAAAAAGAATGACAGGTCAAGATGAAAACCCAAAAAGGACATCTTGAAACCAAAAGGATTTTGAGTTTAAAACCTAGCTTAAATGTGAAGCAAAAACAGGTTCCAATTGTTTCCTCAAACGTGAAACGATAAAGAAATTTTACGTCTTGGGGCATCGACAAAAAACTCCAGATTTTCTAGACGCATATCAAGCACAAAAAGATCCTCATCAAGTCAAATCAGAGAAGCTCATATCATGATATCTAGGGAATCTAGTTTTTTTTTCTTTTGATTATTTGTTTTACTTGGTAATTTTTATTGGCCAATGTTTTTCAAATTCTTTGAGATTTGACTCTAATACAATTTTATTCTTTCACAACCTTGCCCAAGCATTTTCGTACTAAGATAATGGATAATAGACTAATATCGCAAGGTATACAAGGATCTACATGTATTATTTTAGAAATTTTCTAAATGGTACAAGTTCCTAAAACAAGGCTATCAGTTAAAAGAACCAAACCTAAAATAAGTGGGTCAAACTAAGACTACTCCACTAAGTCTCATCGCAAAGTTAGAAGAAGACAGGGTGGTACGCTAAGTGACAAAACTATAACGAGCGACAAACTATATCACTCCAAGAACGAAAACAGAAAAGAATTAATCAATTTGAATCTAACATTAATCGTGCACACTCATTTAGTTAGGAGCATGTAATTCATTGTGATCAAAGCACCATAACAACTTGGCTTGCATAGAGGTCCATGAAAGCATATTCTATAGGTTCGAAAGGGAAGATTGAGGCTGCAACAATGAATTTGATACCTTAGAGATACAGAGGGAAAGGTAGAGGCCGTAATTGCAAACCCGGTACCATGAAGATATGAAGGGAAAGGTTAAGGTCACAATGGTGAACTCGGTATCTTGAAAGATTATGATGGGAAAGATCGAGGCTGCAACGGCGGATCTCATATGTCGCTAAATTTCACTGTACTTGCTTCTCATAGCTTTTACTCCTTTTCACTGCGAGTTTAGAAAGATCGAGATTTTCCATCGTAGTCTTTGATTTGATCCACTGATTCTTTAGGGATGTAGACATTGCAGTTTTGTTTCGCTTCACTACAACCTTGAGGTATAAGATTCACCATTAGGGCTTCAATATGTTCCTCTTCAAGTTTTGGGTAATAGATTCGCCATCGTAGCTTCAATCTTTCCCTTCATATCTGTAAGGTATAAAGTTCGTAGTTATGACTTCAACCTTTTTCATCATTTTTCTAAGGTACGGGGTTCACTGTTGCGGCTTCAACCTTTCCCTCCATATCTTCATGGTAAATAACTCATCGTTGCGACTTCAATCTTTCCTATTATTTTTCTAAAGTACAAGGTTTGCCGTTGTGACTTCAACCTTTCCCTCCATATTTTCATGGTACAGGATTCTCCGTTGTAGCTTCAACCTTTCCCTCAATATCTTCATGGTACAAGATTCGTCGTTGCGGCTTCAACCTTTCCCTCCATAACTTTATGGTACAAGATTCACCGTTGCGACTTCAACCTTTCCCTCTATATCTTCATGGTACAGGATTCACCGTTGCGGCTTCAATCTTTCCCTTTATTTTTCTAAGGTATAAGGTTCGTTATTGCGGCTTCAACCTTTCCCTCCATATCTCCATGGTATCGGATTCGCTATTGTAGCTTCAATCTTTCCCATCACATATCTAAGGTACAAGGTTTGCCGTTGCGGCTTTAACCTCTTTCCCTTCATATCTTCATGGTATCAGATTTGTTGTTGCAGCCTCAATCCTTCCCATCACATCTTCTAAGGTACAGGGTTCGCTGTTGCGACCTTAACCTTTCCCTTTAATTTCATGATACTAGATCCACTGTTACGACCTTGATCTTTCCCATAATGTCTTCTAAAGTACAAGGTTCGCCGTTACGGCCTCAACCTTTCCCTCTATTTCCATGGTAGCAACAGGTTATTCAAAGAAGAAATACTTAAGGAACCAAACTCAGTGGGAACGGACGAAATTGGTTCTTTGTTCTCATTACACAGCAATGAGCAAAGAGAGGCAGCTATTAAAGCCCAATTTATCCAGGCCCAACACAAACCAAATAAAACCAAAAACCAAAATAAATTTTAATGTCCATTAAAATAAACGATCCAAAATTACAAAAAAAAAAAAAGAACCCCAAAATTAAAATCCATTACAAATTATATGACCCAATAGCCCACTAAACCCAAACTTAACCCAACACCTAAAAGGCCCAAGAGACCCAAAGAGAAAAAAAACAAAACAAACATCAGAAACCCTACGTTTGATCTAGGCTCCACAGCCGTCGCTCTCCATGTCAGAGCTGCCTGCCACCCATGCCCCTAGAGTTGCCTCCTATACCACGTTTGCACCCCAAATGGCAAAATGTGTTCCCAAGCGCCATTGACAGAGAATCTCTTTGCCATTTTCGTCTAGTACCTGCAAAGAAATAAAAAGCAAAGACAGAGACCAAAAACTAGAAGATAAAAAATTGTATCCCAATCGGCTATAAAGCCTCGTTTCAGATTTGTAAATTTTTTTAGAGGCGAATATATACAAAAAAAAAAACAATGCAATTAGATTTTTTAGGTATTTCTACTTGTTTTTTTTCTTTATATCAACATAAAAATATAAAATGAATAAAAAAATAACTAAAACTAGGGTTTCGAAATTTTACCTTTTGTCTTCGTTTTTCGTTGAGGGGAATTTGTTCCTCAAATTAGAGCCCCTCCGAACAACCTATGTTCGTGTAGGAACTCTAATGTAAAAGAATAAAATAAAAAGAAATCGAAGATCTCTAAAATCGAAAGGTTTTTTTTAATGTTAGGGACTTTTGATGCTTTTTTTTTGAAAGATCTAACCTTGGATCTTTATTCGGGGTAGAAAATACTTCAAATTAAATTATAAAATAACTTTGATTTTTAATAAAAGCGGAAAACTTTCAGATCTGATTTTAAAAAAAAGGAAAACCTAAAAAACCAGAACTTTTATTTTTTTTAGAAAGATCTAGGCTTGATCTTGAGAGATGTAAGCCTAGATCTAAGTTTAAAAAAAACAAAAAATGTGTTTTTTTCGAATCCTAGCCGCCGTGTACGGTGGTGGGCCGACGTTGGAGACCGACAGAAGCAGTTGAGCCACGAAAAATGGACAGGGAACTAAAGGATCGGCCTTAAGAAATTTCAGAGATAAAAATGAAGCTTGAAAAGGGTTTTTGTTTGAAATGGGGTTAAGAGTGATTTTTTTCTTATTTTTTGGTTTATATAGGAAAGTAAAACGACGTCGTTTTGGGCCAACATCAATGCCCTCAAAACTATGTCGTTTTGGTGTTCAACCTGACTGACCGCGTGTTCTTAAAGGGGGATATTTACGGGTTTAGTCCTTCCGCTTTTGCCTACTGTTTCAATCTCATCCCTAGTGACCATTTTCAATTTATTTTAAATTTGCCCCTATTTTTTTGCTCTATTTTCAATCTGGTCCTTGGACCAACAACATTTGAGGAACTGAAACGTGTTGGGATTTGGGAAATTTGCGCATAAAGTCCCTAACCTTTTTAAATTACACAATTTCAACCCCATTTGTTTTTTTTCTTTTTAATTGTTACTTAAGACTTTATTTTTGTTGTAATCTAATCCTCGAGTTGTCTTTCCATTTTCAGATTTGCGCATAAAGTCCCTAACCTTTTTAAATTACACAATTTCAACCCCAATTGTTTTTTTCTTTTTAATTGTTACTTAAGACTTTATTTTTGTTGTAATCTAATCCTCGAGTTGTCTTTCCATTTTCAGATTATACCCTTTATTTACTCTTTATTTTAATTAAGTCCCTTTTTTTTTTTTAAAAATAATCCCTTTATTAAATTTAAGTCTAACTGTTTTATCTATTTTTTAAAATTTAAGTCTTTCCCTTTTTATCTCTTTTAAAATTCCCTTTATTTTTATTTAATTCCTTTTATTTATTTATTAAATTAAATTTATGTGTTTTTACAATTTTACCCCAATTTTACTTTATTTCAAGCTTTCATTTATTTTTATTACATTTATATTTTTCAATTCAAACTTTCATTTGCTTATTTTACTTTATATATAATATTTCATTTATATTAGACCTTTTTTAATATCTAAAATTTATATTTTAGTACTTTATACTATGTTCTTACTTTAGCTTTATTTATCATTTTATGTTACTAACATGTTATTTTATTTATTAATTCTTGCCCTCGCTATTGTTGTTACTTTTTTCTATTCGCATTGTATAGTAGGTTTGCATACATTCCTTAATCTTTGTATAGTACTCGATTAAATTAATTGTGTGTCAAAATAAAGTTCGTATTTGATTTTCACAAAAGGAACAAACAAATTTTCAAAAAATTCGAGGCAATGTTCGTGACTTAAGGGACTCGATAAAATTGTGCTCCAACTTATGGGGTGCGATCATATCTTTGAACTTATGTAATCGGATACCTTATTTAAAACCAAAACATCCATATTTTAATTAATCGATAATTGTACTTTACTTTCGAGTACCCGAGACGTCGTGTTCCTAACTTACGGGATGTGACTTTATTCTCAACTAACTCGAGAAAAACGATCGTTTATTCATGAAATTTAATTTTTTAAATGATTTCGAAATATGTTATTTGTATATTTAAAGATCATATTTTAAATTTTCTTTAATCAATCGATAAATGGTTTTAATTTTCGAGGATTCGAAATATCGTGCCCTTAACTTACAGGATGTGATTTTTCTCAATTAACTCGAAATAAAATATTATTTTTTCGTGAGATTTAAATTTTTTTCAAGTATCATCAAATCGTTCTAGTTACACGTTTAAGGATCGCATTTTAATTTTTCTTCGAGTTTCCAACTTTCAACAATTAAGGCCTTAAATAATCGACTAGGTACCAATTTTGGGCATGTGAGGGTGCTAATCCTTCCTCACACGTAACCGACTCTCGAACCTACTTTTTGGATTTCGAAGATCAAAACTTTTGTTTAAATAAACTCAAGTATTTTACGGTGATCCAATCACACCAATTTAAAAAAGATTGGTGGCAATTTAATTTTCGTATTTTAAAATAAAATTCTACTCTTTCAAAAAATAGTTTCGACATATGTCAATTGGGATTTCATGTTTAGTAGAGAGTTATTTATGGGCATGTATGAAAGTGTTGCTGGGTTTTGAAAAGATAAATGGTAGTAATTGTTTGGAGTTATTGATGAAGGATGAAATTCTCGTTAAGATTGTGCATATATGAAATGGTTTGGTATTAAATTCTTGATTTTTCATACATTATGAGTTCATGAATAAGCATAATGATTATGTGATGTTAGTTATTGGAAGTTTTTGATGAATTACTACAATGAGGGGAGTGGTGAAAATATGTAAATTGGTGAGGTAGGAATTGAGCACTAATGAAATGAAATTTTTATCTAGATCAAGAATCGCGACGAGTAAAAGACGGGGAGGAAAGGGCAAGGTCGTCAACTAATCATAGGTGGTGAAACACTTTATCATGTAAGTTGCTTAGCCTTATTTTATTTATGTCTATTTCGTAAGAAATACTAGAATTATGATGCGTAAACGTATAATTAAGCTGACGAGCATAAACATGCAAGCTAGCGAGCGTAAACGCATAATTAAGCTTACGTGCATAAACGTGTGCAAGTTGGCGAGCGTAAACGCATAATTAAGCTGATGAGCGTAAACGTGTGCAAGCTAGCGAGCGTAAACGCATAAATAAGTTGATGAGCATAAATCTGTGCAAGCTGGTGAGCGTAAACGTATAAATAAGCTGACGAGCATAAACGTGTACAAGCTAGCGAGCGTAAACCCATAAATATGATAACGAGCTAAAAATGAAGACTTAATTGACAAGTATAAACAATGAAGTTTCATTAGTGTTAATTGAAATGTTCTTGTGTTTGAAAAGTTTGTAGGAGTACATAAATTATTTTGCAAGTGACTCATTGGGAGGATTATTTCATAACCGTATTACTTACCTACTTCCTTTTCTGTGTTGTAGATTTTGATCTTTTGATTCCTTCACGATTGAACCGCTAGAGCAGACACAATTTCGACCATCATCTCGATACTTTTGATGCTTAACCTTAGGTTAAATATGGCATGTGCATAGGTGGTCTCAATTGTATAGATATGATCCTAACTAAGTTTTGTATAATGTGTGTCCATCTCTTTTGGTTTATAGTTGTAAGGTTCTTTAAGATGAATTTTTGGTGTGGATAGTAATGTTATTTTAAAAGAGACTAGCATGAAGATTGTGCATGTTTTGGTATTGTCCATGTTGTTTGAGTGGTAATTGTAATGTTGGATTGGTGTAGAATTTGAGTAGTTAAAGTTGTGATATCTTGAGGGTATTTTACGAAATTTTGGGACTTGCACGGGCGTGCTAGCTGCAAGGCTTACACAGCCTAGGACACGGCCCAACCCACGGCCATGTGGTCCTTTTTCACAGCTACAGATAGGCCTATACACAAAGAGACACACGAGCGTGTGACTCAAATTCAATTAAATGCACGGTCTGACCCACGGGTAAACCCACGACTGTGTGAAATTTTTTAGAAAGGTACAGTGGTCACATAGTCTGGCACACAGCCTAACGCACAACTGTGTGACCCTTGTTTCTCAAATTATACAATTCTTATGTGAACTTTCTAAATTAATGCAAATGAGTCCCCAATGCTTCAGAAGTTGATTTTAAAGTTTTAAAAAGCAAATTTAAGGACTGTTTGTTAATAATTCCATTTAAATTGTTGGTTATCTAAATAATTGAGTTTAGAAAGGTCCTGAACTATATAGTAACAGTTCGTATCTCTGTTCCGATGATATTTACGGAGTATGGGTGTTACACAAAAGCTCTACACATCATGACTCGATAGAAAGGATACACACTACTGAAAGTATTGATAGATAATGGCTCTGCTTTGTATGTGCTACCATTGACGACACTGAACAGGTTACCAATGGATAGCTCCCACATGAAGACATGCCACAACATAGCAAGGGCATTGGATGGAACAGAAATATGAATGATGGGCAGAATTGAGATACCATTCCTAATTGGTCCAAAAACGTATGAGATGGACTTTTTGGTGATGGACATCAGGCGCACTTATAATTGCTTGTTGGGAAGACCTTGGATCCATTCGGTAGGGATAGTACTATCATCGCTACATCAAAAGTTAAAATAGGTGACAAAGGGTCGATTAATCACAATAAATGTTGAAGAGGATGTCATTGCATCGGTAACTAGTGATGCGCCTTATATTGGTACAGATGAGGAGACCATTAAATGCTCCTTCAGATCTTTGGAGTTTGTAAATGCTACCTTCGTAGCTGAATGAAATAAGATGCCCACTCCAAGATGTATGCAACTACCAGGACGGGTCTAAAAGTGACAATTGGAAGAGGAGCTTTACCTGGAAGAGGACTAGGAAGATATCTCCAAAGAAAGGTCACTAGGCCAGTATGGTAGATAAACATGATCACTTTGGCTTAGAATTCAGGCCGGATGTAAGACAAAGAAGAAAACAATTGCAGAAAAGGTAAGAAAAAAGAAGAGCGCGAATAAGGCGAGGAAGAGATCAAATTTGAACCTATGGTCTTTCCCTATATATCGAAGACATTCGTGTCGGGAGGTATTATTAACCCCGAGTGAAAGCTGACAGAAAATAAGATAGTGGGAATAATGGAAAACCTGAGCATCAATGCTATTGCCAAGGAGAATAGCGAACAAAGGAACTTGTCAAGAATTCGTCCCTATGCCTTTGGAAGCATTTTGGACAACTGGACTACGAAAGATTTTCCTGTAATTTTTAGGAATTTTCTAGATTAATGTTCAGAACACGTTTGTTACTCTAAGCCCAAGAGCAATAGGGATCTTTTTGTAAAGGGCGCATAATCGCTAGCTTTTATTTCAATAAAAATGATGCATTTTCTTTCAACCAAATTGGCAAACATTCTTATTATTCTTTTCATTCATCTCATACTGTAAGAAACCATTATTAAATTCATTTATTCTTTGGATCTTTTTTTGTCCATATGATAAGTCCCTAGATATCAATGATATAAGTAACATCGTTGCCGACCTAAAGCCTCATTTTGATCAGGATGTGTGTTCAGTAGAATCTTAAGATTTCAAAGATGCTCAAGATTGTATTTTATCTCCTAATTTGCTATGGATGGTTGAGCAAGACGAGAAACAAATCCTACCTCACAAAGATCAATAGAAGTTGTGAGTTTAGCGGATGAAATTGACAAAAGAGAGGTGAAGATTGGGACCTATATCTTTGCAAAAACCAGGCGAGGTCTCATTGATTTATTTTAGGAGTTCAAAGATGTATTTGCGTGGTCATATCAAGATATGCTCGATCTAAGTACTAATATCGTGGTACACAAGCTCCCCATAAGATAAGAATGTAAACTGATCCAACAGAAGCTTCGAAGAATGAGACTTGATGTACTGTTGAAGATAAAAGAAGTGGTCAGAAAACAGTTTGATGTTGGTTTCTTACAAGTGGTAAAATACTCAGAATGGGTAGCAAATATAGTGTCAGTTCCTAAGAAGGATGAGAAGGTGCGAATGTGCGTGGATTATCGAGACTTAAACAAGGCTAGTTTTAAAGGCAATTTCCCGCTAATTAACTCATTGGTGACCAATACAACAGGTCATTCTTTTTATGGATGGTTTTTTCGAGTAGAATCAGATAAAGATGCATCCTGAGGATATGGATAAAACTACATTCGTTACCATGTGGGGAACCTTTTCCTACAAAGTTATGCCATTTGGACTAAAGATGCAGGAGCAACATATCAATAAGCTATGGTGACTCTGTTTCATGATATGATGCACAAGGGGATTGAGGTCTATGTCGATAATATGATTGCAAAGTCTCGAACATAAGGAGAACATGTGAAAATTTTGAGAAAAATGTTCTTAAGATTGAGAAAGTTCCAATTAAAGTTGAACCTAAACAAATGTACTATCGGGGCTACTTTAGGCCAAGTTGTTAGGCTTTGTGGTCAGCAGAAAGGGAATTGAGATTGATCCTAATAAAGTCAGAGCTATACAGGAGTTACCACCACCACGTACTCAAAAGGAAGTTAGAGGGTGCATAGTGAGATTGAATTACATCGCTCGATTCATCTCACAACTAATAGAGAAATATGATCCTATCTTCCATCTTCTCAAGAAGCACAATCCAGGAGTATGGGGTTATGAATGCCAAAAGACTTTTGACAAAGTTAAACATTACCTGTCCAATGCTCCAGTGTTGATGCCACCGAATCCAGATAAATATTTGATCCTGTACTTGGCCGTATTTGAAAACTCTATGGGATGTGTACTAGGCCAAAATGATGAGTCAGGGAAGAAAAAAAGAGCAAATGTATTATATTGGCAAGAAGTTCATTGAATGCAGATAAGATATTCACCAATTGAGAAACTATGTTGTGCTTTGGTTTGGACTAAGCGAAGGTTGAGGCAGTACATGTTATACCATACAACTTGGTTGATTTCAAAATTGGATCCTCTTAAGTTCATGATAAGATCGACTACATTAAATAGATGAATGGCTAGATGGCAAATGATGCTCTCTGAATTTGACATAGTCTATGTGAATCAGAAGGTGATAAAAGGGAGTGCAATAGCATATTTTTTGGCTATCAGAGCTCTTGAGGACTATGAGCCACTATATTTCGATTTCCTAAATGAAGATCTAATGTATGTTGCAACCATAGAAGAAGGAATTCCAGAAGAACACCCTTGGAAAATGAATTTTGATGGTGCTTCAAATGCCACTAGTAAAGGAATTAGGGCAGTTTTGGTATTCCCTAAAGGATATCATTACCCTCTCATAAGCAAACTTGACTTCGATTGCACAAATAACATGGCGGAATATGAAGCATGTATCATGGGTATCCGTGCAACTATAGAACGTAAGATCAAGGTTTTGGAGGTGTATGAGGATTCGACGTTGGTAATTTATCAACTCAAGAGTGAATGGGAAACGAGAGATTCCAAGTTGATTGATTATCGAAAGTTAGCCCTCGAGTTAATTGAAGAATTTAAGGACATCACCTTCCATTACCTCTATCAAGAGGAAAATTAGATGGTTGATGCTTTGGCTACCCTTACCTCTATGATTACGGTCAATAAGCAAGAAGATATGAAGTCATTTAGATGAGCATCTATGACGTTCCAGCTCATTGCTACAACTTTGAATGGGAATAAAAGGATAATCACCCTTGGTACTAGGAAATATTACAATACGTAAAAGATCGCAAATACCCTGAGCAAGCCACTGACAACGATAAAAGGACAATGAGAAGCCTCGCAATTGATTATGTCCTTGATAGGAATATTCTATACAAAAAGGGGAAAGATCAAGTTTTGTTCAGGTGTGTAGACGTTGTTGAGGCACCGAAAATTCTAGAAGAAGTCCATGAGGGCATTTGTGGAATGCATGTCAATGGTTTTACAATGGCCAAACAGATCATAAGATGGATATTATTGGTCAACCATGAAAAAAGATTGCATTAGATACGCTAAGAAATGTCACAAATGCCAAATTTACGGAGACAAAATTCATGTACCTCCTTCACCTCTTCATGTTATGACTTCCCCATGGCCTTTCTCTATGTGGGGTATGGACGTCATTGGACCAATCTTGCCAAAGGCTTTTAATGGGCATAGATTCATTTTGTGGTCATCAATTACTTCACAAAATGGGTAGAAGCTACTTCCTACGCTAATGTTACAATATTAGTTGTCAGTAAATTCTTGAAGAAAGAAATTATATGTCGGTATGGAATGCCAAAAAAAATCATATCTGACAACGCTTTGAACTTGAACAACGGTACGATAGCATAGGTCTGTAGTTAGTTTAAAATCAAGCATCATAATTCAGTATCATATCGTCCAAAAATGAATGGGGCAGTGGAGGTAGCTAATAAGAACACCAAGAAAATCGTTGGGAAAATGACAAAGACCTACAAAGATTGGCATGACAAGTTGCCATTTTCTCTTCATGCCTATCGAACGTCTGTCCGAACTTCTACTAGGGCAACACCTTTCTCACTAGTATATGGAATTGAGGCAATTTTACCCATTGAAGTCGAGATTCCTTCCCTCTGAGTCTTATCAAAAATAAAGTTAGATGAGGCAGAATAGATCCAGTCAAGATATGACCAGCTAAATCTAATTGAGGAGAAGATGTTGAAAGTTATCCAACATGGCCAAATGTACCAAAAATGGATGATACAAGCTTATGATAAAAAGGTTCGCCCTAGAGAATTCCATGAGGGAGATCTAGTTTTAAAAATATCCTACCTGTACAAAAGGACTTCCGAGGCAAATGGATGTCAAATTGCGAAGACCCATATGTGGTAAAGAAAGCCTTTTTTAGAGGAGCTTTAATTCTAGCTGAGTGGATGGCAAGGATTTGTTAAACCCCATGAACTCAGATTCAGTAAAGAAATACTTCGCCTAAAAAAAGTTTGAGTTGAAAAATCGTAAAGGGTGGCTCAAACCCCTAAAAAAAAAGGGAAGGGTCGAGATGAAAACCTTTAAAGGGCGTCTCGAAGCATAAGGAGATTTGAGTCGAAAACTCGAAAGGGCGGCTTAGATTTGCATTAAAGATTGGGCACGGAATGGGCTTCTCTCTTAAAAGTAACAGGATGGAGAGACATTACATCTTGGGCATTGACGAAGCATACCAATTTCCATGGGTACACATTAGGCTCAAGATGGTCCTCGTCAAGTTTGCTTAAAGAAACACATACGTTGATATCTGGGGCATCTAGTTATATTCCTTTTCATTCACTTTAGCAACTTTTGATTGATGTTTGTCATTTTTTGACCGACATTTGCTACTTTTTACTAATATTTGTAATCGTTGGCCATTATTTAATTTTTGCCAGTTTTTTATCGATGTTGATATTCTTGACCAATGTTTGCTATCATTCATTCTCATTTAAGTCTTGTCTCCAATGACTTTAATTTTTACACATTTTTCATAACCCTATTCAGAGTATTCTTTGCATTGAAATAACAGTTAGTGGACTAATGGCAATATAAGGTACAAAAGGATGCCTGCATATTGGTCTGGAAAACTCCTAAAAAGTATAGGGGCTGAAACAGGACCACTAGTTGGAAATAACCAAGTCCGAGGGTAAAAGATCCTAAAACAAGTAGCTCATAGTATTACTACATTTTGGATTTCATATTTAGGACACTAGGCTTGAAAAGAAGACATGGTGACACATCAGTGTTATAACTTAGGCAAAAGACAATCAATGATGACCTAAAGACTAAAAAAACAAAATCATTCTAAAATATGGCATCTTTGCATTCATACCAACATCATTCATACGTATAAAACAGATTCTACAGGTCATATCCCCAGAGAATGGCATGACAAAACAACAAATCCTATACTCTTAAAGTTATAGAGGATGGATTAAAATGAGTAATAAACCTCAAATCTCCTTGAAGTTACAGTGGAATTAAGCGAAGTTACAACCCAAATCCTATACCCCTAGAGTTGTAGAGCGGCGGATTAAAACTAACAGTATCGGATTTCAATCTCCATAAAGTTGTAGTGGAATGGAGTGAAGTTACGAAACCAAATCCTATACCCTTGAAGTTACAGTGGATCGGATTAAAGTTACGAAAGCAAATCCTTATCTCTCTGAAGTTGCGGTAGAGTAGGATAAAGCTACAAAACCAAATCCTATATCCCTAAAGTTGCAGTGAATTGAATTGAATCTACAAAAGTGAATTCTTATCTCTTTGAAGTTGTAGTAGAGCAGGATGAAGCTACAAAACAAAATCCTATACCCCTGACATTGCAGTGGATCGGATTAAAGTCATGAAAGTAAATCTTTATCTCCCTGAAGTTGCAGTGGATTGGATTGAGGCTACATTAGCAAGTCCTATCTCCCTAAAGATATAGTGGGGTAGGATAAAGCTACAATATCGAATCTAATCTTCTTGAGGTTGTGATGAAGCATATAAAACAACAATTCCAATGCTCTTGAAGTTTCGGCGGATTGGAATGAAACTACAATAGCAAACCTCATCTCCTTGAAATTACAATGAGGGGCAAGATGAAGCTATACCACTAAATACTATATTCCTAAAGTTGTAGAGAAACGGATACAGTGGAGTTGAGTAACTAATGAAATGAAAGAGCGGGTTACCAGAAGATGAAACACCGAAAGACGAAATTCAACAAGATCGAAAAAAATTAGTCTTCCTTTAAGTCTTTACTCCGTTCCTATTACACGACAACGAGTAAAGAGGGGCAGTTGTAAATGCCCAATTTTGTCCGGGCTTATATGTTAAAGACCAAATTTGTATTTATTTATTATTTTATGAATAAAAATAAATAAATAAAAGTCCAATAATAAAATAAGACTATTATTAAAAAAATCCAAAGTCCATAAAGTCTATTAAATTACAACCCAAATACAAAACCTAATATTCAAGCCCAAACCTAATATTTCAACCCAATTTTTACAAGTCCAATTTCAAACCAAAAAGAAACCCAAAAAACTTAAGGAAACCCTAGTAGTCTCCCCTCACCAATGTTGTTGTTGCCGTCGCTGCCCTCGAACGCTACCCCTACCTACTCGATCTCCAAGATACCATGATCTGCACTCAATAGGAAAATTAGGAAATTGGTTGTAAATTCGTGTTATAAAAACACGAAATCTGAATGTAAAAGGGATGATTTTTTTTAAAATAAATCAGAGAATATACATTCAAAGCATTCAATTTTTAAGGTATTTTGTTTTTCATTTTTTTAGATTCGAAAATAAAAATAAATAAGTTTAGATCTAGGGTTTCTTACTTAACCTTTCATCTTCCATCGCCCCCATTAGTGGCTGAGGCCCTGTCCTCGATGAAGGGCAGGATCCTTCGAATCTAAGACCTCACCGAATGAGACTCACAAAGTTTCTGTTTTGAAGAAATCAATGAGAAAACAAAAGTTTTTTTGATTTTTTTGTCAAATCTTGGGATATTAGAGCTAAATCTAGGATTTAGATTTAAAAATATATATAAAAAAGGAATTTTTTATTTCCAACCACTGTAGGCAACGGCGACGGCGATGGCCGCTGATGATCGATGCCCAAGGTGGAGGCCATCGCGGAGGGTCACGAGACCCCATGACCGACCAAAGGCTATTTGAGAGAAAAAAAAAAGAGAAAAAAGGAGTTTTTTTTTAAATTTTTATATATTTTTTATTTTTTTAAACTTATATATGCAAGTTAAAACGACGTCATTTCGGCCTAATTTCATAGGCCTTAAAATGGTGTCGTTCTAAGCATTGACCCAAAATTTGACCCGAATTACTCTAGGACCCGCATGTTTTGTAAAATGGGTTATTTATTGCTTTAGTCCTTCCGCATTTTTACTTTGTTTTAATTTCGTCCTTTTTTATTTCTAATTTATTTTTTATTTTGCCCTGTAATTTTATATGATTTACAATTAAGTCCTTCGATTGTGGACCCTTTTTTGGGAGTGACGTGTTAGATTTTGGGTTATTTTTCCATTTTGGTCCTGTAATATTTTTTATGTTTTAATTTAGTTCAATTTTATTTTATTTTTTTAATTCGTACCTTTAATTTGTTCGCTCTTACGATTTGGTTACTTTTTTAATTTCATCCCATTTAGTGCTTGTTTTCACAAAATAAACCCCACTGTTTTTCATTTTTATTTAATTTGATCTCACTTTTTTATTTTTGTATTATTTTATTTGTTATTTAATTTAATTTTTTTATTTATTGATATTTTATTTATTTATTTATGTTGTTTATATTCTCACCTTTAGTTATTTATTATTTTTATGTATTTTATTTGTTTGTTAATGTTATTTTTATGTTTTTTTCCATTTATTTAATTGTTATTTATTTATTGCTCTTATTTTGTCGTTATAAATTATATACATACTTATTCATTTTTTTTTATAATATTTCATTTATTTTTGCATGACATTTTTTTATACACACATAAATTGTTTCCGAAAATTGAAGCAATATTTCTTTATTTCAGGAATTCGAGAGGATTATGTCCTAATTCACTGGGTGTGATTTTCTCTTTGAATCGAGATAATTGAATACCCTATTTAAAACTAAAATACAAAATATTTTGGGATAATAATTAGAAATGCCCATTATTTTCGAAAATTCGAATTGTTGTATCCTAACTTACTAAATGTGACTTTTCTTCTCGATTAACTCAAAATAACTAGCTTTCTTTGTAAATTAAAAAAAAACCATTGAAACATGTCATCCATACATTTAAGGATCGCAATTTAAGTTTTCTCGATTTTTTTATTTTCAACAATTATGACATTAAATAATCGATTAGGTACCAGTTTTGGACATGTGAGGGTGCTAAACTTTCCTCACACTTAACCGACTCCCGAACCCGTTGTATGGTTTCAAAAAAAAATTATTGTTTTAATGATTTTAAAAATCTTACAAGGTGATCCAGTTATACCTATTTTAAAAAATTATTGGTGGCGACTCAATTTTTATTTTTCAAAATATAAGTCGAGGCTTTTTCAAAAAAATGGTTTCAACATCAACCATTGCTTTGCCAACACAAAAAAAATATTTTTCTAATCGTTTCTGACATGAGTGTTGCCATGGGGTGGCCGTCACCCCCATGCAACTGTTCCTTTCAGGTAATTTCCATTAATGTTTTTGAATTTGGATCATTCTTGTAAATATTTAATTTTTTGGTCATTTTAGTAAAATAGTCAATATTTGCTTTCACATTTGCTAATTCCTAAAGCCAGATTGAGTCACTGAAATTCTATAAATATAATTATAATAATAATTACAAATAGATATTATAATTAATTAAAAAATTAAATGAAATGCAAGTAAAAAATTAAACGACTAACAAAAACATAATCTCAAGTAAAAAATTAAGTGAAATTGATGTCATGTTGATTCTAGAAGATACTCGGTCTAAGATTTGAAGCCACAATCTTGTCAAAATACCAACAGGTGATAAACATATGTAGCAATATTTACTAAAGGAAATACATTACAAAAAACAAGCAATTGCAAAAAAGTACATAAGCAATTGCAAAAAAATACTTTACATAAGATGTTCAGACTTAAAGAATTAATCCTGAAAGAAAAAAAAAATACCAAAACCAAACTCCTAAGCATTAGCAAAAAAAATTACATTACATAAGATGTTTTTATGTATAAAGTCAAAAAGCTCTACCAAAACTAAGTATGAACCACTAAGAATTTTGTTTTGCTTGTCTCTCTTTGTTTCTACGGCAAGTATTTCTCACTCTCACCCTTATTTAAGAAACAAAAGTGAAAGGTCTAAGAAATGACCATTGATTCCGAAGACACAAGGTTGGTAGACCTCTCTAACTTGCAACATTATTCAAAATGGATTTACTGAATGAAATTTGGGTTTCAATTTACGAAATCCCGGGAGAAATATTCCTTTCAACCATTTCCAAAGCAATTCCAATGCCTTGCAAACTAATCCTCTTCGGCATAGGCCACAGATGACCTCATCAAATGACAAACTCTCCTTGAAAACACACTTTTGAAACTCTTCCTCCACCAAAACACATGATTCAAGAATTTCCCTTTACTTACGAAACCATCAATTATTGTCGCATATGAAACCAAGTTCATTTCAATGCCCTTAAGTTTCATCTCTTTAACATGTTCCCTAGTTCTACTTTTCTCACCAGCCTTAGAAATTGTCCTCAATAACGTATTATAAATGAGAACATTAGGTTTGCGCCCTATCTCCTCCATACAGGCTACCATCTTGATACCCTCTTGAACTTTATTTTTCTTGCATAAAGCGTCTATATAGGCGTTATAAGTATGACCATTTAGAACCAAACCCAAAATAGTAATTCATACAAACAGCTCATATTCCAATATGTAATCTCCTTCAGCAGTAAGCGACTAAGAAGTAATTCGACAGTAATGAAACTAAAAATGCAATACCAAGCAATGTAATTACCTAAATGATTTCCGCATAAAGCTTCTACTCCTGATCTTCGAGAACTAAAAGAACTAGATCCTCATGTAGAGGAACACTAGAAAACATAAATGATGACACAATGGAAAAAAGTTATAAAGTGACAAAAGAGACCCCAAATTACTGCTGCAAACAAAATAAAAATAGAATACCACAAAAATGAGCCACTTAAAGATGGAGTAATAACATTTTCACAAAGCAGTTCTACAAGCATAACCATTTTTAATATTCACAAAAGATTAGAACTAATTCCTACCAGCATCCACAAAGACACTTTGTTCTGCTGCTGCTATTACGACCACCATATTTACGGACCAAAAGAGCAACAAATAAACATAATACATAACAACTATACATGTGATTTAGATCCTGATAGCCTAACAAATTAACAAAGTGATATGCCCTATCTAAATCTGCAGGTTACAAAGAGGGAGGAGGGAGAATTATACCTGCAACAATGCTAGCAAAGGTTGATTTTTTGGGGAAAAAATGAATTTTTTTAGCTTTGGTAACAGTTGGAATTTGGGAACTAGAAAAAGTTTTAACAAGCTAAGAAGTTGGAGATTAAGGAGAAGAATTGAAAGCCTCTCTTTTTTTCTGCTCTTTCTTTTTTCTATCTCCAAAGAACTAATGAAGCATAAATCAAAAAATCAAAAAGGTGAAAGTTTTTTCCTAGCTGAAAAAATAATTTTTTGTTGCTTCGTTAGGTCCTGGACGGTTGCACTTCTAAACTACCCTCAAGGTCGAACCTGATTGAAGATTAAGTTGGGAGATAACGGAAAGTCACTTCAGTGGTTATTGTAGCTCGTCAAATTGGAATCGAAACTTTTAAACCAGGTTCGAGGTGCTACATTGATGATGGTAATGAGTTTAAGAGGTGATTTTCTTTAACAAAATTTTAAGGTGGGTAATGGATATTTTGAAAAAAAATGAAGAAATGAGCACGAGAAAGAAGAAGAGAAAAATGGCAGCAATGGTGGTTGTTAGTCAGCAGAAAAAAAGAAGAAGAAAAAGATGAGTTGATGGGGACTTCCAACGTCCATCCATTCATGCTCAATTTTTGTCAAATTGTGACCTAAATATTTAAAACGAGGTTCCAACGACTCAAAATAATTTCAGATATCGAGTATCATATTTAAATATTATTTTTATAATAAAAGTCATAGGAATTAACCAAAGTACTCTTTTATGGTAAAATTACTTTTTTTAGCCTTTTTAGTGATTCATCTCGAAATTAGATACTTAGACCAAATCAATTTCATAATTCATCATGAATTTTTATTATAACTTTGTGAGAAATGAAAAAAAAATACACTTTAGGTCTTTTCTCGATAAAATGGGAAAATTATAATTTAGTTCATTTACTATTCAATTTTTTTTTAATTTATTCCCAAAAGTGATTTTCATCCTACCAAATCACATTCCAATTCATTTCTTGAAAATTAATCCATAATAATTCATATGTTTTTTTCACTTTTGGGTAAGTTTGCACAATGATCCTCATACTTTTCAAAATTTATAATTTAATCCTTTTAGTCACATTTTCACTTTTTAAACTCTTTTCACACGTTCCCATTTCCAATATCAAAATTCTTTTATAAAATTTCTCATTCCACCATTTTATAATTTTTGTAATAATTTTTTCGATGTTCGAGCTCAAAATCATGTCACGTATCATATTAGAATTTTCAAAGCTTTACGCTAGCAAGTTGAAACTATGAAAGAAATTTCAGGATAGAGTTGATGAGTAAAGGCATGAACGAAAATTTTGTGCGTGGAGAGAAGAATGTCAATTCAGGTCTAACCTGCATGAATAAGGAAATGGGTTTAGCTCAAATTTGATAATATTTTATCAGCTACATGGTGAAGGGAACTGACCTGGATGAAGACAGTGGCAGAGAAGATTAGGAGGAAAGAGAGATTGAGTTCGGTGGTGGAAATGGCGAAAAATTAGTGATTTTTGATGCATTAACACATGATTTTCCCTAATCTTACGAGAATGCAAAAGATTTCTGAATTTGAGTGATGAAAATGCGTTGGTATTTAAATTTTTTTTGGTCCAATTTGGTACTTAAACTTAACACTTTTTTTCTATTTTGGTATCTAAATTTGATACTTTTTTTAAGTTGATACATAAACTTTTCGGGACCCAATTTGGTACTTGAACTTGACTCTTTTTCTTAATTTGATACCTAATCTTTTTTTAATATTAGTTCTTTAAGTATAGCTCAACACCCATTTTTAATATGAAATTTCTCTAAAACTGATAATATTTTTGTAGCAAAACAAAAAAAAATTCAATACAGTTATTGTTTTGTGTAATTTTTATAATATTTAATAAATTTATGTACCAAATTGAATTAAAAAAACTTAAGTACCAAATTAGGAAAAAAAATCAAGTTCAAGTACTAATTTGGATCCAAAAAAATTTAGATATTAAATTAAGAACAAATGTCAAGTTCAAGTACAAAATTTGACCAAAAATTAGTTTAAGTATCAAATTAGAAAAAATATATATTAATATTAAATACCACATGTTATATTAAATCTTTTACTATGTGCTTTTAAATTATATTTAAAATATTAAAAAATAAACAATTAAGACATGTGACAATTTCAATTCTGTTTTCATTGAATAGTACAAACTAAATTATGAATTTCATGTCCAACAATAAAGAATTATCCCTAAAAGTCTCTTATATTGTAGTAAAATCCGGAGGGTGGAAAGATTTAATGTTTAACCAAGTAGAACATTGAAATACTATTCAAATAAAAAACGAATGCATGTGCTAATCACCCAATAAGGTTCTTCGTACAAACAAATTTATAATGAAAATAATTGAAAAGCATAAATCTATAGATTTATTAAAAATCTCAAAAATAAAAATTTAATAATTATAATAACAGGATAAAATTTGACAATAAATATAATTAATGTGACTCGAACCTAAAGTACAATTGAAATGATGAACACTATAACTATCAAACTATCACATGAAATTTAAAATTTAACCTTTGTATACTACTCTCACAGAATATGTCTAAATTGGAGGGAAAGTAAAGGTTAAGAATGAAAGCCATGTAAAAGTATGAAATTGTCCCTAATGAGTTTTCAAAATATTTTTGTCTTTTAAATCTTTACCGCTTTTATGGCATTGGTTGGCAATTGGTATTACATTACCATTCCTGGCCTTCTAAAAGTCCTTACTCCATTAATGGAGGATCTTGAATATAAAAAAAAAAAATCAAGAGTATGTAGATGAAATAGAAATTGCATTAGATTATCTCTCTTCAAAGAAGATGAATAAATTTAATCAAATAATTATGTTCCTACTTCCATACTTAATATTCATTCCATAATTTTTATATGAATTTCTATTTTAAATAAAAAAAATTTCATTTAAATCTGATTTTTAAATAATATATTCTTTTAATATTTTATTTAAAATTTCAATAAATAGCATACATAATAATAATATAATTTATTTTTATATCAAAATTATTTTTAAATATTGTGATAAGTTTGTATAAAAATTGTTATTGAAAATGGGATCTTAATAAATGTCAATAAAAAAGTTAGATACATATATTAGAATACAATGGTAAATTTATATTATTTTTTTCCTTTTTCACTTTCAACTCAATTTTACTTTCGATTTTTCATCGTTCATACCAAACATATTTAAAAAACTATAATCTATTTGATTTGATATATATATATATATATATATATCATTCTCATTTTCTCAAAAAATAAAAAACATTCAAGAAAATATGTTTGATTGAAAAGTTTTAGAAATTTTATGAAAATGGAAATATATGAAAATTAAAAAACAATAAATAATTGTTTTTTATTAAAAATGCACTATTCATTTACTTTTCTACTCATTTAAATTTTCATTTTTTTAGAACTCAACAAGTGGTTTTAGTGGAAAATAAAATGTTGCTCATCCTAGGGATTTCGGGTTCGAGCATCTGTGTATGCAAGGTGTGTGTACGTTGTCAAAGAGTTAAGAATGTATGAACATATACTATCATGTAATCACACCAGTATATTCAAAAAAAAATTATCTTTTTAATTTTCTTTTTATTTTACAAATAAAGTCTTAATCTTTAAAATAGCATGTGATCCTTCAAAATAACACTATTCATGAATAATTTTTTTCATTGCATGTGTTGGTCCTACTATTTTCTTATGCACTAGTATTGTTTCTGCTCACACTTTGTATTGAGTTAAAATTTTGGGCTAAATTATAAATTAAAAAGTTAAAGGTTATAATATGCTTCAAATTCATGAACTTTTCATATATTTTGAATTTATTTCACATACTTTTGTTTTCAAAAATTTAATCTATCTACTTTTTAGGTTAAAAAATTCAAGACTAGTTGTTATCATTGTTAAATTTATTGGCGTGACATTTTAAAATTAAAAAGTAACTCTCTTGGCAACCATGTGACAAAAAGAAAAGACATCGTAATAGACCTAAATTTATCAAAGAATATTAACTATGCCAAAATTTGTAAAACGACCTTTGGTCCTTGGCAATCTTGATATTGACCAAATGAGTCCCTCTAAAAAATCAAAGCAGTTTAATCCTTATCAATTTTGAAAGTGAGCAACTAATGGCAGTTAATCACAACGTTAATATTTTTCGACAATTATATATTGATATTGTAAGAAATTTAACTTTCAAAGTTTACACATTCTGTCAAATTTGATCTTGATTAAATAAATTTAACCTGCAACATCTACACATTCTATCAATTTGGTCTTGATTTAACTATTGGAAGAAGAATTTGTTCCTTCCATTTTTGTTTTTAAGGCTTTCATGAACTTTTCGTCCATGGAAGAAACGTTTCTCCATTAAAGTTTTCTTACATCGATTTTGTCTGCTTTTATGGCATGATTATGTTTACTTATATAGCATGGTAATTTGGACTTTTGTTTAGCTTTTTTGGGTTTCCAAGCGTTTGGGAGAAAGAGAGTAAAGTCGCGGTTCGGCGATTTGTTAAGTGGTTATGGTGGCAGTTTTGGCGACGTTGTCCATAGAGGGTGGGAAGTTGACGAGTGACATATCAATTCCTACAAGGGGGAGGAGGAAATTGGGCGAGGGGAGGGCAGGTGAGAGGCAACATCGAATGAAAAGGAGATGGGTTATAGCCACTGAATCGAGGAGTGGACACGAACTAGATGCTATTATCTTGGAGCAAAATGAGGGAAGATTGGGGGTGAATAGATGGTGGTGGATTTTGCCAGAGTCGAAGTAACTCACCTTTCATTTATCACAGGAGACGTGGGGTATCAAGAAAGCTTTGTATGTATCAATTGAAAGTGTCGATTTGCATGAGGAGCAGCTCAAACAGCTACTGGATTGGCATTAATCTTCCCCTTGACAAGATGCTAGTCAGTGAAGGGGACCCCGATCATTCTCTTCTTGTAGAAGATGAACGACGACAAGTATCAACGAAGGTGATGTGGTGGATGTGTCAAGCTTGAGGGCGATGGTGGCGAGAGAGGGAGGATTGGAGTGGATCTCAATGGTCTGGGTGCTTATCATCAGCTTGTTTATTGCCAGATGCTTTTGCCTTCATCTGCAACTAGCAATGAATGTGGATAGAGGTGAATTTGGGAGCTTTCAGTTTCTTAGTATTCTGGTTTTTATACGAGAAAAGCTCAAGTGCGGTTGGAATCTATACTTTTTCTTTTGTTGGTTTCTCTTTTTTTTTTGTACCAATTGATGTTTTCTTTTTAAGTCCTAGTGTTTGTGTTTTTTTTGTTGTTTTTTTATTCTCATTTGTAAACAATTATCTTTATTGCTTCAATAAAGATGTCCAACCTTTGTTGTTAGAAAAACGAGTTTAAAGTGTAGTGAAAAATAATTTAGGGAAAAAAATAAGAGTTTTAAAATTTTTCAAAAAGAATATCTTGGTTGTGATATCTAAAGTAATAAACACTTAACCAAAATTATACCTTTTCAATTCGTCTAGGATGAGCACTTCGATCTAATAGTCTTCTCCGTTATCTTCAAGCACACATTTGAGCTCGCTTTGAATTAGAAAATTTTTCAAAATAATTACTAGTGGGGTAATTTCACAATTTCTCTAAACTTTTGGGTCAAGTTGTAAATAAAAAAAAATATCTCTAGAGATTTTCTAAAATAATCTTTTTAGAGAATTTTCTCTCTACAGCCTTCTTTTGAATTCAAGTGTGTCAAAAAGTAATGACTCAAGGCTCTCTTTATATAAGGAGAGTTTAGAAAGTTCAAGTATAATTAAAATTAATCACTTTAATATTAAATTAATATAACATTTATCAAGATAAATATTTAATTTAATTTAATATTAAGATAATCACTTTAATATTAAATTAATAAAATATTGTTAAAATACGTATTAAATTAAATTTAACATTAAACTATTAAAATAATATTATTTTTGGAATAGTTAATTTGACAAGTTCAATTACCCATTAGGCTAATTGTCTGACTTCAAATTAATTTCCATAAATATCATATCAATTTTAATTAATTTGATTAATTTAATTTTACTTGATCAAAATTAATTTCCAAAAATCACTTAGATTTTCCAAATTAATTTTTCAAGAAAATTTTTTAATCAAATTCTCTAGTTGAACAATTCCCACAACCACCTATTTTAATTCCACATCAAATAAATATACTCAATTAAATTATTTCAAAAGTCGTAGAATTTTCTTCTAATTCAATGCAGTCCAATCGAGCTTTTGTTAAGATAACGGAGGGAACAATCAAACATATACAATTAGGCTCTTGTAATTGCAATTATGTCTAGAAGTATCGTTCTAATATTTCGCAATTACTTAATATGGAGTTAGTCCACAAGAAGTACCATGATTGAAAATTCCTTATTGTATACTCCTTACGAAAGCAATTCATCCAACTACTTTGTTCAATTACCTCGTTATGTGTGTGTTACCCTCATATGATATCTTTGATTCCTTTGAATTAAATTTGTTCACTCGATACAATCCTATTTTATCTCATTGTAACAATTGTGTCTTCTTAATGATTAATATGATCACTGTCAACAAATGACTGTGATAAATTGCTCACTCGAGAATAAGCAACTCATGGTCACGTTCCATATTTATCAATCCACACAACGCCAATAAGAGAATATCATTAACTCTTTAATTGAGCTATGAATTCCACTATTGGTAGTAAAGTCATGTCATACACAAGTAATGTACCTAAGATATCGGCTATGGGCTTGACCATCTTTAAAGCATAAGCCTCCACTTATATCAAAACACATGAGTTGTATACGCATGGTCAGAGACTAACTCAAGATTTAAGTAAATCACACCATGAGCATCACAAGTGAATTAATTCACAAACAGATTCAGAATTATTCATCTTGTGTCCAGTCCAATGTATCAATCTACCAATGAATACATTTATGTCTCTACCCATAGAGTTAACTGCTCCGATAACAAAGACTAGTCATCTCCCCAATTGGAATTGTAGATGATATAATAATCCTTCTCAATATTTGAATCAAACGCTCACTTTGATTCTTTTATGGAATTACGGACTCATTTAGATTATCTATTGAAGTAAGTTGTTTTTCTCGCAATATAAACGTTCTTACAATGTCACTTATCTTCAGTTTGAACTTAGACAATCAATAAGCTTATATTTGCTTGTCACAATTTTGCTATATATGCAAAATATGAAAGACAGAAAATAAAAAAGACATAATATTGAAATGTGAAATTAACTTTATTTATTTATTCATTCATCGTTCAAATAAATAGAAAATAATTACATGTTTACTATAATATGAGTACATTTCTCGATATTTGTTTAAAAAAACTATTGGAATGTTGGTACAACCCATGACATAGTGAAAAAAATAATTCGACAAGCATAACCCATGAATCTATGTGTAAGGAACGAATCTAGATTTAAGTAGGTACCAAAATTATACCTTCATCGATCTAAGTAGAGAAAATTTGATTATGATATTTTATTTTGATGCAATAATCAAACCACAACCACAATGTTTTGATTCAGTAAGTTATTCATCGCGGAAGAAAACAATTAGAAAACTCTTGAAACTTTTTCTTAGGATTTCAAATTTTTTTCTTTGATGCTAGAAAGATTGCATTTTGAGTAATGAATCATGGTAAGAAAATAAGAGAGTTGTCTTTTCTTCTTCAAAGCATTACCCTTTTGAATTGACATAAATCTCGAAGAGGGATTTTAGGATCACATTCATAAACCTTATATACTTTCTAAAATTATATTAATTTATATAAATCTAGATAAAATAGATTTATTTAATAAATTCGTTAAAATAGATTTATCTAGAAAAAATAGAAACATATTTCACAATATTTTAATTTGACCTCTTTATGTGTGTGTTTTTGCAAGCATAAATATCGTATGTAATTTTAACCTTATCAAATTAATTTTAAGAATATTTCTTTAATTAATTTAATTCATTGACAAGTTAAATATAATTCCAATTATCTTGGATTCTGATTGATCCAACCATAAGGTGTAACTATATGGATCCTTTAACATTGCAAGTAATATTAAAACACTTCCAATATTATGAATAGTGAGTGACATCTAGGAACATTACTGCTATTCAAGTTATAAGAAGTTGTGGTTCGATATAGTCTTTCTATGATAATAGCATTATATAGTATATCCTTTTTTCCGTGATATCTAAATTGAACACAAGTCATGGAACAATCAAACTTGTATAATCCAATCTTTTATTTATTAAATCCTAAGTAGACTTAGATAAACAATTGTGTATGATATCTCATATAAATTCATTTGAACACAGTTATGCATTTCTAGTCTCAATCGATCAAAGGACTAGAGATATCACTCCCATTATATAGGAGGGACAATTTCTATATTGATCATTCATATTGCACTACATAGATTGTGACATCCTCTACACTAATTTATATAGGATAACCATTTATAGAAGATGTTGAGGTCCAATTTGTCCGGGCCCAACAAAATTTAAATTTATTTTAAGTTTAAATTTACTTAAAATTTAAATTTACTATAAATTTAAGTTTAAATCTATTTAAATTAATGTCCAAATTAAACATAAATATCCAATTACAAACCGGGTCTATGTACAAGCCCAATTGGGCCAATTTCGGTTAGCCCAATATCCATTTCACAACCTAAACCAAACCAAACCCAAAATACAAGCCCAAACCCTTGACCCATCACATTCAACCCAAACTAGCCTAACCCTAATCTGCTAAGTGCTGCTGCTGCTGCCTCCACCTTAGCCAATTAGAGGCTGCCACGTCATCAGCAACTTGACACCATCTTTAGCATCAACTTGCCTCTACAATAACCGCCACTGTTACAAGCCACCATAGCTGACCTACAAAAAGAAAAACAAGAAATGCATTTATGAGAGAAATACAAAACAGCATGATGGTGAACATGGCTATAAAGTCAGAGTGAAAATCTTGTAACCGGTTAAGGACATCTGGGAAATCAATACGAAAAGCTTTCTTCAGAAACCAATTACAGAAAGTTCAAAATTGCAAATAGATTACATTCAGAATTATAAGCAAGAAGTATTCGAAGCAACATATTCCATTTTTTTTCGAAGCATATTCGCAGCAGACTAGGTATAATCCCAATAAGATAAGTATTCATTGCCATTTATTAATTTGATTCTAAACTGTTTAATTCCTATGCATGCATATGTTAATATTTATTTATTTGTTATGTTACCATTACTATTTATTATTTTAGAATATTCATTTAAGTCATATTTAATACAATATTAAATACATTAATTAATAAAATAATCGAAGAGCCATACCTGCCCTAGTTGAAACATCGCCGTTGCCCACGATCGGCCTTTCCAATCGCTGTCCGTGTTCAAGGAGGGTCTTCGATGGGATTTTCACCACTCAAAAAAGAGATGATTGAACAGATTTAAACAAAAACGAAACAATGTTAAAATTTTACAGGCATAAAAAGGGGATTTTTTTTGAAACACAAGGTTCGATCTAGGTGTAAGAACCTAGATCTGTTCCTTTTTAAAAAAGGTAAAGGGTAATGTTTTTCAAAAGATTAAAATGTTTTTAAATATTAAAAAGGGAAAAAGGAAAGAAAAGAGGATGCTTTACCTGGAAAAGACATGTGCGGAGGCGCGTGTGGTGCAACCCAGGCGACTAGGATGGCGCGTGGACGTGAAGGCAGCAACTTGTGCACCAGAGGACTCCAGGCGGTGACGCATGGCGACCACGCGCGAGGATCGACGACGCCCTGGTGATGCCCTTCGGACTCAAAAAAGCAGGGGCAACTTATCAAAGGGCCATGGTGACCCTGTTCTACGACATGATGCATAAGGAGATTGAAGTTTACGTTGATGACATGATTGCAAAATCCCAAACGGAGGAAGAACATGTAAGAATCCTGAGAAAGTTATTTGGAAGGCTAAGGAAATATCAATTAAAGCTAAACCCAGCAAAGTGCACTTTCGGGGCCACATCAGGAAAATTGTTAGGCTTTGTAGTCAGTAAAAGAGGAATTGAAATTGACTCGGATAAAGTCAAAGTCATACTAGAGCTACCACCACCCAGCACGCAAAAAGAAGTTCGAGGGTTCTTAGGAAGACTAAATTACATTGCTCGGTTCATTTCACAGTTGACTGAGAAATGCGATCCTATCTTTCGCTTGCTTAAAAAGCGTAACCCGGGTGTATGGGATGATGAATGTTAGGAAACCTTTAACAAGGTCAAAGATTATTTATCCAAAGCTCTCATATTGGTACCTCCAATTCCTAATAAGCCATTGATCCTGTACTTGACGGTCTTTGAAAATTCCATGGGATGCGTACTAGGCCAACACGATGAATCCGAAAAGAAGGAAAGGGCGATATATTATCTCAGCAAGAAATTCACTGATTGCGAGACGCGATATTCGCCAATTGAAAATTTATGTTGTGCACTAGTCTGGACTACACGCAGATTAAGACAATACGTGTTATACCATACCACTTGGTTGATCTCGAAATGAGATCCTCTGAAGTACCTGATGGAGTCAGCTGCATTGAATGGGAAATTGGCTCGATGGCAAATCTTGCTCTCGAAATTCGACGTAGTCTACATCAATCAGAAAGCAGTAAAAGGGAGTGCGATAGTAGACTTCCTAGCCAATAGGGCTTTAGAGGACTATGAGCCGATAAACTTCGATTTCTCGAATGAAGATTTAATGTATATTGTGACCACTGAAGGGGCAATCACGGTAGAACGACCTTGGAAATTGAATTTTGATGGAGCTTTAAATGCCACAGGAAATGGGGTCGGGGCAGCCTTAGTATCACCAGAAGGAGATCACTAACCTTTCACCAGCAAACTTGATTTTGATTACACAAACAATATGGCTGAATACGAAGCATGTATCTTGGGAATCCGTGCGGCCATAGAGCGGGGAATCAAAATTTTGGAGATTTATGGATACTCCGCACTGGTAATCTATCAACTAAAATTTCTATTTTACCCTTGAAACTTCTAGGCCCAATTTTGAGGTGTGATAGATGGTTCGCTCAATAAGCTGAAGGCAAGGTTGGTTATGAAAGGTTTTAGTTAGCAGTATGGCATTGATTACTAGGAGACTTTTGCACCAGTAGCAAGGTTGGGCATGATTAGATTATTATTAGCTTTTGCAGTGCAGATGGGTTGGAAGATTCATTAGTTGGATGTTAAATAAACCTTCTTGAATGAGTATTTGCAGGAGGAAATCTATGTTGAACAACCTCTTGGGTTCACAGTTAGAGGAAAAAAAGAGAAGGTATATAGGCTTAAGAAAGCCTTATACGGTTTGAAACAAGCTCCGTGAGGATAGATGAGCACTCTGCAAGTTTGAGATTTGAAAAGAGTCCTAGCAAACCTACTCTATTTGTGAAGAAGACTAATGAACTCACTTCTCTAGTTATTTCTCTATATGTTGTTGATGTACTTGTGATTGGGAGCAGTGAAGACTTAGTAAAGGAGTTTAAATAGCAAATGGAGGACATGTTTGAGATGTTTAATCTTGGGGAAATGAGATATTTCCTTAGGATGGAAGTGCAACAACTCTAGGATGGAATCTTCATCAACTAGCAAAGCTTAGTGCTGAAGATTTTAAGGAGGTTCTCCATGGAGAAATGCAAACCAATCAGCATGCTGGTAGCACTTGGAGAAAAATTCAGTAGCAGTGAAAAAATTCAGAAAATTAACGAGAAGAATTATCGAATTCTTGTGGGTTGCTTGTTGTACTTAGCAGCAACAAGACCATATATTATGTTTGTTATTGGCTTGTTGTCAAAATTTATGCACTGTTGCGATATTTCTCATTTCAAAGTGGCAAAAGAGATGCTGAGATATGTTAAAGGAACAAATGATTTTGGTGTTTGGTTTGCAAAGGTGAGCACCGTAATGGTGAACCCTTTAAAACTTATTGGGTACATTGATAGTGACTGGGTTGGTGGTCACGCTATGAACGTCACAGCTATTGTACAAGCGAACACTTGTCGATGCAAGTATAGTTAATAGACTTAAAACTATCAGATATCGATCCCATAGAGATGGCTGCTTATGCTTATAATTGTTGATTCAATTAAAGTTAAAATAAGAGAAACTGTATGAATAATGTCAGCGCAATTAAAATAAAGAGTGCAAAAATGAATGAATTAACTATCAGAGCAAATATTGCAAGACTGTAATAAAATATAACGAAGCAAATTAATAAGAAATGCAGTGAAAGTTTGAAGATAATTTGTCGATGCAATTTAAGAAAATTACAGAAGTAAAAACAATGATAATGGAATGGGGGATCCCTAACTTAATAAGTCGACAAACCACTAAATGTGACCACAAGGTGAATAATAGATGAATTTTCGCTGCAGTTAAGATTAATTGGATCTTACCAACTTCAACTTTCCTATTTATCAAAGACTTAAATACTCACATTAACTACACCTTCCAGTGCTGACAAAGCTTTGTATTCAAGAACAAGTGGCCAGAATTCCTTCGTTCCCCAAGCAACTTTCGTTGTCTTGCTTGTCAATTTAATTTGTCACTGCACTTTTCAGTGTCAATAACTACAATAGCACTTCTGTGCTCGAGCAATTAAATCCAAAGATAAATAGATAAGAGAAAATTGAACAGAAATCAAATTAGATCTAAAATTAAAAGGTACTTCCATACATATTTAAATTCATCAGAATTTATCAGCGTTTGAGAGGAAATAAAGAACAAGTTGAAGCATTTTATTCCTAGCCTACTAGAACTCTTCCTTAATAATGCTCCTCTTGTGTTGCACTTAGAACACTCCTCGTCAGGAGCAGGATTTTGACTTCTCGTCACAGTCAGTTCACCCTCTAAGAAACTAAGCTGCCATAGAGGCAAGCTTAAAGAAAAGATGAAAAACTGAATTGATTTTTGTCACGAGCTTTCAAGATTCCTCTCCTTTCTTCTTCTTTTATCAGTATTTATCTTTTATGCCAAATGCAGGTGTCCTTCTTCTTCAGATCTAACTTCCTTATAGCTATACAAGTTAGTTAATCCAACTGTACATTCACGCATATCTGGTGCATTCAGCAAGCAGTTAAAGGTTGTCGCGACATCTCTGGACGCAAATCTAGATTTTAATTCACTGCAACAACCTTGATATTCTCAAGCACAGGTATTTCTGGATATGTTCATGCAACGACAAGTTTGGGCGCAATTTTGGATTTTAACATACGGTGATAACCTCAGACACCTTCCTGCGTTGATCTTTTGGAACAAATTCCTGCATTGTCATCTTTAGACGCAAAACTGAACACTAAATGTGGTGACATTAGTAGAAAAGTAAGACAAAATTAACCAAACATCACTGACTTAGAAAATGCAGTTATTGAATATAAAATGCTAAAAATGCATGCTTAACATGATATAATGGGAACAAATTATACTTTAAATAAGGAGAAATTAGTGGTTTTTTCTAATGCTATCACACCCAAAACTTGAGTTTTTATTTGTCCTCAAGTAAACAAAAGCTAGCAAGGTCATAGCAAAAGTCTTGTCGAAGCAATAATCATTCTAGCAACTTGAATTTTCTGAGATCCTACTGTATAAATTACATTCACATGATAGAAAATTGCACTGACGATTTATAGGTATGAACAATCAAAACTGCAACTTCACCAATGTTAGCATCATGCTCTAAATCTTAAATTCTCTTGACCAACACATCATTTATTATATAAACATTTTTTTTGATTGAGGAATGTCGTTGCATTACTATACCCTTGTTCTTGAGAAGTAACGATGGGGTGTAACAAACCCTCAGGGAGTATGTAATTGCGCCGACGCACACTCTTACAGTGACAGCCTTTGGCTAGATTACTTTTTCTAACACTTGCATTGGAGTGCTCCCCCTTGATAAGTCTCAATACACCTAAATTGGAGTGTCTTTTATTAATAGTTCTAATTATATATACATAGCTGCAGATGGCAAGTTATTCCAAGATTCAAATAATGATACTACTCATTTTATACTAATAAATTTCAACTATTCATCCAATAATACAGGGATACAGCATTCAATCACATTCATCCAATTCATGTATTAGCATCTCACATAATTCAAGAATTAAGCATCAAATGAAAATTTTGTTGCCACATTTTGCATAACCTTGCATACTTTCATTAAACTAAAATGGACAAAAAAATTTAGAAATGTAGGTGCAATTGCATTTCCAATCCATATACATTCCCCCCAAACTTAAAGTCTGCATTGTCCCCAATGCACTAACATTAATATACAAATATACAAATATACTTGGAAATGCAACTACAATGCAAATGCATCAACAAATAAAATGTAGGAACAATTAAAATGTGATGACAATGCAATTAAAACTACATGATGTGCAACTAAATTACGTACTAAATAAATTAAAGACTAACTCAATGATGTGCAGCCGAAGATGTGGCTGCTTTGGTCTTCTTCTTCTTGTGGTGCTCCTCCTTACACTTCTTCTTATCCTTGCGCTTGAGATTTCATTCTTTTGGCTCAACCAGGTCGACGGATTGCTCCTCCATATTTGGTTGTGTGCTGGCTTCATCAACGGTGACATCAGAAGGGTGTATTTCAACAAAGGGTGTATTTCAACAAAGGGTGCCACATAAGGCACTATGCCAGACGATTGAAATCCTCATTGTTGATTATCACTGCCTCGCCCTGATTCTCATTAGGTTACACCAGTTCTTCATCAATTGCACCCAGTGCGATGACAAATTCTTCGGGCAACTTTGTTGCAACAAAAATTTCTTCCTTCTCTCCTTCTTTTTCCTCCTCATTCTTTTCTTTTTTCTCTTCCTCAATACCCACAGATTCCACAGTCGTGTGTTCCTCATCAGTATTGGCTTCCTTGTCAACCATATTTGCTCCTAGGTTGTTGAAAAATTCATCTTCAAAAAGGCTGGCAATATTGCAGAAGCAATCTTCAACATGCTTTGAATTCATGTCCTGATTCTCATCATCAGATATATGGACCATTTACGGAGAAGCAGTAGATTGGTCCTTCCCTTTCGAAACAACTTTGTTTGTTGATGGAGTTGCCTCCCTGATGATAGGAGGAAACACTGAGAATTCTGGCAGAGGATGCTTGCTAATGCTGCGTAATGTGCTGACAATTGCACTATTCTAGGCCTTGCTATAGGCATAGAATAAATTTTACGAGTACTCCATGTCCTCAACTGTGGCAACAAGTTTGATTTACCCCACACTGATTTTGTCAACCAACTGCTCGATCTCTGCAATTTTCCTTCATAATTGAAGATCTGCGAGGCCACGAGATTGTTTTTCTTCCTTCTTTGCTTTTCCCTTTCTTTTCTTTAGGGCAGCTTCTTTCACCACAGGGGTCTCCTTCCCCCTTGTCGTATGCTCTATTGACACATCATTGATTGGTCCCTTATTATCCAAGAACACCTCTCCCTCACGAGGCACAACATCTCGTTGTCGACATAATTGCATTATAAAAGAGGGGAATGGAAAAATACCTATTTGTTTAGCTGCGCATTCTGCAATCTTCTGATGCAGGATTTCATCGACATATATTCTACGACCTTTAATAATCAAACGGATGAGACACACTCGATTTAATGTTACCGTGGTGTTGTGAGTTGAAGGCAATAATCTGTAATTAATAAAGTGGAACCAAACCTTGCTTTGCACGGTGAGGAATCGATGATGAATGGTTAGTTATTGGTGTTGTTTCCTATCCAAATGGCACAATCAACGCATAAATCACTCATCAACGTGTCAACGCCATCTTCAGTCAATTGCTTTAGGAAGGCGATATGTTCATCTTCCCAATATCAATGTTATACATGGCATTGATGTGTGCAGCACCTCAGGGCACTAGTCCCTCTCGAACAAAAATAAACTCTTGATCCTTATCAATAAAGTTAGCATAAAATTCCCTAACGAGGGATGGAGAGTATCCTTCAGGATGGGTACAAGATGTTTCCCACCCTACTCGTAAGATGGTCCGGTGGACATGTTTACCCAGAGTGAGAAGTGGTGATCGCTGGAACCCCTATTCTGGATGACAGTTCCGCTTTTACATGATATCATGAAAGCAATCCTTAGCAGCCTTAGTAAGGAACAAGACTGGTTCTTTGATCGACGGCTGCTCATTATCGCAAACCACCGCAGTAAAAGATTCGGTGGTCGATTTGAAAGGGGTTTTTGATCCTCTCATTCATGCTATGATTCTATGATATAAAGAAAATAAAAATTTTAAGATATTGGAAAGCTTAAGAAGAGAAGTTTTGCAACAACAATGAAGATTATGGTTGTGGAGAACACCGTCGGCATAGTGTTGTGTTTTTATAAGGAATGAAAAACGAAGATGAAAAGGCATGTTGGTAGCCACTACAGGGATAGGACGCTGTGTATGCATCTAATAAATGCAATGACATGGATTGTCCTTTTCCAAATCGATCCGATGGTTGGGGAGAAGGGTGAATCAAACGTTATGATTCTTTCCTGAAATGTTGCACTGTGATGAGTCAGCAATTAATTTGCGTCAACAAGAAGGGTTTTCTATGTGTCGACAAAAAAAATAACTTTTATTCCTACAAAATAACTAAAGAAGATAATTGAAATAAAATAAAATATGAAAAGTAAATGAAATAAATGTAATGACAAATTAAGTAAATGTGACAAGATTAATGATCTTGTTCTGCTCGTGATCATTTGGGCTGTGATAATGCTTCAGTCGTTAGCCATTTACCTTGAATTGGTGCCCATCATTTAAGTCTTTAATTGTCACTATAACATAAGGAAATGCTTCGACAACTTCAAATGGCCCTGACCATCTAGAACGCAATTTTCCAAAATGCAATTTTAAGAGCGAATTAAATAAAAGTACCAACTGATTTGTAGAAAATTGTCACCACAAGATGATGTTTTCATGTCATCTCTTAGTTTTTTTCTTTGTATATGGTAGCATTCTCGTATGTATTTCGTCGAATCTCCTCTAAGTCAGAAATGTCCAACAGCATCATGATCCATATTTACTTGCTTAATTGCCTACATGGCTTTGTTCAAGTTTCATTGGCAAGTGATAGTATTTACCAAACACAAGCTGATACGGTGACATTCCTAATGGTATTTTATACGCTGTGTGAAGTGCCCACAATGAATCATTGAGCCTTGAAGACCAATCTCGTTTGGATGGACTCACCACCTTTTCAAGGATATTTTTAATTCGGCGATTCGATTCTACAGTTTGGCCATTCGTTTGTGGATGATATGTGTTTGCCATTTGATTTTTAACACCATAATGTTTTAATGCGATCGCAACTTGATTGCAATGAAAATGAGTGCCTTGGTCCTTGATTAATTCTTTAGGTGTGCTGAATCGAGTGAGGATGTATGTGTGAAAGAATTTCAACTTTGTCTAAGCATCATCTTTAGGGACAGCAATTGCTTCGACCTATTTGGAGACATAATCGACAGCGACCAGAATATAAACATTTCTAAAAGAGTTGGGAAACAGTCCCATGAAATCCATACCCCATACATCAAAAAGCTCAACTTTCATAATAGGCTGTTGCAGTATCTCGTTGCATCGAGATATCGATCCAATGAATTGACACTTATCACATTGTTGAACAAAGTTGTGGGCTTCTCGAAACAATGATGGCCAATAAAATCTTGACAGAAAGATCTTTGCAGCAATCTTAACACCACCAAAATGACCTCCATATGTGCATCATGGCAATGATTCAGGATAGGAAGCATTTCTTCTTCAGGGACACAGTGACGAATAATATTGTCGGATATTAATTCTATATGTCGATACAAGTATAGTTGATAGATTAATTCTATCGGATATTAATCCCACAGGGAATAGGTTCTTGATGTCTATACGTCAAAGCAATTAAAACTAAGATTAGAGATAATGTGAGTAAAGATGTTAGCACAACTAAATCTGATCTGCACACTAAGATAGTTAAAATTGTTAATGTAATTATAAAAGTTAAATGTCAATGCAATTAAAACCAAATCAAATAGTTGTGCAAGTTTTGAGAATTTAAATGTAGAAAAGTAAAATGATGATCAAGTGTGAAGAACTGGAGTGGATCATTAACTTTACTAAGTCGTAACGCTGGATGCATCGACAAGGTACTATATAGATGAATTGTTGCAACAATAAAGCTCCAATGAATTCTTACAAATAACAGCTCTTTGTTTAATCAAGACTCAAGTACCCACAATTACCCCATCTCTCGATGTAGGTAACGTTGTGCACTTAAGAACAAGTGATAGAATCTCTTCTAATCCCTAGCAGCTCTCGATGACTTACTTGTTAATCTAACTTGACACCGCATCTCTCGATGTTGATAGACTGCAATTCCATTCTTATGTTTAAAGCAATTAAATCCAAGAATAAACAAATAAGAAGAATTAAGTAAGAATCAAAGTGATATAACAATAAAACACATTCTCATATCCATTCAATTGTCAAGAGTAATTCATCAGCATAAAAGAAGGGTTAATAAATACATCGAAGCTTACTATCTCTAGACTACTAGGACTATTCCTTAATCGTCCCTCTTGTGCCTGTACCAAGCACTCCTCGTCAGGAGTTATTGCTCGTCTGCTCAGTCAACTCATCAATCTCCAATAAAACTTCAAAAACACAAAGTAATTACAGATTTTAATTCCTTCCCTCTTGATATATTTCTTCATCTTTTATCCACTATTTATAGGCTTAAAAAATGGTAAACCTTCTCTCTTCTCAGATCTAGATCCAATTGCAACTGTAAAAGTTTGTTACAGTCCAGCTGTGCACTTACGCAGACTTGGTGTGAACTTCATGGATCTGCAAATTGTCGCGACATCGCTAGGCGAAATCTGAAACCTTCATGTGTGGCGACAACGTGCTTTTCCCCTATGCTGGTGCTTCCAGGTGTGATTTCAGCTTGAATTCACTTATTCCAAGTGAAGATTCCTATGCGGTGACAACGCTAGTCGTAATTTCAAGCTGAACTAGTGGCTGCATTTTGGATTCTTTTTAGCTTTGGTTTTCTAAGATGGATCATTGTGCTAACAATTTTAAGACGCAATATATATGTTGCATGTGACGACATTAATGCACAAAAAGAGATAAAATAACAAGAATTTAAACCAAACATAAATGAGTTAGAAAACATAACTACTAAGTATCAAAATGCCTAACATGCATGCTAAATATGGTACAAAAGAGACAAATAATACACAAATTTATGGAGAAAATAGGTGTCATTTCTAATGTTATCATACCCTTAAACTTGAGTGTTTACTTGTCCTCATGTAAACAAAAATCAACAAAATCACATACAAACATGTCATCGCAATTATTATTCTCACAACTTAAATTTTTTGAGATTCTAATGTACAAATCGCATTCACATGATAGGATAATGCGCCGACAATTTAGAGGCATGAACAATTAAAACTGCAACATTACTCATGTTAGTAACGTGCTTTGAATCTTACCATTTCTTAAACCAATACAAGATTTATAGGAATTTTTCTTATTCTTTTCTCTTTTCTCTTTTTCTTTTGTTTTTCTCATTCAACATTTTTTTTATATGTGACTGAGAGATGTCATTGTATTACTCTACAATGGGGTGCAACAAACCCCAAGAGGTATGCAATTGCACCGACACACACTCTTGTAGTGACAGCCTTTAGCTAGATGATATTTCTGACATATGCAGTGGTGTGTTCTCCCTTGATAAGTCACAATGCACTCGCATTGGAGAGTTTCTTATTAATATATTGTCACTGTAATTGGCAAGTTAGTACAAGATTCAAAGATTGCTACTATCCATTCATTACTAAAGTAATTCAATTATTCATTCAAAAATAGAAGAGCTAAATATTCATTCACATTCATCCAATTCATATGTTAGCATCTCAATCAATTCAAGATTTATGTATAAAATAAAAAATTGTGGTCACATTTTTGTTGAAATTTTGTATATTTTCATTAACTAAAGAAACAAGTAAAATTCAAATATGTGGGCGCAATCGCATTTCCATTTCACATAATAGCCCCCCAAACTTAATGTTCGCATTGTCCCCAATGCACTGACAATATTATACAAATAAGAATGGAAATGCAACTACAATTGAGTTAAACTGATATGAAAGATGCAATAACAAATAATAATGCAATGACAATGAAATGCATGCAACTACCTATAGAAAAGTAAGCTAACTCATTTATTCAGCAACCGATGTCATGGTTGCTTTGGTTTTCTTTTCCTTCTTCCTTGGACGCTTTTCTTCCTCCTTGTGTTTCTTCTTTTGTCCTTGCGCTTCCTTTTTTCTTTCCTTCGTACCAACCAGATCGACGGATTACTCCTCCTCAGCTGGTTGGGTGGCGACCTCATCGATAGTCACATCTGATGGATGGATCTCAGCAAGTGGGGTCACATAAGGCACGATAGCTACAAGATTAAACTCCTCCACACTACTGGTAACTACCTCATCCTGGCTCGCATCATGTGGAGCCATGTCATCACTTGATGCCCCCACATTTATGGCTATGCCAACAATATCCTCAGCAATATTTGTCGGGGCATCTTCCTTCTTTTCTTCCTGCTCTTCTGTAGGGTCTTTCATCATACACTATTTTTCTTCTTCTTCCTTCTCTCAGCCTTCATCTTACACTATTTTTCTTCTTCTTCCTTCTCTCAGCCTTCATCTTGTTCACCTTCATCCCCTGGTTTCGTAGGTTCAATTGTGGCAATGTCAGATCTATCCTCAGCATCCATACCCATAGCTGCCCTCTCTGCCATATTAACCCCAAAGCTATTTGAGAACTCTTCTTCAAATAAACTGGCTATAGTTTAGTAACAATCCTCCATGTCATTAGAGTGCTCCTTGTCATCTGAAATATGGATTTGCGTTGGAGAGGAGACATGTTGAGGCCTACCATCAGGAGTAGGTTGTTCGAAGGATGAGGGAGCTTTCTTAACAATGGGTGGAAAGATAGGGAACTCAGGCAAAGGATTTGGACTCAGCCTTCTTAATGCATCGACAATAGAATTATTCCACACTCTTGTTTACGCATAAAATAAATTTTGTCTGTAGTTCATCTCCTCCAATGCATTGACAATATGCATTTGGCACAAATCGATGCGATCAATGCTGATTTCCGTTGCAGCTAATTTCTTCCGCAATTGAGGATCTGTGGGCAAATCATCCTATTTTTCCTTTTTTTTTCCCTTTTTCTTTGTCCTTCTTCTTTGATGTTTCTCTCGCCAGTGGCATCTCTTGGCTCCTCGTCATTCTTTCTACAAAGATATCGTTGATGGGCCTTTTGTTCTCTAATACCTCCTCTCCATCTTTGGGCACAATCCCCCTTTATTTGCATAGTAACATGATTAAGGAGGGGAAGGGTAGTATACCTGTCTACTTGGATGCTGCTTCAACGATTTGGTTGTGGAGGATTGCATCGACATCGATGTGACGGCCCTTGAAGATTGAGTGCAAAATGCACATGCGATCTAGTGTCGTCGTCGTGCTGTGTGTAGAAGGTAGGATGCGGCTATTCACAAAATGAAACCACACCTTGCTGAAGGTCATTAGATACCGATAGTGCATTGTGTAGTTGTGTGGGCCATTGCTTGTCCAGACTACAACCTCAATGAAAAGGTCCCTCATGACTTGGTAAGTTCCCTCATCATCCAGTTTTTCCAAAAAAGGAGTGTGGTCATCTACCCTCTCAAGAATCTGAAGAAAAACGTTGTTATGGGCAACACTCTAGGGTATTAAACCCTCTTTTACAAAAACAAACTCCTGCTCAAAATCGACAAGATCTGCGTAAAATTCCCTTGCCATTGTGGGGGAATATCCAACTAGATGGTTGCAAAAGAATTCGCAGCCTAGCCGACTGATGGTTCGTGCAATCTGCTTCCCCAATGTTTGTTGTGGGGACAATTACAGTCCTTGCTCCGGATGGTAGTTTCGTTTCAGCATCACCATATGATAGCGGTCTTTGACTGCTTTTGACAAAAGTAAGACCGACTCTATTGGTGGAGGTTGATCTGTGGACCTAACCACAGTGGCGAAAGTTTCATGGGTGGCTTTAGAAGGCGTCTTCGCACCTCTTGTTGTGGCCATAATAACTCAAGAAAAAGGGTGAAAAGAGATTTGCAGAGAAAATAGTAAACTGGTGAGATTAAGAGTAAAAACAACAAGGAAGATAAGTTACAGCAAAAATGGCTATTGTAAGTGGAAAAACAAAATGGTAGAGAAGGGTTTATAACCTTGAAAATTAAGGAGACGTGATGATTACAAAAGTTGTGGGAAAACATTATGTCTATAGCCAATAAATGTCAGGTTACAGATCGTACCCCTTAGTTTTGATCCAACGATTGAGGAGAGAAGAAAATCAACCGGCGCGATCCTTGCTGAAAAAGCATTGCTGAGTCATCACAGAATGCGCCGACAAGTTGTGCTCGTGATGCATCGACAAAAAGATGATTTCTATTGCTGCATAAAATTGAAAAGAAACAAGTAAAAGTTAAACAAATACAAAGAAATATAAAAATACATTGACATTATTTAAATGTGACCAAATTTATGGTCTCGCTCGGTTCTTTGACTTCTGGGCTTGTATAATGCTTCAGATGTTGGCCATTCATTTTGAACTGTTGCCCATCATTCAAATTCTCAATTGTCACCGCACCGTTTTGGAATGCTTCACGAACCTTAAAAGGGTCTGATCATCTTGAACGCAATTTACCTAGATGCAGTTTTAAACATGAATTAAACAAAAGTACTAACTGACCAGGGCTGAATTATCGATGCAAGATGATATTGTCGTGCCATCTCTTGGTCTTTACTTTGTAAATTGTGGCATTCTCATGGGCATTGTGGTGTATTTCTTCTAGTTCAGTAATGTCCAACAATCTTTTCCTTCCAACAGCATCATAGTCCAAATTTACGTGCTTGATTGCCAACATAACTTTATGCTCAAGCTAAATTGGCAGGTAACATGACTTACCAAACACTAGTTAATATGGTGACATCCCCAATGCGGTTTTATATGTGGTGCGAAGCACCCACAACACGTAATATAGCCGCGAAGATCAATCCTTCCTAGATGGGTTAACCACCTTCTCAAGGATGCTCTTTATTTTTCGATTGGACACCTTCGCATGGTCATTTGTTTGTGGAAGGGTAATATTGTCCAATCTCGTATTAATGAAAATGAGTACCTTGATCACTTATTAATGCCCTAGGTGTTCCAAATCTCATAAGGATGTAAGTGTGGAAGAATTTTAACATCGTTCGAGCATTATCTTTTGGCACCGTAATTGCTTCATCCACTTTGATACATAGTCAACAGCAACTAAAATGTACACATTCCCAAAAGAGTTAAGGAATGGCCCCATAAAGTCTATACCCCAGACGTCGAATAACTGCACCTCCATAATAGGCTGTTAGAGCATCTCATTGCATCGAGATATTGAGTCAGTGTGTTGACATTGATCACATTATTGTGCAAAGTTATGGGCATCACAAAACAATATAGGCCAATAGAATCCTGACTAGAGGACCTTTGAAGTAGTCCTTACACCACCAAAATGGCTTCCATAGGGAGCATCATGGCAATGGCTCAGGATAGAAGTCATCTCCTCTTCAGGAACGTAGCGACGGATAATATTATCGGCGCATACTTTGAACATGTATGGCTCATTCCAATGGTACTTTGCAACATCGCGCAAGAATCTGACTTTCTTGTGACCAACAGCACTCAAGGGTAGCTTCCCACACACATGATAGTTGACAACATCAGCATACCAGGGTGATTCGTTGATAAAGAACAACTACTCGTCTGGAAATGCATTGACAATTTGGACTTTATTCCCATCTTCACTTCCAATTTCCAATTGAGACAAGTGGTCAGCTACTTGATTTTCAGATCCCTTTTTATCCTTGATTTCAGCATCAAACTCTTGTAGCAATAGGATCCATCTAATCAACCTTGGTTTGGCATCTTTCTTTGTAAAAAGGTACCTCAATGCAGAATGGTCTGTGTACACTGTAATTTTTGCACCGACAAGGTATGACCGAAACTTGTCGAATGCAAAAACTACTACTAGAAATTCCTTCTCAGTAGTTGTATAATTTACTTGCGCTTCAATCAAAGTTTTACTAGCATAATAAATAGAATGAAATACCTTTTCTTTATGTTGTCCCAGTACAACTCCTACAGCAAAGTCACTTGCATCGCACATTAATTCAAACGGATGCGTCCAGTCCGATGTGACGATAATCGGAGCTTGTACTAGCTGCTTCTTAATTGTGATGAATGCGTCCAGACAAGTGTCATCAAACACAAATTTTTTATTCTACTCTAGCAATAAGCATAACGGTTTAGCAATCTTGGAAAAGTCATGGATAAATCTCCTATAGAAATCAACATGTCCAAGAAAGCTTTTTATTCCCTTAAAATTTGTTGGCGATGGCAATTTCTCGATTATTTCAACCTTTGCTTTATCTACCTCAATGCCTTGACATGATATGCGATGGCTGAGGACAATGCCTTCAATTGCCATGAAGTGGCATTTCTCCCAATTTAGAACTAGAATTGTGTCCTCGCATCTCTTCAAAACTTTCGCCAGGTTATCAGCGGATTGGTCAAAAGTTTGCCCATAACCAAGAAATCATCCATGAATACCTCTAAAGAATCCTCAACCATGTCCGAAAAAGATAGCCATCATACACCTCTAGAATGTGGCTGGTGTGTTACACAATCCAAAAGGCATGCGTCGGAAAGCAAAGGTTCCAAATGGGCATGTGAATGTGGTCTTTGCTTGATCTTTCGGCGCAATGGCAATTTGGTTGTATCTAGAGTAGCCATCTAAGAAGCAATAATAGGCTTTACCAGCAAGCCTATTTAGCATCTGGTTAATGAAAGGTAGTGGAAAGTGGTCCCTCTTTGTGGTCGCATTCAATCGATGATAATCGAAGCATACTTGCCAACCAGTTGCAATGCGTGTAGGAATCAACTCGTTCTTATCATTTCTCACAACTGTGAACCACTCTTCTTGGGCACACATTGGACAAGGCTCACCTAATTGCTATCAGAAATAGGGTAGATGATGTCCATGTCTAGCCACTTGATAGTCTCCTTCTTCACTACTTCTTTCATCTTCTCATTGAGTCGTCGCTGTTGCTCAATGGATTACTTCCCTTCATCTTCTAGGCTGATCTTGTGCATGCAAAAAGAGGGACGGATACCTCTAATATCTGAAATGCTCCAAGCTATGGCTCTTTTGTGTTTCTTTAAAATCGTGACAAGCTTTTCTTCTTGTGTTGCGCCGAGGGTTACACTGACAATTACAAGTAACGTATCATTATCACCCAGAAAGACGTATTTCAAATGCATTGGCAAATAGCTTCAACTCTAAGGTAGGAGCTTGTTCAATCGATGGTTTAAACACAAGATTATCTTATTAGACAGATCCAAAGATTCCAATTGACAATTCTATTACAGCTCACAACTATTAACATTAGCATTGCAGTCACATTCAACTAGGATTTCATCAATGGATGTCACTGCATCTTCATGTAAAACTGCTGAACTCCATTTGTTAAATTGTTCCACAATTATTTCATCCAGCACGTCAATATGGTGACACTGCTCTTTACTCTTAGACCGAGATGCCTCGAATACATTGAAGGTCACATGCTTATTGTTATGTCGCATGATACGCTCACCCTTGAAAACATCGATAAGAATGCATCCCGTTGCTAAGAATGGTCGCCCTAGAATGATTAGCATTTCCTTGTCTGCCTCGTAGTCAAGGATTCTAAAATCGATAGAGAACACGAGCTTATCAACTTGCACAAGCACATCTTTGATCTAGCCTTCAGGTTACGCTAGAGATCTATCTGCAAGTTGCAATGTCACCGCAGTGGGCTTCATTGATCCTATTCCTAGTTTCTTGAATATGATCAAAGGTATGAGATTAATGCTAGCTCCCAAATCACATAAAGCTTTACCTAGATAATGATTCCCAATGGAGAAATGGATTGTGAAGCTGCCAGGGTCTTTCACTTTTGGTGCCAACTTGTTTGTAAGCACAACGCTGCACCCCTCTATGAGCGTAATCGTCTCGATTTCAGATAATTTCTTTTTCTTTGATAACAACTTCTTCATAAATTTCCCATAACTGGGATCTACATAAGAGCATCTACAAGAGGTATGTTAATATGTAATTGTTTCAAAGTAGAAACAAACTTTTGATAGTCCTTATCATGGTCTTTCTCTTTAAATCTTTGCAGAAATGGCAAAGGTATCGTAGCAGTGGTTGTTGTGGAATAATCAGTTGCATCGACACAGGTAATTGCGTTGACAGCTTTGTTAGGCTAATGGTAGGTAGAGATGTCACTACAGTTGGCTTCTCTTCACTTATTTCTGTTGAGTTTCCTTCAGCTACAACTCCTCTTTGTTGTATTGGTTCGAATGCATCGACATGGTCTTGGTTTGAACTGCTTGGTTCAGCCGTTTGCTTTCCACTTTGCAGCATAATAGCCTTACAGTCTCTTTCCCTCTTTGCCTTGGGTTCTTAGTATCACTTGGTAGAGCACCTGTTACCTTACATTCAAATTAGAAGCCAACTGTCCTAGCTAGGTTTCTAATGCTCAGATAGAAGAAGAATTGTCTTGCACTATCGCTTCAATTCTCGTGATATGCTCTTGCATCAGTGCTTCCAAAGAAGCCATAAGATCTGACCTTTGTTGAGAAAACTGTTATTGCTGCTGATGTTGTCCTTGCATATGTGGCATTGCATTCTGTTGTGGTTGCATCATGTTTATGGTTGCATTTGGCTTTGTGCCTGCAATTGATCAGGATGCGAATGTACCTGCGAATTCTGATTAAAATTCTACTGTTGATTGTTGTTGTAACTCCCTTCTCTATAACTCCCTTGAGCTGAGGAATTTTCGTATCTATATGTGAAAGCATTCTGATTTCCCCAAGGTTGTTGAGCTCTGTTGTTGTATGAGTTACCATAAGAACCTCCTCTAATGTTATTAACGTAGAATGCATTTTCAGGATGTTGTGGGTAATCCTCGTAACTGTGGTTGTCACTGTAAATCTCACAGGAAAATGTCAGCACATCTATCTGTTGGGCCACTTGGATAGGAGCAACGTCACTTGTCCCCTTCATATTCTTTATAATATTGGCCAAAGAGGATACCTGCGCACTTAAAGCAGAAATAGCATATAATTCAAGAACACCAGGGTTAGTTTTTACCTGAGCAGAATGAGAGATTGGATATTGATAATAATTCTGTGCAATTCTCTCTAGAATTTCTACAACTTCAGTGTAGGTGCAATCCAACAGGGGACAGTTAGCAGATGCGTCGACAATATTTCTTGTCTGAGCATTTAATCCATTATAAAATATCTCTATCTGGTCTCTTGTTGAATTCCATACATTGGGTAGCGTCTAAGTAAAGTCTTATAATGCTCCCATGTTATATGTAAGTTCTCATCATCTAGTTGATGATATGTTGTAATGTCATTTTGCAACCTTGCATTCATTCTAGGTGGATTAAAAAGCAAACAAGTTGTATTGCTAACGTATTCCAAGATGTAATGGATCCAACTGACAATCCTAAGAACCATGTTCTCGCTTTACCCTACAACGAATAAAGGAAATAATTTCATTTTCAAGGCATCATCAGGGACACCATGTTAACTAAAGGATGCATAAATAAGCAAAAATGATTTTAAATGTTCTCTTGCGTCTTCATGAGACAAGCCAAAATATTGCCCATTTGAATTAAGCATCTGAAACATCACCGATTTCAACTTAAAATTTCTAGCTTGTATAGTTGGTCTCACAACCATTGGTTGTAAATCATCGAGGATAGGAACAACAAAATCTCGAATTGTCCTATTTTGCACTTGTTCAACTTGTGGAGGCAGTGGTATAATATTGACGATTTGTGGCTGTACCAGAGAAACAACATTTTGTGGCAGCAATGGTGGTAGGTTGTTATTGTTGTTGTTGCCAATCATTTTTTTTTCTTGTCTCCTTTTCCTTAATGTCCATTCAAGTTCCGGATTAAAGCTCGCAATATCCTTAGGATTTGTCCTTGTGGACATGCAACACTTAAAGAATTCTGAAAGAAAAAAGAAAGTAAACAAATTAGTAAAAGTTAGAAATTAAGTAAGAAGAATTAATTACATCTACAAAACATAAACATCAAACAAACACCAAATTTCCCCGAAAACGGCACCAAAACTTGATCAGCCTGTAACATCACAGCAGTTGTGCAAGTGGACACACGTCGATGCAAGTATAGTTGATAAATTAATTCTATCAGATATCGATCCCACAGGGAATAGGTTCTTGATGTCTATATGTCGAAGCAATTAAAACTAAGATTATAGACAATGTGAGTAAAGATGTCAGCACAACTAAATATGATTTGTAGACTAAGATAGTTAAAATTCTCAATGTAATTATAAAAGATAAATGTCAATGCAACTGAAAGTAAATAAAATAGTTGTGCAAGTTTTGAGAATTTAAATGCAGAAAAGTAAAATGATGATCAAGTGTGAAGAACTAGAGTGGATCACTAACTTCACTAAGTCACAATGTTGGATGCGTCGACAAGGTACTGTATAGATGAATTGTTGCAGCAATAAAGCTCCAATGAATTTTTACCAATAACAGCTCTCTGTTTAATCGTGACTCAAGTACCCACAATTACCCCATCTCTCAATGTAAGCAACGTTGTGCACTTAAGAACAAGTGATAGAATCTCTTCTAATCCCAAGCAGCTCTCGCTGACTTGCTTGTTAATCTAACTTGTCACCGTATCTCTCGATGTCGGTAGACTGCAATTCCACTCTTGTGTTTAAAGAAATTAAATCCAAGAATAAACAAATAAGAAGAATTAAGTAAGAATCAAAGTGATATAACAATGAAAGATATTCTCATATTCATTCAATTGTCAAGAGTAATTCATCAGCATAAAAGAAGGGTTAACAAATACATCGAAGCTTATTATCTCTAGACTACTAGGACTATTTCTTAACCGTTCCTCTTATGCCAGCACCAAGCACTCCTCGTCAAGAGTTGTTGCTCGTCTGCTCAGTCAGCTCACCGATCTCCAATAAAACATTAAAAACACAAAGTAATTGCAGATTTTAATTCCTTCCCTCTTGATATATTTCTTCATCTTTTCTCCTCTATTTATAGGCTTCAAGAATGGTAAACTTTCTCTCTTCTCAAATCCAGATCCAATTGTAGCTATAAAAGTTTGTTACAAGCCAGCTGTGCACTCACACAGATTTGGTGTGAACTTTATGGATCTGCAGATTGTCGCAACATCGCTACGCGAAATCTGAAACATTCAAGTGTATTGACAACGTGCTTTTCCCCTACGCTGCTGCTTCCAGGTGTGATTTCAGCTTGAATTCACTTATTCCAAGTGAAGATTCCTATGCAGTGACAACGCTTGTCGCAATTTCAAGCTGAACTTGTGGCTGCATTTTGGATTCTTTTTAACTTTGGTCTTTTGAGATGGATCATTGCACTGACAATTTTAAAATGCAATATATATGTTGTATGTGATGACATTAATGCACAAAAAAAGATAAAATAACAAGAATTTAAATCAAGCATAAATAAGTTAGAAAACATAACCACTAAGTATGAAATGCCTAACATGCATGCTAAATATGGTACAAAAGAGACTAATAATACACAAATTTAAGGAGAAAATAGGTGTCATTTCTAATTCTATCATATGTCTCGTTCCAGTAATACTTTGCAGCATTTCGAAGAAATCTAATTACACTCAGTGGTAATCTTCCACAGACCAAATAATTGACAACATCCGCATACCATGGGGATGCATTGACAGAAAAGAGCTTCTCGTATGGAAATGCATCGACAATTTCTGAGGTATTACCATCTTTACTCCCGAATTCTAGACGAGATAAATGATCTGCTACCTAATGTTTTGATCCTTTTCAATCCTTAATTTCAATATCAAATTCTTGTAACAGTAGGATCCATCGAATCAGTCTTGGTTTGGCATCTTTTTTGGCAAAGAGGTATCTCAATGCAAAGTGATCAGTACATACTATAACTTTTGCGCCTACAAGTTATGAACGAAACTTGTCGAAAGCAAAAACTACTGCCACAACTCTTTCTTTGTGGTTGTATAATTGACATGCGCTTCAGTAAGAGTTTTGCTAGCATAATATACTATATGAAATACCTTATCTTTGCGTTGACTAGGCACTGCACCTACTGCATAGTCGCTCGCATTTCACATAACTTCAAATGGTTGTGACCAGTCCGATGCGACGATAATAGGTGCCTGTATTAATTGCTGCTTAATTTTCAAAAATGCTTCCATACAGGTAGCATCAAACATAAACTTTTTATGTTGCTCCAATAGTGAGCAAAGAGGTTTTGTAATTTTCGAGAAATCTCGGATGAATCGTCGATTAAACCTGCATGACCGAGAAATCTCCTTATTCCTGTTAACATTATTAGGTGGGGGTAACTTCTCAATGATCTCCACCTTTTCCTTGTCCACTTCGATACCCTGACAAGAGATACGATGTCCAAGGAAAATACCTTTAGTTGCCATGAAGTGGCATTTCTCTCAGTTTAGTACCAGATTATTGTCCTCGCATTGCTTTAAAACTCTAGCTAAATTGTCAGCACATTTATCAAAAGTGTGACCATAAATAGAAAAATCATCCATGAATACCTTCAACGAGTCTTCAATAATATCTGAAAAAATCGCCATCATGCACCTTTGAAATGTGGTTGGTGCATTGCATAGACCAAATGACAATCGACGAAAAGCAAAGGTACCAAACGGACAAGTGAAAGTCGTTTTAGATTGATCTTCCAGCATAATTGCAATCTGGTTGTAGCAAAAATAACCATCAAGGAAGCAGTAATAGGCTTTACCAGTAAGCCTGTCCAGCATTTGATCAATGAAGGGAAGTGGGAAGTGATCTTTTTTTGTGACAACATTCAAACGGCGGTAGTCCATGCAAACTCTCCAACCTGTAGCAATGCGAGTAGGAATTAATTCATTCATGTCATTACTTACCACTATAATACTGCTCTGCTTTGGAACACATTGGACTAGGCTCACCCATGTACTATCAAAAATTGGGTAAATAATGCCTGCATCAAACCATTTGATGATCTCCTTTTTAACAACTTCTTTAATTTTTTTATTTCAGCTCCTTTGCTGTTCAATGGATTACTTTCTCTCATCCTCCAACCTGATTTTTTGCATGTAGAAAGAGGTACTACTGCCTTTGATATCTGCAATGCTCCAAGGGATGGCACGCTTATGTTGCTTCAATATTCGGATCAATTTCTCCTCTTGACTTCCGTTGAGATTTACGGAGACAACTACTGGTAGGGTATCTTTGTCACCAAGGAAAACATACTTTAAATGTGTTGGCAATGGTTTCAACTCCAAGGTTGGAGCTTCTTCAACAGACAACATAAATATAGGGACCTTTATTGGTCAGACCTAAGGATTCCATCTGGCAACCATGTCTAAGCTCAATAATATTTGCTTCATCCTTGTGGTCATAATCAGTCAGGAAATTATCTTCAGTTGTCACCACAAGTTCTTCTAAAGGTACTGCACTATGCTCATGAAATTCTTTCGCAATTAATTCATCCAGTACATCAATATGGTGACATTCCTCTTTACTCTTGTAGGGAATTGCTTCAAAGACACAGAAGGTAACATGTTCATCATTGTGTCGCATAATTAACTTGCCTTTGAATACGTCTATAAGAGTACGACCCGTAGCAAGAAATGGGCGTCCCAAGATTATGGGCACCTCTTTATCAGCTTCGCAATCAAGAATAATAAAATCTACTGGGAACACAAACTTATCTACTTGGACAAGAACATCTTTGATTTGCCCTTTAGGTTGCGCCAAAGATCTATCAGCCAGCTGCAATGTCACTACAATGGGCTTCATGTAACTAATTCCCAATTTTCGGAATGTTGATAGTGGCATAAGGTTGATGTTTGCTCCTAAATCACAGAGAGCTTTTCCTAGGTAATGATTTCCAATGGAGCACGAAATTGTAAAACTGTTAGGATCTTTCATCTTGGTTGGTGATAGCATTACAAATGACATATATTTTCTCCCTAAATTGGTGTTTTAATTGTCTCTTTTGTACCTTATTTAGCATGCATCATAAGCATTTCATACTTAGTTTCTATATTTTCTAACTCATTGTAGTTTAGTTTAAATTCTTGATTTTTATCTCTTTTTGTACTAATATTGCCACAAGCAGTCGATGTATTGCACCTTAGGATTGTCAACTCAGGAACTCAACCAAGAAGATCAATGCTGGAAGAAGAATGTAGCCACAAGATCAACTTGGAATTGCAACCAGAGATGTCACTGCATAGAACCTAAACCTCGAATGAGTAAACTCAAGCTGAATTCACACCTGAAAGCACCAGCGCAGGAAAATCACAAGTTGTCGCTGCAATTAACAATCTCAGATTGCGCCTAGTAATGCAGCAACAACCTGCAGATCTCTAAAAAAAACCTCAAATATGCGTGAGTGCACAACTGTACAGTAAATAACTTTAACACTCCAAAATTTAGATCTGGATTTGAGAATAGAGGAGGATGAAACCTGCAACTCTTGAGAGGAGGAAAAATCATCAAGAGTTGAAGAATTAAATTTGCAAATTACTTTGTGTTTTTAGAATTTATTGCTGGAGACCAGTGAGTTGACTGAGTCGACGAACAGTAACTCCTGACGAGGAGAGCTTGATGCTGAGCAAGAGAAGTAGTTGGGGGTAATCCGAGAAGCCTAGAGATAGTATATTCCAATGTATTTGTTAACTCCTTTCTTATGGATGATGAACTATTATTAATATTTGAATGAATACGAGAGTATCTTTCAGTATTTGATCATTTTTATTCTTATTTAATATTTTTTATCTGTTTATTCTTGGATCTAACTGCATTAAACACGAGAGTGGCTTTGTAGTCTACCGATATTGAGAGATGTGGTGACAAATTAGGTTAACAAGTAAGTTAGGCGAGAGCTGCTTGGGATTAAAAGAGATTTTGATCACTTGTTCTCGGGTGCACAACGTTGTTCAAATCGAGAGGTGGAGTAATTGTGGGTACTTGAGTCGTGACTAAACAGGGATTTGTTATTGGTAAAATTCATTGGAGCTTCATTGCTACGACAGTTTATCTATTCAAAACCTTGTCGACACATCCTGCGTTGCGACTTAGCAAAATCAGTAATCCATTCCAGATCTTCACTCTTGATCACATTTATATTTTTTGCATTTAAATATTCAAATACTTATCACTCAACAGATTTTGATTTACTTTTCGTTTCTTTGACATTTAACCTTTAGCATTTAACTCTGATTACATTGACAGTTTTGACTATTTTAGTGTACAGATTAACTTAATTACGCTGACATCTTTACTCACATTTCATCTAAATTCCAGTATTAGTTGCTTCGACATCTGAACATCAAGAACTCATTCCCTGTAGGATCGATATCCGATAGAATTGTCTATCAACTATACTTACATCGACGTGTGTTTGCTTGTACATTGCTGTGACATTTTAGACGCGATCAAGTTTTGGCACCGTTACCGGGGATTGGCGTTTGTTTGATGTTTACTATTGTAGTAACAATTATTTCTTATTTAACTTTTTGTTTTTAATAATCCATCTAATTTTCTTTTATTTCTTTAAAAGTTGCATGTCCACAAGAAGAAATTCTAAGGATATTGTAAGCTTTGATCTTGAACTTGAGAGAACACTTGGGAGGAAAAGACAAGAACAAAGGAAAATGGTTGGTAATAACAACAACAATAATTTACCACCATTGCTGCCACAAGATGGAGTTCCTCTAGTGCTGCCACAAATTGTTAATGATATACCATGACCACCACCACAAGCTGAACAAGTGCAAAATAGGACAATAAGAGATTTTGTTGTGCCTATCCTTGATGATTTACAACCAGAAGTTATGAGACCAGCTATTCAGGCTGGTAATTTTGAGCTAAAACCGGTGATGTTTCAGATGCTCAATTCAAATTATCAATATTCGGGTTTGCCGCACGAAGATGCAAGAGAACATTTAAAATCATTTCTATTTATTTGTGCATCCTTTAGTCAACATGGTGTCCCTGATGATGCCTTGAAAATGCAATTATTTTCTTATTCGTTGCAGGGTAAAGCAAGAACATGGTTCTTGAGATTGCCGGTTGGATCCATTACATCTTGGAATGTGCTAGCAACACAGTTTGTTTTGCATTTCAACCCGCCGACAATGAATGCAAGGTTACAGAATGATATTACTACATATCATCAGCTGGATGATGAGAACTTACATACAACCTAGGAGCATTACAAGACATTGCTTCGATGCTGCCTAATGCATGGTATTCAGGAAGAGACCCAATATTCTACAATGGTTTGAATGCCTAGACAAGGAATCTTGTCGACACATCTGCTAATGGTCTCTTGTTAGATTGTACATACAATGAAGCTATAAGAATTTAAGAGAGGATTGCTCAGAATGACTATCAATATCCAATCTCTCGTACTACACAGGTAAAAACTAACCCCTAGAGTTCTTAAGTTAGATGGCATTACTGCTTTGAGCATGCAGGTATCATCATTGGCCAACATTATAAAAAATATGAAAGGGACAAGTGACGTTGCTCCTATTCAAGTGGCCCAACATGCAAAAAATGCATTTCATGTCAACAATATCAGAGGAGGTTCATATGGTAACTCATACAACAACCGAGCTCAAAAACCTTGGGGGAATCAAAATGCTTTCACATTCAGATAGGAAATTCCTCAAATTAAAGGGGTTATAGACAAAGGAGTTACAATAGTAACCAACAGTGGAATTATAATCAGAATTCTCATGTAAATTCTGATTCTGAACAGATGCAGGCACATAGTCAGATGCAACCACAATCTCTATTATAGCCACAACAGTCTGTGCTACCACATATGCAAGGACAACATCATCAGCATCAACAGCAGTAGTTTTCTCAATCTAAGTCAGATCTTATGGCTGCTCTTGAGGCGTTGATGCGCGAGCATATCATGCAGAATGAAGCAATAGTACAAGGAAACTTTTCTTCCATCCGAGCATTGGAAGCCCAGACAGTTGGCTTCTAACCTTAGCACGAGGTCGTGGAGTACTCTACCTAGTGATACTAAGAATCCAATACAGTGGGGGAAGGAGCACTGCAAGGCTATTACGCTGAGGAGTAGGAAGCAAACGACTGAACCAAGCAGTTCTAATTAGGACCATGTCGATGCATCCGAACCATAGCAACAAGAAGAGAATGCAGCTGAAGGAAGCCAAGTAGAAGTAAATGAAAAGGAGCCAATTGTAGTACCATCTATGCCTAAAGTTTGTCCAACAAAGTTGTCGACGCAACTGCCAATGTCGACACCACCAAGTTTTCACAATAACCCACTGCTACAAATGTCATTTTTGCAAAGATTTAAAGAAAAAGTTCTTGATAAAGAGTATCAAAAGTTTATTTCTACTTTGAAATAATTACACATTAATATACCTCTTGTCGATGCTCTTGTGCAGATACCCAGCTATGGGAAATTTATGAAGGAGCTATTGTCAAAGAAGAAGAAATTATCCGCAATCGAGACGATTACACTCATAGAGGGGTGCAGCGCAGGGCTTACAAATAAGTTGCCAACCAAGATGAAAGACCCTGGCAGCTTCACAATCCCATGCTCCATTGCGAATCATTATCTAGATAAAGCTTTATGTGATTTAGGAGTAAGTATTAACCTTATGCCTTTATCTACTTTCAAGAAGTTAGGAATAGGATTGATGAAGCCTACTGTGGTGACATTACAACTTGCGAGATCCTTAGCATAACCTGAAGGCCAAATTAAAGATGTCCTTATCCAAGTTGATAAGCTCGTGTTCCCTACTGATTTCATAATCCTAGATTGCGAAGCAGATAAGGAGGGACCCATTATCTTGGGGTGACCATTTCTAGCAATGGGGTGACGCTTATCGATGTATTCAAAGGAGAACTTATCATGCGACATAACGATGAGCATGTGACCTTCAGTGTGTTTGAGGCATCCCCGTTCAGAACTAAAGAGCAATGTCATCACATTGACGTGTTAGACGAAATCAATATGGAAGAATTCAACGCAAGAAGGTCAATAGTGTTAGATGAGCATGTGGTGACATCTACCAATGAAATCCTAGTTGAATGTATCGACAAAGAAGAAGTTAATAATTGTGAGCTAAGACCAAATTGGCAATTAGAATCTTTGGATTTGTCGAACAGGACAATTCCGGTGTTTAAACCATCTATTGAGCAAGCTCCTACCTTGGAGCTGAAGCCGTTACCGATGCATTTAAAGTATGTCTTTCTTTGTGACAATGATACATTACCAGTTATTATCAATGCATTCCTCGACGCAATGCAGGAAGATAAGCTCATTGCTATTTTGAAACAGCACAAAAGAGCCATAGCCTGGAGCATTGCATATATCAGAGGCATTAGTCCCTCTTTCTGTATGCATAAGATAAGGTTGAAAGATGAAGGAAAGTAATCGATTGAGTAACAATGAAGACTTAATGAAAAGATGAAAGAAGTAGTGAATAAGGAAATTATCAAATGGCTAGACGTGGCCATCATTTATCCTATTTTTTACAGTAATTGGGTGAGCCTCATCCAATGTGTGCCAAAGAAGAGTGGTTTCACAGTTGTGACCAATGATAACAACGACTTAATCTACTCTCATAGCGACTGGTTGGCGAGTATGTATGGATTATCGTCGACTGAATGCGACCACAAAGAAGGATCATTTCCCATTACCTTTCATTGACTAGATGCTGGATAGGCTGGCTAGTAAAGCCTATTATTGCTTCTTAGATGGCTACTCTGGGTACAACCAAATTGACATTACGTTAGAAGATCAAGTAAAAACTATGTTCACCTACCCTTTTAGAACCTTTGCTTTCCGATGTATGTCGTTTGGATTGTGCAATGCGCCAGCAACATTCAAGAGGTATATGATGGTGATTTTTTCGGATATGATCGAGGACTCTCTAGAGGTATTCATGGATGATTTCTCTGTCTATGGAAAAAATTTTGACCAAAGCACTGACAACCTGAAAAAAGTTTTGAAGAGATGTGAGGACACAAATCTAGTTCTAAATTGGGAGAAATGCCACTTCATTGCAACTGAAGGCATTGTCCTTGGCCATCGGATATCTTATTAGGGCATTGAGGTTGATAAAGCAAAGGTTGAAATCATCGAGAAATTACCACAGCTCACCAATGTGAAAGGAATAAAAAACTTTCTTGGACATGCTGGTTTCTACAGAAGATTCATACGTGAATTTTCCAAGATTGCTAAACCATTATGCTTACTGTTAGAGCAAAAAAAAAAGTTTGTGATCGATGATGTCTGTTTGGACGCATTCATAACAATAGGGAAGTAGCTGGTATAAGCTTCAATTGTCGTCGCACCGGACTAGATGCAACCGTTTAAATTAATGTGTGACGCAAGTGACTTTGCTGTGGGAGCTGTACTAGGCCAACAAAAAGAGAAGGTATTTCATTCTATTTATTATGCTAATAAAGATCTAACTGAATCACAGATTAATTATACAACTACTGAGAAGGAGTTGCTAGTAGTAGTCTTCGCATTTGACAAGTTTTGTTCAGATTTTGTCAGTGCAAAGATTATAGTGTACATAGACCACTCCGCGTTGAAATATCTTCTTACAAAGAAAGATGCCAAATCAAGACTAATTCAATGGATCCTACTCCGTCAAGAGTTTGATGTTGAAATCAAGGATAGAAGGGATTTGAAAATCAAGTAGCCGACCACTTGTCTCGATTGGAAGTTGGAAGTGAAGATGGACAGATGTCCCAAATTGTCAAAGCATTTCCAGACGAGCAGCTATTCTTTGTCGACGCATCGCCTTGGTATGAAGAGGTGGTCAACTACCTTGTGTGTAGAAAGTTACCACTAAGTGCAATTGGTCACAAAAAGATCAGGTTTCTATGCGACACTGCAAAATACCATTGGAACGAGTCATACCTATTCAAGGTAAGCGGCGACAACATTATCCGTCGCTGTATACCTGAAGAAGAAATTACTTCAATCTTGTGACATTGCCATGATGCCCTATATAGAGGATATTTTGGTGGTACAAGGACTGCTGTAAAAGTCTTACAGTCAAGATTTTATTGGCCTACATTGGTTCGACACGCCCACAACTTCGCTCAACAATGTGATAGATGTCAACACACTGGATGATATCTCGACGCAATGAGATGCTCCAACAATCGATTATGAAAGTAAAGCTCTTTGATGTTTGGGGTATAAATTTCATGGAACCATTCCCCAACTCCTTTGGGAATGTGTATATCTTAGTTACTGTTGATTATGTCTCAAACTATATCGAGGTAATTGCAGTGCCAAAAGATGATGCTCAGACGGTGTTGAAATTCTTTCATACTTACATTCTTACAAGGTTTGGAACACCAAAAGCATTAATGTCTCAAACTAGATCGAGGCAATTACGGTGTCAAAAGATGATCGTACGGTGTTGAAATTCTTTCACACTTACATTCTTACAAGGTTTGGAACACCGAGAGCATTAATAAGTGACCAAGGAACTCATTTTCATAACAACTAAGTGGCGACATCATTAAAAAGATATGGTGTGAAGCATCGTATGGCCACTACATATAACCCACAAACCAATGGTCAAGCCGAAGTATCCAATCATCAAATCAAAAGCATCCTTGAGAAGGTAGTTAATCCATCTCAGAGAGATTGGTCTTCGCGGCTACAAGACGCATTGTAGGTGCTTCGTACTGCATATAAAACCCCGTTGGGAATGTCGCCATATCAGTTAGTGTTTGTGTTTGGTAAGTCTTGCACCTACCAATTGAGCTTGAACACAAAGCCATGTGGGTAATCAAGTAGGTGAATATGGATTATGATGCTATTGGAAGAAAAAGATTGTTCAACATCACTGAACTGGAAGAAATGGCACGACAATATCATCTTGCATCGACAATTTAACCCTGGTCAGTTAGTGCTTTTGTTTAATTCTCGTTTAAAATTGCATCTAGGTAAATTACGATCAAGATGGTCAGGCCCTTTCAAAGTTATCGAGGTATTCTAGAGCGATGCAATGACAAATGAAAATTTGAAAGATGGACAACAATTCAAGGTGAATGGCTAACGGCTAAGCACTATGTGAGCCCAGATGTAAAGGAACCAAACGAGGACATCGATCTGGTCACATTTAAATAATGTCGATGCATTTTTACATTTTCCTTTATTTTTTTAACTTTTATTTGTTTTGTTTTATATTCTTTGCAGAAATAAAAATCATCTTTTTGTCGATACATCGAAGCACAAATTGTCGGTGCATTTTACGATAAGCCAGAAAAACTTTTTCAACAAGAATCGCGTCAGTTTATCTCTTTTCTATCCCAGCCGTTACATCAAGTGAAAACATACAATCTACAGTCTGGCAATTAATGGCTACAAAAGCAATGTTTCCCTATAACCTTTGCAATCATCACGATTTTACAAAGCCTTAGGTTATAAAATCTTTTTCCCTACACATTTATTTTACTCACAGTCTTTATTGTTACTACATCTCATCTTTTCTATTGCTTCTATTTTCTTTACATTCACAAGATAACTCCTTTCTGCAAGTTTTCCTCACTTTCTTTTTCACTTATCATGGCAAAAACTAGATCATCAAAGAACACTTCCAAAAATCCTTCAACTTCAACCATTGTGGCTCCGACTACAACACCACAACTGTCTTCAGGACCGGTCCTATTTTTGACGACTGCAATTAAGGATCGTTATCAAAATATCATGCTGTAGCAAAATCTCCACCCAGAGCAAGGTCTGGAATTATCCACACATCAGACCTTGGGAAAACACATTGCCCGAACCATCAGCTACTTAGGATGGGAGTTCTTTTACGAACACCCTACTGGCTACGCTCCCACACTGGTAAGAGAATTTTACACAAACCTCATTAATGCTGAACAAGAATTTGTGTTTGTGAGGGGCTCATTTCATGGAGTGCCATCCAAATCAATGTGTTACTACGGATCCCTGAGAGGGTGAACGACCATTCACCGTTTATCCACCAACTGGATGATGAAGTCACTACTCAAATTATGAAGGATCTCTATGTTGATGGTGCCACTTGGACAGCTAATAGGTTCCACAACTACACTATCCATAGAAGGTATCTCACAACCTTTGGCAAAGTGTGGTTCCACTTCATCAACAGTCGTATTCTTCCGTCCACTTATAGCACTACGACCACACCAGACCGTATGTGTCTTCTTCATTCCATCCTACAATGCAAACACATCGACATCGAAGAAATCATCCACAACCAAATTGTGGAAGTCGCTACCAAATAGACTGGTGTACTCTCATTCCCTTCTCTGATTATGTTGCTTTGGAAACAAAAGGGCATTACACCTAGGGATGGTGAGGAGGTGTTAGAGAACAAGAGTCTCATCAATAACATCTCTGTTGAAAGGATGACTTGTGGTCAAGAGACACTAGTTGCAAAAAAAGCTTCAACGAAGAAGGATAAGGGCAAGAAAAAGAAGAAGGAAGAACAAGCTGATGTGCCCACAGATCCCCAAGTGGCAAAGAGACTGGCTATTTTGGAAGTCCACACTAACCACATCGATACGCGCATAATTCGCACTCTGAGCGTATTAGAAGATTTGGATTATAGGCAACATATCTTCTACGCATATATAAAGGCATGGAATGAAGCCATTGTAGCCGCGCTGTGCAGAATAAGCCCCAATCCATTACTAGACTTCCCAGCATTTCTCGATATTTTTTGCCCGATGTAAGCTTCTTCCTTTGATCAGCCTACTCTTGATAGTAGGCCTCAAAATGTTTCATCCCCAACGAGAATTCATATCTCTGATGATGAAGAGAGCGAGGAACATTCTAATACCATGGAAGACTGCTACCAAACAATTACCAGCTTATTCGAAAAATTTTCGAATAGCCTTGGGGCAACCATGGCAGGCAGGGGAGTTTTCATTAAGGAGTTGAATAGCTCAGTGGGTGTAGACGCAGTGGATGGTACTGACATGGCTACAGTCGAACTAGAGCAACATTAAGATGAAGGTGTCCACCAACAAGAAGATGACCAGATGAAGGGAAAGGAAGAGGAAGAGAAGGAAGAAAAGAAAAAGAGAGTAAAATAAGAAACCTGCAACAGAACAGGAGAAGAAGGAAGAAGATGCCCCGACAACAATCATTAAGGATATTGTCAATACACTTGAGAATGTGGGGGTATCAAGCACTAATGAGGCTTAACCTAATCGAGCTGGATTGAGATTGTTACTAGCAGCATCGAGGAACTAAATCCTCTTGCCATTGTGCCCTATGTGGCACCACTCGTTGAAATCCACCCATCTGAAGTAACAACCGATGAGGCTACCACCCAACCTGTTGAGGAGGAGCAATCCACCAATCCGTTTGGTTCGACGGAATAAAAGAGGAAGAGGCGCAAAGATAAAAAGAAGAAGAAGCACAAGGAAGAGGGTGAACGCCCGAAGAAAAAGAAAAAGAAAACAAAGGCAGCCTCTGTATCGGCTGCTGAGGAATAAATTAGTATACTTCTTTGTTGATAATTTCTCATGCATTTTTATTGTTACTGAATTTTCTTTTGTCATTACATTCATTTTGCTAACTTAGTTGCATTGTCATTGCATTTCCATTATATTTGTATAATACTGTCAGTGCATTAGGGACAATGCAGACATTTAGTTTGGGGGAAATAATTTGAAATGGAAATGCGATTACACCCACATATTTGAATTCTACTGATTTCTTTTGTTAATGAGAATATGCAAAATTTCAACAGAAATCTGCCCACAATTTTTATTTTTATGTGTAATTCTTGAATTGTTTGGATGATGATGTGTAAATTGGATGAATATAAATGAATGGTGAGTTTGCTATTTTTGAATGAATGATTGAAATTACTTTAGTAGTGAATGGATAGTGTTGATGTTTGAATCTTGAACTAACTGACCATTTGCAGCGACATTGTATGAATAAAAGACACTCCAATGTATGTGCACTGTGACTTTTTAAGGGAGAAACTCTGCTGTAGGTTTAGAAAAATTATCTCGCAAAAGGCTGTCACCGCAAGAGTGTGTGTCGGTGCAATTACATACCTCTTGGGGGTTTGTTGCACCTCATCGTTACTGCCTAGGAATGAAGGTAGAGCAATGCAATGACATCTCTCAGTCACTTGAAAAAGAAAAAATGAGAAAAAGAAAAAAGAAAAGAAAAGAACAAAAATGCTTTTATTGCTATAAATGTTGAATTGGTTCAAGAAAGATTAAGATTCATTTCATAATATTTACATTGATGAAGTTGCAGTTTTAATTATTCATGCCTATAAATTGTCGGCGCATTATTTTATCATGTGAATACAATTTGTGCATTAGGATTTCAGAAAATTCAAGTTGTGAGAATAATGATTGCAGTGACATTTTTGCTTGTGACTTTGCTAATTCTTGTTTACTTGAGGACAAGTAAAAACTTAAGTTTGGGGGTGTGATAGCATTACAAATGACATATATTTTCTCCCTAAATTTGTTTTTTAATTGTCTCTTTTGTACCTTATTTAGCATGCATCATAAGCATTTTATACTTAGTTTTAAAATTTTCTAACTCATTGTAGTTTAGTTTAAATTCTTGATTTTTATCTCTTTTTATACTAATATTGCCACAAGCAGTCGATGTATTGCACCTTAAAATTGTCAGCGTAGGAACTCAGCCAAGAAGATCAATGCTGAAAGAAGAATACAACCACAGGATCAGCTTGGAATTGGACCAAAGATGTCACCGCACAAAACCTGAACCTCGAATGAGTAAACCCAAACTGAATTCACACTTGGAAGCACTATCGCAGGAAAATCACAAGTTGTTGCCACAATTAAAGATCTCAGGTTGCATTAGTAATGCAACGACAACCTGTAGATCTCTAAAGAAAACATGAAATATGCGTGAGTGCACAGCTATACTGTAACTAACTTTGGCAGCTGCAAAATTTAAATATGGATATGAGAATAGAGGAGGATGAAACCTGCAACTTTTGAAGGTTATAAATAGAGAAAAGAATAGGAGGAAAAATCATCAAGAGTTGAAGAATTAAATTTGCAAATTACTTTGTGCTTTTGGAATTTATTGCTGGAGATCGGTGAGCTGATTGAGCCAACGAGCAACAACTCCTAATGGGGAGTGCTTGATGCTGAGTAGGAAAAGCAGTTAGGGGGTAATTCGAATAGCCTAGAGATAGTATATTCCGATTTATTCGTTAACTCTTTTCTTATGGATGATGAACTATCATTAAAATTTAAATGAATACGAGAGTATCTTTCAGCATTTAATCACTTTGATTCTTAGTTAATGTTTTTTTATCTGTTTATTCCTGGATCTAACTTCATTAAACACGAGAGTGGCTTTGTAGTCTATCGACATTGAGAGATGTGGTGACAAATTAGGTTAACAAGTAAGTTAGGCGAGAGTTGCTTGGGATTAAAAGAGATTTTGATCACTTGTTCTTGGGTGCACAACGTTGTTCACATCGAGTGGTGGAGTAATTGTGGGTACTTGAGTCGTGACTAAACAGGGAATTGTTATTGGTAAGAATTTATTGGAGCTTCATTGTTACGACAGTTTATCTATTCAAAACCTTGTCGACACATCCTGCGTTGCGACTTAGCAAAATCAGTAATCCATTCCAGATCTTCACACTTGATCACATTTATATTTTTTGCATTTAAATATTCAATACTTATCACTTAACACATTTTGATTTACTTTTAGTTGCTCTGACATTTAACCTTTGGCATTTAACTCTGATTACATTGACAGTTTTGACTATTTTAGTGTGCAGATTAACTTAATTACGCTGACATCTTTATTCACATTTCATCTAAATTCCAGTATTAGTTTCTTCGACATCTGAACATCAAGAACCCATTCCCTGTAGGATCGACATCTAATAGAATTCTCTATCAACTATACTTGCATCGACGTGTGCTTGCTTACACATTGCTGTGACGTTTTAGACGCGATCAGTTGGTAATATATTTTTCAACACAACGCTGTAACTTTTTGTGAGTGCAATTGTCTCGAAGTCGGTTAACTTCTGTTTCTTGGATAAGAGCTCCTTTATAAATTTCCCATAGTTGGAATTTGTACAAGAGCATCGACAAGAGGTATATTAACATGTAATTGTTTTAGGGTGGCCAAAATCTTCTCTGTCATTTTCTTTTTACTTAAATCTTTGTGGAAATGGCAAAGGTATTGAAACATTAGGCTGTCGTGACATAACCGACTGCGTCGACATTGGTAATTGTGTCGACAATTTTGTAGGTCAAATGGTTTCCATGAGAGTAAGAACTGGTGGCTCCTCTTCATTTAGCTCTACTGCTTCTTCTTCAGGTATAACTTTTCCTCATTGCTATGCTTCATTTGTGTCAACAAGTGTTGTATTGGAATTGCTACTTTGTTCAATAGTTTGCTTTCCACTTCGAAAGTAATAGCTTTGCAATGCTCCTTCCCCTTTTGAATTGGATTTTCAGTATCACTAGGTAAGGCACCTGGTGGTCTCGTGCTCATATTAGAAGCTAGTTGTCCTACTTGTGCTTTTAACGCTCGGATGGAAGAAGAATTTCCTTACATAATAACTTCAATTCTTGTGATGTGCTCACGCATCAGAGCTTCAAGGGCGACTAATGGATCAGCTTGTGGTTAAGAGTAATGCTGCTGTTGTTGATATTGTCATTGCATATTCAGATTTGGCATTGTAGTTTGTTGTGGCCGCATCTGATCATTATGTGCATGTGTTTGAGGACTATGGTTGTAGTTTTGCTGCTGCTAATTGTAATTCCCTTATCGAAAATTTTCTTGGCTTGAGGAATTTTCATATCGAAATGTGGACATATTTTGATTCCCTCAAGGTTTTTGATGCCTGGTTGAACTGTTGTAGGAGTTATCACATGAATTTCCTTTGATGTTATTGACATAAACATTTTCTGCATGCTGTGGGCAATCCTCATAACTATGATTGTCACCGAAAATTTCACAATAAAATGTTGGGACATCCATTTGCTTGGCAACTTGAATGGGAGCAACTTCATTCGTCCCCTTCATGTTTTTAATCATGTTACTAAATGAAGATACCTGTGCACTCAAAGCTAATATGGCATCTAATTCAATAACTCCAGGATTCATTTTTACTTGAGCAGCTCGAGAAATTGGGTATTGATAGTCATTCTGAGCGATTCTTTCCAAAATTCTCACAACTTCATCATAGGTGCAGTCCAACAAAGGACTGTTTGTAGATGTATCGACAAGATTTCTTGACTGTGCATTTAATCCATTGTAGAAAATTTTGATCTGTGTTTCTTGATAGATTTCATGCATGGGACAACGTCGAAGCAAAGTCTTGTAATTCTTCCATGTGGTATGCAAATTATCGTCATCCATCTAGTGATAAGCAGTAATATCATTCCTCAATCGAGCATTCATCGTGGGTGGATTAAACCGCAAAACAAATTGAGTCACAAGTGCATTCCATGATGTAATCGATCCAGTAGGTAATCCAAAGAACCAGGTACGAGCCCTTCCTTGCAATGAACAAGGAAACAATTGCATCTTCAAAGCGTCATCAGGAACACCATGCTAACTAAAAAAAGCACAGATTAGTAGAAAACATTTAAGATGCTCTCTCGCATCTTCATGAGGTAAACCAACATATTGCCCATTCGAATTTAACATTTGAAACATAATCGATTTTAACTCAAAATTTCCAGCTTGGATAGTTGATCTAACAACCCCTGGTTGCAAATCATCTAGCACAGGAACAACAAAGTCTCCAATCGTTCTGTTCTGCATTTGTTCTTCTTGTGGCAGCGATGGGTTGTTTAAATTTTGTGGCTGTATTGGAGGGACAGAATTTTGTGGCGGCAACTGTGGTATGGCATCATTTCCAGGCAAAACCATATTCCTTTGTTCTTGTCTTCTCCTTCAAATGGTTCTCTCGATTTTCTAATTTAAGCCAACAATATTTTCAGGATTTCTCCTAGTGGTCATAAAACATCTAAAAGAAAATTGAAAAAGAGTCAACAAAAATTGAAACAAATCAGTAACAAATAAAAGTTAAGAAATAAAGAATAATTTCAACTACAAAAATAAACATCAAACAAATGTCATCCTTGGTAACGGAATCAAAACTTGATCGTGTTATGAATGTCACAGCAATTGTGCAAGCCAACACTTGTCGATGTAAGTATAGTTGATAGACTTAAAACTATCATATACTGATCCCATAGAGATGACTATTTATGCTTATAATTGTTGATTCAATTAAAGTTAAAATAAGAGAAACTATATGAATAATGTCAACGCAATTAAAATAAAGAGTGCAAAAATGAATGAATTAACTATCAGAGCAAGTATTGCAAGACTATAATAAAATATGTCGAAGCTAACTAATAAGAAAAGCAGTGAAATTTTGAAGATAATTTGTCGATGCAATTTAAGAAAATTAAAGAAGTAAAAACAATGATAATAGAATGAGGGATCCATGACTTGATAAGTCGACAAACCACTAAATGTGACCACAAGGTAAATAAAAGATTAATTGTCGCTGCAATTAAGCTTAATGAGATCTTACCAACTTTAACTTTCTTGTTTATCAAAGACTCAAATACTCATATTAACCACACCTTCCAGTGCTGGTAATGCTTTGCATTCAAGAACAAGTGGCCAGAATTCCTTCGTTCCCCAAGCAACTTTCATTGTCTTGCTTGTTAATTTAATTTGTCATTGCACTTTCCAGTGTCAGTAACTGTAATAGCACTTCCTTGATCAAGCAATTAAATCCAAAGACAAACAGATAAGAGAAAATTGAGCAGAAATCAAATTAGATCTAAAATTAAAAGGTACTTCCATACACATTTAACTTCATCAGAATTTATCAGCATTTGAGAGGAAATAAAGAACAAGTTGAAGCATCCTATTCCTAGCCTACTAGAACTCTTCCCTAATGCTCCTCTTGTGTAGAACTTAGGAACACTCCTTATTAGGAGCAGGATTTTGCCTTCTCGTCACAGTCAGTTCACCTTTTAAGAAACTAAGCCACCATAGAGGCAAGCTTAAAGAAAAGATGAAAAATCAAATTGACTTTTGTCACAAGCTTTCAAGATTCCTCCCCCTTCTTCTTCTTTTATCAATATTTATCTTTAATGCCAAATACAAGTGTCCTTCTTCTTCAGATCTAACTTTCTTATAGCTGTACAAGTTAGTTAACCCAGCTCCACATTAACGCAGATCTGGTGCATTTAGCAAGCAGTTAAAGGTTGTCGCGTCTGGACGCAAATTTAGTTTTTAACTCGTTGCGACAACCTTGATATTCTCTCAAGCACTGGTACTTTTGGATATGTTCATGCGACGATAGGTTTGGGCGCAATTTTGGATTCTAAATTGCAGTGACAACCTTGGACACCTTCCTGCGTTGATCTTTGGAACAAATTCCTGCATTGACATCTTTAGACACAAAACTGAACACTAAATGTAGTGACATTAGTAGCAAAAGTAGGACAAAATTAATCAAACATCACTAACTTAGAAAATGCAATTATTGAATATAAAATGCTAAAAAACATGCTAAACATGATATAATGGGAACAAATTATACTTTAAATAAGGTGAAATTAATGGTCTTTTCTAATGCTATCAGCTAGATCAATGGATGATATGCAAAGTACCTCCAGGTATTTCTTCTTGTTAGGATTTGGGGTAATCTCTTGGAGTTCAAAGAAGCAATCAATAATTGCTTAATCTAAAGCTAAGGCTGAGTATGTAGCAGTAGCAACAGCAGTTAATCAAGCAATTTGGTTGAGAAAAAATTTGTTTGATTTGAATAATGTGCAGGTTGAAGCAACTCAAATTTTCTGCGGCAACTAGTTTGACATAACAATTGAGAATAACCCAGTCTTTCATGGAAAGACAAAACATTTTAAAATCAAATATTATTTTGTGAGAGAAGTCGAATAGAGCAAAGAAGTGCCTTTGGTCTATTGTAGTACTGGATCAACTTGTAGGCATTCTGACTAAATCACTTGGAAAGTCAAGGTTTGATGAGTTGAGAGTTAAAATCGGTGTTCGTAGCATGAAGGCTAAGGACGAGTGTTGGAGTTTGACCGCTCATATGACAAACACATTTGATGAGCTCATCAAGATTGGCAAGCAACGAACACATTTGGCGAGCTCATCTAGATTGACGAACATCGAACGCATAAAGTGGCGAGCTTATAGCGAGTGGCGTGCTCATAGAAAGTGGCGAGCTCATTAATTTTGGTGAACAAGGTTCGCAATATTCTGGAAGAAGATAGGAGCTATTATAGTGAAACTACGAAGCAACTAGAGTTAGAGAGCTTACTTGCAAGTTAAAGTTTACTAGGAAGACAAGTTAAGCAAAATATATTTTACTTTCTAGAAGATTTAGTATTATAATATATTCAACATTTATTAGCATAAAAATCTTAGTTATTTCTTTCCATATTTAGGAGTTTCGTTTTAGTATAAATGCCCCTATTTTTAATACTTTTTAAATAAGATGAGTACAAATAAGTGAGTGATTAATTAAACTTAGCAGATAGTTTTGTTGCTAAATTTTGTGTCGTTTATTCTCTGCAATTTTTCTTATTGTGCAAGGGTAAAAAACCCAACATACTCTAACATTAAAAAAATTAGCTCGTGACATTTACACATTCTTTCAACATTTACACATAATATATAAATATTGAGAAATAAATTTGTTATTATACCAATCGAAATTATGTATAATTAATTGTTATTATACCAATCAAATTATGTCAAAAAGTATAGAGATTAAATCTTAAATTTGAGTTAGTATAGGGATCAAAACAAAAATTTGATCATTGTTATATAATTTAAAGAAAATAGAGGGGTCATAATTGAAATATAACAAAAAAATAGATTTAGATGAGAAGGCCTTGAATTATAAAAATTAAAATTGAGTTTTTAAATTATATAAATAAAATAAAGTATAGATTAATCTTTTATAAAGACTAAAACTAAGTTCAACTATTGTTATACAATTAAAAAAAAAAAAGATAAAGAAGGATTAGACGCGTGTGCTTAGTTAATATTTCGTTTCTCTAAGTACTAGTAGCCTTATAACTACTTGTTTTTTAGAGTGGTGGGGTTTGACTGGTCAAAAACCTAAATTACTCTCCGTCTACGAGGAAATTGTCTGTACCTGTTATGGATTAATATACGGTGAAGATAACTCGTTTTTTAGGTTTATAGTTAAAAATATTTATTGTTTTAGATGTGATTTGAATTTAAATCGTGTCAATTATGTTGTTATTAAATTTTTATTTTTTATAATTCACTAAAAAAATATAATAAAAAAAATCACAAATCTTTTTAATCTTCCATTCCATTCTATCACGAAACTTAGAACAATTTTTTACAACATCCTTCATCACACATGAGACCTTGAGAGGGTCGATATTGAGATTTATTTATAAGACTATTTCATGGTTTATTTCCCATCCGTCCATCATCTTTCATTAGCCTTAAAAGCTAGCTACCTCATTACAGGCTTAATAATAGAACAATATAGTTCTCCAGTTCATTAATAAATAAATATAGGAAAATGGTAATGTATTTATTGAAAATGTTAATCAATAAAAAATCTTCAACCAATGCATATAATCACACGGATTTAGTAAACCTATAAATATAAATAATGGCATAGTTACGAGAAAAAGAAGAAATTGTACCAACACTTAACTTGGAACTGGGAATCACGTGATGCCATTAATTAAGACAAAATCCCCCGACCAAGTGACTAAATTAATTTGAAAAGAGTGACAGACAGAGCCTTATAGCATTTTGAAACTAATGATTCAGTCCAAAATTAAAGTAGACCAAAAAAATTGTAATTTGAACTCTTAGGGTTATGATTATTTTCTAAGTTTTTGTTTTTGCTAGCATAGAGGAGATCTCTGGGGAATGCCTTTTCTTCTACTCATGCTTGTAGCCATGTCCTCATCAGATACCTTGGAAGCTGATCTCCCGCACAAATACAGCCCACTTCTCTTCTTCCTTACAATCTGGTGCTGATCAGAATTGTATGACATTGCCATTGCCATTGTCATTTCCCTGCTGGTGTTGTCTGACCCTGACGACAAGCTTTGTGGCTCATCGCTATCCACTACTGTCGAATGTGGCGTGTCGTTTGTCATCTCGTCCTCTCCCATGTCTTGTGGAATAAAAAAGTCAGGGCTGAGTGTCAAGGTATTGCATGTCCTTAAGAATGGTGTGAGGTCTTTGTAGTGTTTGACCACAAAATCCACCTGATAATTAATAATTCAGTTCTAAAAGGTTAAACCTCATTTCATTGCATGCTGCTGCTGATCAATAATAACATTAGGTTAGATTAGAGTATATACCTTGCAGCCCAGAGAGCAATGGATAAAAGGGTCTTGAAGACTTCTGTCACAAGAAGTACAGTAGTTGCCAGCGCCTTTGAATTGCCTGTTTTGAGGCCTCTTCTTGATGAACACCACTTTAGCACTGTTAATAGTATATGCCTAACCCAATTCAAGTCATAATCATCAGTTACCAACTCTGAGCTGAAAGGCGAACTCTGAATGAAATAATGAACTAACCTGAACATTAGAGCAATCGATAAGCTTCTGAACATCTTCCAATCTGACAACATCATGATAGACGTAGCGACGAACCTGAAGAAGCCTGTGAAAGCGATGTGAGGGTATGCAATGGGGGCAGATACTGATGCAACAATCCAAGCAGAACACGTTCTTTTCATTCTTCTTTGCTGTCTCATGGTAACAACACCCCACAAAGAATTTTTGTGTGTACAGTGCTTCTAACCATGCAGGCTTTTCAATTCCCTAACTCACCAACATAAAAAACAATCAATATCCAATTCAACCGTAAACAATTTTGATAGAAAAAAAAGAATAAAAAAAAAAGACAAACCATGATCACCATAAAACAACAGATTCTTCTCCTTCTGCAGTAGTTTTTATCAAGACAGTGGGTTTAACAGGAGAGAGAGAGAGAAGGGGGGAGGGGAATGGTGATGGTGACAAGAGTATTTATGGAGGTTCACAAGGGAGAGAAAGAGGTATATATTAATTCCTTGAAATACACTACATTTTGTCTATTGGGATTATAGTTAGTTTAAATTTTGTATTATGAGTAGCTCTTGGATTTGGTCTTTGATTTCAATTTAGTAAATTTTAATTTATATATTTTTTGAATATTAAAATGTTATTCTTATCAAAAGGTAATTAATAAGTTCATTAAGTTAAATTTTATTATTTTTAAAATATAATAATATAAAATTATTATTATATGTGTAATGTCATGTCAATTTGTTAGTTTTACATGTTACTCAAAAAAATGTTAATTAATAAATTTAATGATTGTAATTTGTGTCAAGATTAAAATTTCAAAAATTAAAAAAGTATAAAAATTAAGAATGATTTAATCAGAAAACATGGATTAAATCTACAACTTTACACATTATACATAACTAATAATATAATTTAATTAAATGGATTTAATTAATACCATTCGGATCTAAATTGAAATTTTAAATTTTAAAAATATAAAAATTAAAGTATAAGGTATAATAACAATATTTGACGTTACAATAATATATGGGCTAATGAGGGGAAATCTGGAAACGGAGAAGGGAGATAAATAAGTAAAGATAGGAGGAGAACGTGGGTTGTGTTTCCATGTCTCCCATACTACACCACCCGTTTTCAACTTTTTTTTTTTTTTTTGGGTTCTATCACCTTGGCTTAAGAGCTCCCTTATTTCTCTACTAAACTAAATTAAAATATGCTCCTCTTGATTTTGGTCATGATTATAGTCTCTCTGATTGGTGTAAAGGGTTGGCTCTTTTGCTGCCAACAATTCATGAAATTAAACGAAAACATAAATTAATATATAAGTAGAAATTAGAACTCAAAAAAAACTCTTACCACCGACTAGGATTGATTCATCAAGCGATGAGCTTGAGCTTAATTCTTTATAATCATATCAGAAAAGCAACTTGTAAGAATATACAGGCGTGACCAGCTAGTTAAAAAAAAAAAGAACCCACAATTTTAAAAAGGCTTAGTATAACATTTGGTATTTGAATTTGACATTTTTTTTAATTTGTTACTTAATTTTTTTTGACCGAATTTGGTACTTGAACTTGACATTTTTTTCTAATTTGATACCTAAATATTTTTTTTATCCAATTTGGTACTTGAACTTGGCATTTTTTACTAATTTGGTACATAATCTTTTTTTTAGATTCAATTTGATACCTAAATTTAATAAATATTATAAAAATTAAGCAAAACAATAACAGTGTTGAATTTTTTTTGTTATGCTACAAAAATATTATCAATTTTAGAAAAAATTTCATGTTAAAAATAGGTATTGAACTACTCTTAACAAATTAATATTAAAAAAGATTAGGTACTAAATTAGGAAAAAGAGTCAAGTTCAGATACCAAATTGGATCCCAAAAAGTTTAAGTATCAACTTAAAAAAAAGTATCAAGTTTAGGTACCAAATTGGAAAAAAGTGTCAAGTTTGAGTACCAAATTGGAAAAAAAAAAAATTTAGGTACCAAATTAAAAAAAGTGTCAAGTTTATATACCGAATATTATATTAAGCCTTTTAAAAAAAATACATTAACAGTATTAATAGGACACCTTTTTCTTGGAAACATGACATATATAAATGTTTTTGCGTAACACATTCTCTCAATTTTGTTATGAACCATGGGCATGACTTGAAAGCTAAGTAGTGCAGGCGATGAGAATGTGAGTAATATAAGAGGCCTTTAAGAATTAAGACAGAGATTAAAAAGGATTGAGTGAGTGTAAGAAAATTTCAATTAGGAGGTGGTAATTAAGGTGGAAGAGCAAATGAAAGAGGAAAAAGAAAAAAAGAAAACAAAAGGATTCTGAGTTCCAGGCCATGTAATGTAAAATGTGCAAGTTGCAGTGTTATTAACCCAACCAAGCATCCTTGTATATGAAGAAATCTTTGACACGACCGAGGACCAGGATCCAATCACATTCATTTTACGTTTCTTTAACTTTACCTCTTGTTTTTATTTCCCTAATGTTCAGTTGTTTTAGATATAGCAAGCTAATATGTTAAACTTTGATATAGAGGAATTTAGGTGTTAGGGAATTGGTATGGTAATAAATGGAGGTGATTAGAGGGTAAATTCCATTAAATTGAATAATTTCCATTGCAGCAGCAGAGGGAGTATAAAGCTAAAAAGAGAGACAAGTAGGGGGAAAGCAACACGGTTTTTTGGGATTCAAACATGGGCAACATAAACATTTAACTGCTCCACTAATCAGCAGATTATTATTTAGCTTGGACAGACAAACACAAGTCATTAAGCACTAGACAAAGACACTCGACTCATATGCTCTAATTTTGAATTATTAATTAATTAGTTTTTGAGGTCATATGACCTAGCTGCTTAGTTTTGTCTTTAAGCTCCATCCAAGAGCTAACCTTGGGGTTTGCTGCCATTTTAGTTTTTAATTAAAACCTCCTAATATTGTAAGCTTACCAGAGTCTTGTGTGTCCTGTCCAAAATATAAAACAGGCTAGGCTTTGATTAATTACTTCTTTAATCTTCTCTTGGGATGTTAAAATATTATACAGCCTTGCTAGGATTAGCTTCTTCTTTTTTTTGTTGGGGGATAATCCTAACTTAATATAGAGAAAAGATTGTATGAAACTATAATTCCACATCATCTCTATTCATTTTCAATAAAAAAATCACAAATTAAATTTTTGCTTCTGATTTTCAGATTTTTCTTCTTAACAAAATTCAAATCCAACTAAAAATACTAAAAATCAAGAGAAAAAATTTAATTTATCATTCTCCTATTGAAAAAAAGATAAAAATGACGTAAAATCATACATAAACCAAAACCAAAATGTCCTTCAAGGCCAATACTTCTCTAGGTTTCTAATTTCAATAAACAAAAGAAATTGTTTATTCAGACAATTGCTACTTTTTATAAGGGTTAGGGTAAGGAGATATTCAAAGACTATTGTGATGAACTAAAAACTTAGAAAGTGCTCTTTCTCGCTCCACCTACAACTTAGGCAACGCAATTGATACTTAGGGTGTGTTCAGACATTATGAAGTAAATTGAATGAATAAATACTATGTAAATTTAGTTGAAATTAGTATAAATAATTTATAATAAATTTTAATTTAGTTAATTATTTATATAGTAGATCAATATGTATGAGAAATTATCTCTCTTCAATAAAAAAATTTAGATTATTTAAATGAGATTAATAAAATAACAAATAATTATAATTTAAAAATAAAATTTGTTCAAAAATTACAATTTTTTTGGTGCAAAATAAACAAAAAATTACATCTAATCAATTGAGCAGAAGCTTCACTAACTATATCTTGTGGAAGAAACTCCAAGACCTTATTGGGAGGTACATAAAAAATCCGTAGACTTGATTTCTAGGCTAGACGAGCTTCGTCATTCGGTCTGCAGCTAAATGCTTTGCTCTTGCCACATACTGAATCCACCACTGTTCTTCAGAATGCATAGTTATTTGAACCATTCTACGCACTGTGATGCTTGAATCTTCCATCCCCTTATTGGTCAAAGCCTCAATCACTTCTAAGTTGTCAATCTGTACTGTGGCCCGTTTGTATCATTTTCTTAATAGAATAAGGAGTCCATCAAGAATACCTCAGAGTTTTGTCTCAAAGGGAGTACAATTGCCTAGAAAGCGGTTATATCGTAGAATCCAATTACTATCCTTGTCGAGTAACACATCTCTAGCAACCACGCTTGCAGTGACTCTCTCCACAACACCGTTGAAAAAGAGATGAACCCACCTTCCTTCGGCATGATTGGATAAATATATTTTTAAGCTTAAATAATGTATAAGTGTGCTTGGAAAGCCATAAGGTGATTGGGTTCAAGTATAATTGTCCATATAATTACTCAAATTCCCACCTTCTAAGAATTGAAGAATGCAATCGGGAAGTTTCAACATTTGGTTAAATGAGATCTACCAATTACAATGATTATCCAAATATGTCACACATATTTAATTCTAAGAAATTACACCAAAATCCAATTATAATAGTTGCTCAAAAATTAATATGAATATCAAGCAAACATCTAAAAGATTAAAAGTGTGTTTGACAAACCATTGAAAATTTTAATTTTTTACATTTGATATTTTAAATGTGTTTGATAATCAAATTAGTTTTTCATTTAATATAATTTTTTTAACAACAAAATGTTTAATATATTGTAAAAATTTTATCCAAAATAATATAAGATATAATATAAATAAAATAAAAATTAAGGAATAAAAAATTAAATCAATATTTATAATTAATTCCGTACTTAATTTTTATTAATTTCTTTTTAATAAAAAATGAGATTATCAAATTATAAATCCAAAACAATTTAAAATATTGCATACATACTATTAAAATTAAGAAATAAATATATTTTAAAAAAATAAATTTTACTTTTAACAAACAATATAATTATATTAGAACTTAATTTTTATTAAATTACAAAAAAAATCTGATATAAATTATAAAATGTGAACACTTAAATTGAACTTTTAACAATTTTGCTCAACAATACTTGTTTTTTTCTTCTAAATTGAACTTTTAACACTTTTAAGGGAGGAGAATATAACTGTGGGAGAAGGAATGGAGACTGGGTCTGCGTGTAAGCCGCACCAGGAATCTCTCTATAGCCCAATTTTTTTTTCCTTCTTAGAAGTTTGAAATGTACTTGACTTTTTCTTTTTAAAATCTAATTCAACATTTTTTTCTTAATTAAATTCCTCATCTATGAAAAAAGTTCTTCAATTATTCTGACCAATATTGACTGGTAACTTCAATGATTGATATTTGCAAATTTTTTTTTCATGCCACCATTTCTTAACATTAATGTTGACCATTTCAATATTTTATGTGACAAGATTATAGTATGGAGAAGTATCAAGTAGGGTTGTACTGTTGATTTTATTATGGAGGTCGAATATGTGATTGTTTTTAAGGTTATAAAAGAAGTAACATGGTTTCGAAAGTTCTTTAAGAATCTTGAAGTCGTTTTTGATATTAAAAATTCTATCACATTGTATTGTGATAATAGTTCGGCAGTAGCTAACACCAAGGAAGCCACAAACCACAAGAGGACGAAACAAATTGATAAAAAGTATCACATCATAAGGGAGACAATAGCAAATGGAATCGTAGATGTAGTCAAAGTCACATCAGTGGACAACATTGTGAACTATTTTTCCAAGATTCAACAAGCTAGGAGTTTTGAGAAACACGTGGAAAGCATGAGAATGCGGAAAATGACTCATCTATTTCAGGACAAGTAGGAGATTGTTGGATCTGGTACTCTAAGTGTAATATATTCGTGCCCTAAGTGTAATATATTCGTTTGTATACTTATATTTTTTTGAACAAATTAATTTAATAAAATTATTAATGAATAAAATTAATACCCTTTGTACATTGTCCTTAATGGTTTTTGCACGCAAAACAAAATGAAAGCAAATATTAGCTAACTTGTTATCTAATGTTTAACTAATATTAAGCGGTTTGTAATACGGAAAAATAACTTATATTAATAGATGAACCTAAATATATCCTTAGTCTAATCAGAAATGAGCAAACCAATTGAAAGACTAATATGCACTCTATCAAGTCCAATTGGAGAGATGATTTGTCTTGAGCATTGGAGTGGATTGCTGGAAAAAATCTGGTTTGAAAACGGTTTTTATGCACAGTAAAAATTTAAAATTTTGAAAACTGACCTGTTTTGTGATATTTATAGAAATAAACCTTAATCGAAATCATACATGTGTTTTTGGATTAAGTGAATCCTTGATGTTTTTCGACTTTCCACCAAATGATCTTCTCCACTATTCTCGTACCACAAACTACTTCAAGTTTGGGCTAGAACCAATTGAGTTGAAACACAGAACTAAGAAAAGTTTTCTTTCCTTTTGGGGTGAAAAAAATTCTCTAATCTTTAATAGAAACTGATAGAAATGTTATTATGGAAAAATATATATGTAACAATTGAGAATAAATTTTCTTTATTTTTCGGTAGAATAACAATCTCTCAAAGCTGTCCAAATAGTTCTACCAGTGCCATCTATTTATAGTAAGAGCAGATAGAACCCTTGTTGAATAGTAGTGGTTTATTTCAAATAGAAAAACAACTTCTTACTAGGGTTGTCGCCCTCTTCATGTTACATGAGGGGTTTTAGGCCTCTCTCTCATCGGGTCCAAATACGAGTACTTTCTGGGCCTTTTTGACCCAGTACTCTTAATGTGATCCAACTTGATTCAATTTTTTATTTCCCAAAATAAACTTTAATATTTATATATATAACAAATTTCTCATCCCTATTTTACCCTCAGCAAAATTTTGATGATTTTCCCTTGGTAATATTTCGAGAAAATATGTTCAATATTTCAGAACTCAATATGTTCACTATGACCGAATAGTTTATTTTCACTTTTGGGCTTCAAAACAATCTAAAAACATAAACTCATTCTCCCGATCATTTTTTAAGTAATCGATATAGGATTGCAAATTTTCATTTTCATTTTCATTTTTGGAACCCTACATTCATTTCCAAATGATTCAATTTCTCCATTTCGAAGAAAACTATTATCATTCCTAAATGTTTCTCATTTCTCTTTTTCTATTCATTCCATTCATTTCTATTCAAACATGCAATTTATTTATGGTTTCAACAAGTTAACTTTCTATTCAAACATGCAATTTATTTATGGTTTCAACGAGTTAAAAAAAGGATTTATTAAACTTATGTAGTTGAGGCTCAAATGAGTTATAATTAAGTTTTGACTTTTATCCTATTAACTATAAATTCATTTAGTCACGAAGTTATTTCACTATAGCCTCGTGACTGAGCTCTCCTCAATGGCATACCATTATGAAAGCAACTACTTAGTACTCGTCCAATGACCTTGTCATTAGTGTATTACCCTCATAATATAATTGATCTATTTGGGGTAATATTCGTTCTCCCAATATGATCCTATTTTATCTCATGGTAACCATTACATCTTCATTCATGAAAAGTCAATCACTATCAAATAGTGATCAAGTCATCCATCACAAAGATGGACGACTCGTGGCCATATTTACTTTTCATCAACATGTAATGCCAATGAGAGAATATCATTTACCCATGTTTTGGGCTATGAATTCCACTGTTGTGTATGATGCTAGATACTACAAAAGTCGTACACCCATCACACCAGCTTTCAATTAATTACTTTTTTGAACTCAGGCTTTTACTTAAATCAAAGTGTAAGAGTCACTGTTGCGTGTAAAATGTTATAGCAATCTGTGCAAGTATACACGTCATACAAATAATAAAGTGATAAGAAATATCATCTCCATAGGGATCAGTTTTCAGTAAAATTTGTATAATGTTATTAACAAATAAATGTTATAGTAAACAAATAAAGAAATAATGTGATGGCTAAGTTACGAATAAAATCTATAATGAAACTTAAACAAACTTAATGGAAATAATTAGCAAAGATCTTAATGCAAGACTTAAGCTGTCGAGTAAAATGATTGGGATTCCTTAGACTTTATCCTTAAATTAATCAATGCTATGGCAATTCTTATCTTGTTTACTTCTTAGAAAAGGATCGATTGTGGCTTACTTCTGTCGAGGCAAACTTAAGGGCAATCTATCTTACACAATATATGTCTATATGTTTAAGAAGAATTTTCCAACACAAACTTATCTCAATCCTATATGAATGTGCTCTATGTCTAGAGTCTTCTATAGGTATCTTTCGAATTACCTGCTCACAACACTTGATTTTGCCCCAACATATATAACATTTTTAGTATTAGATTATGCAAATAACAAATAAATGCCTATGTCTTGGATTTTGCATGCATGTAGAATTCAATAATAAAATTCAAGTGAAACAGTTAGCAAAATAAGATCAATTTCATAACATTCATAGAAATAGAAAATACCATCTAAAGCATCCAACCCAATGAGTGATTAGCTCATGGTTGACAAAATAAAAGTGTTAAGTTCAACTTCAACCACAACACTACAAATAACGTTTCCAAAATCTAGAAAGAACATCAGGTTCACTTCACGATTTAGCCTTCGTAATTGCCATAACAATGTCTTGCACGGTGGAAGCTACGATGTCACTTTGGCTCCGTTCCTAAAAATGACTGCTAACTTCGCCTCTGCACTTCGGTCTACCTTGGAGATGTGCTACGATTTGTATTTTTCTGTCTAAATTTTCTCTATATATCTCCTTATGTTTTCTTCTTGGACCTCCCTCCTTTTATAGAGGTCTTCACAACATGCATTGCAGATCTTATTTTTTAAGGATCATTCTAGTGCAACAAGTCATTCTAAATCTAACTTTGTTTGTTGAATCAACGATCTTGGTATTTCCAAGGCGTTCGGCATGGCATAACTGTCAACCACTTTTGAATAATTGCTCCCCTTTAATAAAAGACATTTTGGATTTAAGACCAAAATAAAATTTGACATTCAATCTTGCTTTCATTTTTGTTTTAAGACAAATTGGTCATGAAATATTGCATTTTGCATTTAAAAAATAAGCAATAATAAAACATTTTACCTTTTCTTCTTCCCCTTTTAGTTATATAAAAAAAATCAAATAAAGCTCAAGGAGAAAAGAAAGTTAGTCCATCATAATATATAAAGAAAATTGAATGAGCAATGAACTAAAAAAAATACCAATAAGACATTAAGTGCGATGCCATAAATGTCAAGAAAGCAATTAAGTTCAATAAAAAATATAGGCAAAAACATAAAAATGAAAGTGCAAATGTCATGAAAATGAATGTCCTAAAGCTACTCTACTTGTCGTTATGAGGAGAGGAAAATGGAGGCGTGGTAGGAAAATATGCAAGTAGAGTCGCCTTTAGAGCTTTTAGGGTAGAAAGCCTCGTACTAACGTCTTCTCTAAGACTCCAAATTTCAGCATTGTTAGCTCAGACATCGTTGCTCAATAAGTGAATGGCATCGAGCAAGGCGGTGTTGAGCTCCGATGAAGGTTGAGTGTGAGAAGAGGAAGCAAATGGAGGAGCACACTCGACTGTCGGAACGTCATCAAAGGCAGCGTCAAAGTCACCATCATTATGATCCGTCGGAGCACCACTCTTAAGCCATGTACCGGTGGTGGCATCGAGATGGTAACCCGCATGATGGGTAGCCTCAAAACTAATAGGTTGAGTTGAGGAAACGGGGCTATCTCCACGTGTACTAACACCTAATCTCCTAAAGATGTATGACAAGTACGTGCCATGGGGAAGGGTGACATTTGTACCAAGTCCCCTCCCGATAGCTTTTGTAATGTCGTTAAACAAGATAAGCGTAATGTCGATACGCCTATTGATTCTAAAATAATAAATCCACCAATAATCGGTGTTTCAAATCTTAGCGTGTTTTTTAATATGCCTAAGGTTCCATGTAAGGATAAGGTGTAGGGCATGGTCATGAAGGTTTTGTTCGGATATTGAGCTGGAAGGAATATAAAACGAGGGATCATAATGCCCCTTTTCATTGAAGAGACCTTTAGGAGGTAAATGAATATATTCACCAAACACTTCGAGAGTTAGGTGAATCGGGGTGCCCATTTAATATAAGGAGATGACTATTACGGTTTCTTCAGATTCATCATGTTTGAGCATTGTGTTTGAAAAGAAAGCTCGAACAAGATTTAGAAAAGTTGCGACGAAATGTTTAAAAATTCCATCCATCACCAATTTTGTAAAATAGGGAGATATGAAAAGCTAATAGCCTCCAACATGGCTACATCAACCTTCCTAGCCTCCCATACACGTTTTAAGGAAAAGTTTGTGTTAAAATGATGGAGCAAATGAGAATTTCGAAAAGAAATCATGAAACAAGACTTCAACGTCACTAGATGTAGAGGTGCTAGCCCCAGAACGTTTCTTAGGAGTCATAGGAAAAATCTAAGAGCTTAGGAGACAATAAAACTAAGAAATATCTCTTTGAGGAATTTTAACAAACACTTGGTGGGGTAGGGTTTTGGGTAAAAATTTTAAGAAAAACATTAAAAATCGATAACCTCCTACAATAAAGAAACATATATATGGTTCACAACAACCCAATAAACCATTAAAATTCACTATTTCAACTTACATTATACAAAATCAACAAGTTAAAAATTTAGGATTTTTACCTCGAAAGTGTTGAAATAGACAAAAATTCCAAGCAATGTTGAGAAAATGTTGTTGAGATGATGTTTGCAGGTGTTTTAAAGCCATGATTTAGTGAAAAAAAATTAAAAATTTGGAGAAGTTTTGGAAGAGGGGGTTGGGATTTTTGGAGAAAAGAAAAAAGAGGGTTTGTGTTTTGAAACTATTTTGAAAAACCCAGTAGTAGGTGCCCTTTAAAAGCCCATGGTATCAATATTTTTATACGAGTATCGATATTTTTATAAAAGTATCAATAATTTTAAATCAGTATTGATACCAAATTGCAATTATGTTTTCCATGTGCAGTGAAATTGCAAAATTGAGATTTTAAGTACTAGTATTTTCTAAGGATCCTAAAATGGCTCTAAAACTATTTCTAACGATTTAAAATGTATTAATAAAACTACGATGCATGAAGATGCATGAAATGCATAAAATAAATAAATAAATACTTAAGTAAAATGAAAGGTGGCTAATTTTTATATATATGAGAGCAACAAAATAGAAGTCATGCTAGATGAAATAGATCAAACAATCATATAAAGCCCCCTATCTTTTGCGTATAAAAGCCAAGAAAATCATGCTTACCAAGATTTTGCAAAAAAATTGAATAATGTAAAAAAAATTTTAACACATTGTCAAGGTAAGGTGGTCAAACCTAATTCTCTCCTAAGTGTCCAAAATATTTCTTTGTCTAAAGGTTTTGTGAAAATATCAACTAATTGATGTAAGGTGTCAACATATTCTAGAACTATATCTCCTTTTTGGACATGATCTATAATGAAATGATGTCTAATTTCAATATGTTTAGTCCTAGAATGTTGCATGGGATTTTTAGTGAGACAAATAGCACTAGTATTGTCACACTTGATAGGAATGGTAGCTACATCAATTCCATAGTCCTTAAGTTGTTGTTTCATCCATAAAATTTGAGCACAACAACTACCAATAGAAATATATTTTGCTTCGATGGTGGACAATGTAACACTATTTTATTTCTTTGAAAATCATGAAATTAGCATGTTGCCTAGGAATTGACAAGTACTAGAGGTGCTTTTCCTATCTAATTTGCAACCTCCAAAATCCGCATCCGAGTAAGCATGCAAGCTAGAGTATGAATCTCTAAATTTGAAGTGTCTCTAAGGTATCTAAAGATTCTCTTAAGGGCTTGTAAATGTGATTCCTTAAGACAAGATTGATATCTAGCACACAAGCATACACTAAACATAATGCCGAGTCTAATTGCGGTAAGATAAAGCCAAGAACCAATCATTAACCTATATAATTTTAAATAAACACATTTACCTTTCTCATCTTTATCAAGCTTTGTAGAAGAGCTCATAAGGGTAACTTGTGGTTTGAGATTATCCATCCTAAACTTCTTGAGCATTTCCTTTGTGTACTTAGCTTCATTGGTGAAGATGCGATCTTTTATTTACTTGATTTGGAGTCCCAAAAAGAAATTTAGTTCTCCCATCATGCTCATCTGAAATTCACCTTGCATTAGCTTAAAAAATTCTTGACAAAGAAGATCATTAGTAGAACAAAAAATTATATCATCAGCATAAATTTGAACTATTAATAAATCTTGGTTTTTTCTTTTAATAAAAAGTATTATGTCAACCTTCCCTTTACAAAAACCATTTTCAAAAAGAAAATTTGATAATCTTTCATAGCAAGCTCTAGGAGCTTGTTTCAAACAATATAAAGCTTTTGAAAATTTAAAAACATGGCTTGGAAATTTTGGATCTTCAAAACCGGTGGTTGTTCAACATACACTTCTTCATTTATAAAACCATTTAGAAAAACACTTTTTACATCCATTTGATACAATTTGAAATTATTAAAGCATGCAAAAGCTAAAAGCATTCTATTGGCTTCCATCCTAACTACGGGAGAATAAGTTTCATCATACTTTATTCCTTCTTCTTGAGTGTAACCTTGAGCAACAAGTTTAGCCTTGTTTCTCACTATGTTACTACTCTCATCTAGCTTGTTTCCAAACACCCATTTTGTTCCTATAGCGGATTTATCACTAGGTCTATCAACTAGGGTCCATACTTTACTTCTCTCAAATTGATTTAACTCTTCTTGCATGGCCAAAATCCAATATTCATCATTCAATGCTTATTTGATATTTTTAGGTTCAATGCATGAGATAAATGCAACATAGGTACAAGTATTTCTAAGAGAAGATCTAGTAGTTACCCCTTTTGATGGATCACCAATGATTTGTCCATCCTTACCATATGAAAGCTCTCTTGGGTGATTTGATTCTTTTTCAACATGAGTTGACTCTTGAAGTTCATCAATTTTGAGTTCTTGAACAAACTCACTTATGCCTTGATCTTCATGTGATGCTTGATTTTGCTCAATTTGATATATTTTTACATCATCAAAATCAATAGATTCTCTTTTAGAAGGAGAGTTAGATTCATAAAAAATGACATGTATAGATTCTCCTACAACAAGAGTTCTCTTGTTAAAAATTCTATAAGCTTTAGAATTAATGGAATATCCAATAAAAATACATTCATCACTTTTGGCATCAAATTTTCCCAAATTTTCTTTTCCATTATTCAAAACAAAACATTTGCAACCAAAAGGATGAAAAAGACTTATGATAGGCTTTCTTCCTTTAAAAAATTCTTAAGAAGTTTTCTTCAAAATAAACCTAACCATAGCTTTATTTACAATATAGCAAGAAGTGTTTATGACTTCTGCCCAAAAATATCTTGACAAATTATTTTCACATAACATGGTTCTAATCATTTCCTCTAAGGTCTTATTTTTGTTCTCAACAACTCCATTTGTTGTGGGATTCTAAGTGCCAAAAAGTTGAGACTAATACCATGTTCATTGCAAAAATTATTAAAACCAAGGTTTTCAAATTCTTTTCCATGATCACTTCTTACACTATAAATTGAATATCTCACTTGATTTTGAATCATTTTACAAAAAGTAATAAATTTTTCTAAAGCTTCATCGTTTGGAAACAAAAAAAACCCATGTATATCTAGAATAATCATCAACAATAACAAATTCATATTGTTTACCACCTAAACTCATAGTTCTAGTAGGTCCAAAGAGGTTAATATGAATAAGTTTGATTACTCTAGATGTAGAAACTATATCTTTATATTTAAAAGATGCTCTCCTATGTTTACCTTTAGCACATGCATCACATATTTTATCAAAGTCAATAGAAAATTTAGGCATGCCAACAACAAGTTCATTTTTAATAAGCTTTGAAATAACACTCATGCTTGAATGTCCTAATCTTCTATGCCATAGCCAACACATATTTTCATCATTAGCCACAAAACAAATATTAGAAGATATGTTATCAAAATTTACCATAAAAATATTACTTACCTTATGTCCTACAAAAATAATTTTATTATTTACACTATCTAAAACTTTGCACCCATTAGACTCAAATATTACTTTGAATCACTTGTCACAAAGTTAAATAATGCTAAGGAGGTATGCTTAAGACCGTTGACATAAAACACATTTTTAATATGAGTGAAAGAATTTATACCTATAGAACCAATACCTTTAATAAGCCCTTTGGAGTTATCTCTAAATGTAACTTCTCCATACTTTGCATTAGTTCTATGACATGCCTTTTGTCACCAATCATGTGTCTAGAGCATCCACTATCAAGGTACCATGAGTTCTTCTTAGAGTTGATTGCCTTAAAGTAATGCTCTTCCTCCTACAAACATAAAGCTAAGGTTTGGATTTTGGGACCCAAACTTTCTTCGATCCATTAGCATTAGTCTTAACAATTTTTGTTCCCTTAGGAATCCACTTCTTTAAATCTTTCTCATTTTGAGGTGTGTTTAATCTTTTTGGAATCCACACACTTTTAGTGAGTTTGCTTCTAGATGTGAGTTTTCTTAAAGAATAAACTTGCCTATCATGCCTTTTTTAATGATAATGAGTGCATAAGAGTGAGGCATCATAAATGTAGCTTGGTTTCTCAAAGAAAGTTTTAAATTTACTTTTTTTTTTGTAAATTTACAAAACCTAAGCCACTCTTGCCGAAGAAGGTTCTTTAAGATTCAAGCATATCATTTAATTTTTGTTGCCCCATATGAAACATAAAAAAAGAATTATGAAAGTTTTCATTCTTTAAAATCAAATCATCAATTTGAGCTTGCATATCATTAAATTTATTTTCTATTTCCTCTTTAGCTATGATTAGGTACTTCTTTTCCTCCTTTAATTTTGAAATCATTTTTCTTATATTTGGAGTTCATAGTCTCAAAATCTATAGTTAATTCATCAAATGCATATTGTAATTCTTTAATTGCGTATTCATTTAATTCACTAGAGTTTGGAATTACCTTTCGTTCTTCAATAGCCATAAGATATAGTTGGGCAACTTCCTTGTCCTCATCACCATCGGATGAATGACTATCACTCCAAGCTTCCATCATGCCTTTCTTCTTTTGTTTTTATACCCTTTCTTCTTCAATTATGGGCAATCAAATTTGATGTGACCCGACTTTTTGCTCTCATAGCAAATGATTGGGTCATTTTCCTTTTTGCTTGGTTCATCCTTGATAATGTCTTTTCTTGGAAATCATTTGGTTTTGTTGAATTTAATGAATCTTTTGAATTTTTTTGCCAACATAGTCATCTCCTCTGTAACATCTAGAACCCGACACTGTCGTCGGTTAGGGTCTCGATTATTACCATACATAACTATAATCAAACTCGAAGTTACAATTTCACGTTAACAAGCTTCTGACTTTCACTTGCATTTCCCTCAGTTCAACATTTATCATTTAACATTGATACAAGCAAGGATGTAATTGAAATACTACCGAAATATCTCTTGAAACTTTAAAATTTCAACGAAACAAGGGTCACATGACCGTGCCTCAGACAGTGTGCCATACTATGTGCATACACGAAATACCCATACACGACCGTTTACAAACTGTGTGACAAACCGTATGAACATCCAAAAATACCCAACACACCTATGTGTGAAACCCTGTGCTAGGTCGTGTGTCAATTTGAATTAGGGCCACACGGCTGTGTATCAGCCTGTGTATCCCCTACACCTATTTTTTACAGGGCAGACGCCCGTGTGCTGGCCCGTGTGTCAGGCCATGTGTACCTTCGAAAATAGAATAATAACAAGCAAAAAATCCTACAAATCGATTAACAAACACCAATGACAACAATTTATGCAACACCATTGATTCACGTATCAAAATATACCATTTCACAAGTAGGATAAACAACGAAAACCAATTCTCATGAGATTACAAGTTATAGCATTATCAAGCATTTATGCCATACTACATTAGCAAACTAGCAACAACAAGGTTCATCACTTAAGTACAAACAAGTCCAAAATCATATAATACAAAAGATATCAATTCCCTAGTACATGCCATAAGATAAAAGGATATAATTTCTACCGAACAAACTCCAAGATAGTGTGATGCTCCAAGATGATTCAATCTTCGAATAGTAAAATGAAATCTACAAAACAGTAACAATTTCAACAGATAAGCATTTCATAGCTTAGCAAGTTCATAGAGTTAAATTGTTTTACCAAACTTTAAGAGTTGCATAATCTAAAATCAATCGAACCATGTACACTGTGTACACTCGTTATTGAATTCAATTCATATTTGATAACTCACGATGACACAGAGTCATCAGACCTTTAATCTATAATAGGATTCATTCTCATTTAATACTCACGATGACACAAAATCATCGGACCTTTAATCCATAATAAGATTCATTTCTCATTCAATACTCACGTTGACTCTAAGTCATCGGACCTTTTTGCATTTACGGCTTAAAACCTGTAATCTCTTCCTTTCCTTTGTTCCTATCTTCTACACTTCTGATCATCATTACAAATTCACAGCAATTGTATACAAGTACATAAATAAGCAATTTAAGTTGGAATTTTACAATACGAACTTACCAGATTTATTTGTAGTTATGGATAAGCTTCAGGGACTACTCCGTAATTTTTCCTTTTCCACGTTCCACGGCTCGATCGTAATCAATCTAGACCTTGAGCTTGGCCAAACCTTGCTTATGGTTTCTAAGGTTTCTTTTGTTATTTTGTGAAGAAGAAGAAGAAACTAAGTAATTAAATTATGATTTTAGGTTAAAAAATCATGCCTTTCTCCTTTTACAATTTTACCCTTCTATTTAACAAGCTATTTCTCTTATTTCCTCACCCAAATTCATCCACTTCTATAACTAATGGTCTATTTACCCTTTTGATACACTAACCAGGCTATTATTTATTGTTTTATACCTTAAATCAATAAAATTCCATTTTTTCACCTTTCATAATTTAGTCCTTTTTGCTTAATTAACTATCCAATCGATAAAATTTTATAACCAGATTCTAATACGATAATGAAGATAACATGGTTATTAAAATAATTAAATTTACAATTCGACTTGTCAGAGTTGTGGTCTCGAAACCACTATTTTCGACACCATTAAAAATAGGGCTGTTACAACTCTACCCTTCTTAGGGAAATTTCATCTCGAAATTTCTTATCAGTAAACAAGTTAGGGTACTGTGACCTCATCGAACCCTCTGTTTCCCATGTTACCTCTTCTAACCCGTGTCTATTCTAAAGGACTTTCACCAGAGGTACTCTTTATTTTGCAGTTTTTTACCTCGCGGGCTAAAATCTTAACTAGTTCTTCTGAATACGACAAATCCAGCTGTATCTCAACCTCACAAGGAGTAATTACATGGGAAGGATCTGACATTTATCGTCTCAGCATAGAAACATGGAATACATTGTGAATCTTCTCAAGTTCCGATGGTAAAGCCAACTTATAAGCTACAGGACCAACTCTCTCGAGTATCTCGTATGGTCCGATAAACCGTGGACTCAGCTCGCCCTTTCTATCGAACCGTAACACTTTTTGCCAAGGTGAAACTCTTAGGAAGACTCGATCCACGATAACAAATTCTATATCCTTCCTCTTTAAGTTCGCGTAAGACTTTTGTCGATCCGACGCTGCTTTTAAACAATCCTGGATTACCCGAACCTCGTCTTTGGTCTCATGTACCAAGTTGGTCCTAACCAACTTAGGCTCGCTCAACTCTGACTAGTACAAAGGTGTTCTACATTTCTTACTGTATAATGCCTCAAATGGTGTCATTTTGATGTTGGACTGATAGTTGTTATTATAAGCAAATTCTACTAACGGTAGATACCTCTCCCAACTACCCTCAAACTCGAGTGTACAATATCGTAACATATCCTCTAGAATCTGTATCACCCGCTCAAAATGACCATCTGTTTGCGGATGGAATGCAATATTGAAATTTAGCCTGATTCCCAAAGCCTCATGCAACGTACCTTAGAATCTCAAGGTAAAACATGGGTCCTTATTAGAAAATGCTGGCACTCCATGCAATCGCACAATCTCTAATACATATAATTCAATTAATTTCTCTAATGGAAAGTGCACCTGAATAGGAATAAAATAAGTCGATTTCATTAGTCTATCCACTATAACCCAGATCAAATCTTTCTTCTTCGGTGTCATCGGGAGCCTTGTAACAAAATCCATAGTGATCCACTCCTATTTCCACTCTGGAATGGTGATAGGCTGTAATAGTCCAGACGATACCTGACGTTCAAGCTTTACTTCCTAACACACCAGACATCTAGTCACGAACTCAAAAATCTCTCATTTCATACCTGGCCACTAATACATTTTCTTTAAATCGTTGTACATTTTTACGCTCCTCGGATGAATGGAATACGTGCTATTGTGAGCTTCTATTAAAATGTCCTGTCTCAAATTAGAGTCATCAAGGACACATACTCTGCCTTGGAAATACATCATACCGTTAACATCAATAATAAATCTTGTAGCTATCTCATGCTGCATCTATTCCTTCTTAGCCTTGAGTCATCTTTTTGCAGCACTTGTATCTGTTGTAAGAATAACGGTTTCATCCAATGTTCAGCCATAATAGAACCATCGCTCTCAAGTGACAAATGAGCGTTCATTGCCCTTAATGCAGATAATGACAGTAACAACATTAGCTTTACCTGGATGATATTCGATCACCAAATCATAATCTTTCAGTAGTTCTAACCACCGACATTGCCTCAAATTTAATTCTTTCTAAGTCATCAGATACTTCAAGCTTTTGTGATCTGTGAATATGTGACACCTTTCACCATACAAATAATATCGCCAAATCTTCAATGCAAAGACAATGGCAGTTAACTCTAGATTGTGAGTCGGATAGTTCCTTTCATGCGGCTTTAATTGTCGAGAGGCATAAGCTACTACCTTTCCGGCTTGCATCAAAACACAACCCAAACCATTTAGAGATGCATCACTATATACAACAAACTCTTTACCCGACTCAGGCTACGTCAATACCGGAGCTTCTATTAGTAATTTTTTTAGCTAATCAAAACATTATTGACGTTTTTCTATCCTTACAAACTAGATATTCTTCTGTAGCAACTTCATCGATAAGGCTATGATAGAAAAATCCTTTACGAACCGATGATAATAACCTGCTAACCCCAAGAAACTACATACCTCAGAAACATTTTTTGGTACCTTCCAATCGAGAATAGCTGAAACTTTACTTGGATCAACTCAGATTCCCTCCGACGAAACTACATGACCTAGAAATCCCATTTCTAGCAGCCAAAACTCACATTTGCTAAAGTTTTCATATAGCTGCTTCTCTCATAAAATCTGTAAGACCTCTCTAAAATGCTGAGTATGCTCTACCTCTATCCTGGAGAAAACTAGTATATCATCAATGAACACCACTACAAATCTATCCAGATGAGGCTTAAAGACTCGGTCATCAAGTCCATGAATGTTGCTGGAGCATTAGTCAACCCAAACAACATTACCAAAAACTCATAATGTCCATATCGAGTCTTGAATATTGTATTCAACACATCATAATCCTTTACTCGCATCTTATAATAACTCGATCTGATATCTATTTTAGAGAAAATTATCGTTCCCCTCAACTGATCAAACAACTCATTTATACAAGGTAATGGGTATTTATTTTTAATTGTTACCTTATTCAACTGCCTGTAATCTATACACATCCTCATCAAACCATCCTTCTTTTTCACAAACAACACAGGTGTGCCACAAGGCGATACGCTCAGTCGGATAAAACCTCTATCTAACAACTCTTGCAGCTGTACTTTTAACACATTCAACTCAGTCGGTGCCATTCTGTATGGTGGAATCGAGATCGGTGTAGTGTCAGGTATTAAATCAATACCAAATTCCACTTCTTTGATCGACGGTAAACTTGGTAACTCTTTCGAAAATACATCTGTAAATTCTTTAATGATCGGTACCTGTTTTAATTCTATCCTTGCACCCTGAGTATCAAGTATATAAGCCAAAAATGCCTCACAACCCTTACAGACCATCTTCTGTGTAGATAAAGTTGAGATTACTCTAGTATAATTTGTTCCCATTTGATTATCTTTAGCATACATTTTTAGTATTTTTAATTTAGTTATTGCATTTTCTAACTTAATGAAGCTCAACATAATTTCCTTTAAATTTATCATGTTTTATTATTGATGTCACTGCATTAGTCTGCTTAGTTTTGCGCCCAGAGATGTCACTGTAGGAACTTGTCCAAAAGTATGAATGCATGAAGGTGTCCAGAGTTGTCACTGCATAAGAGGATCCAGAATTGCGCCCAGAACAATCACTACACCTGATAGCTATTTGACTAACACACCAAAAATGTGTGAGTTGTATAGCTGGTATGACCAACTTGTATAGCCAGAGGATGCTAGATTTGGAAGGTAGGACACCTGTATTGTGAGTTGCTATCAAATACTAAAGAGAAGGAGAGAGAAAGGATCTTCTTCTTGCTTTTGAGAGTTTTATGTAAGCACAACTGAATTTTAGAACTAAATGATATGTATTTCAATTTTGTCTTTGCTGTTTATCTTTAGATTTAATTTTTTGACCACAGAAGTGTGATTGGAGTCATTGTCACTAAAAGGTGCAACGACAAATTAAGTTAACAAGCAGGACAACAGAAATTGTTTGGGGATTGAAGGGATTTAATCCACTTGTTCTTGAATATTTTGCATTGCCAACACTGGTGTGTTTAGTGTGAATTTTTGAGTCTTAAATTTAACAGGAAAGTTAAGGTTGGTAAGATTTCATTGTGCATTATTGCGGTGACAAATTTATCTGTTCTTTTTAACCTTGTGAGCCACACTTAGCTTTCTGCCAAATTTTCACGTTAGGAACCCCATTTCATTATCATTTCTTTACTTCTTAAAATTTCATTATTGCTTCGACAAATTAATCTCATACTTTTACTGTATTTACTAGTTCATTGCTCTGACATTTATCATCACAATTTACCTTGTTTTATCTGTCATCACATTGATAATTATAGACACAAACAACCATCCTCGTGGGATCGATATTCGATAGACGTACATCTATCTATTATACTTGCATCGACAGTGTATGCTTGTACATAATTGCTGTGACGTTCATAGTGCGATCAAGTTTTTGGCGCCGTTGCCAGGGATGGCATTAGTTTGATGTTTATTCTTGTTATTGCATTTATTCTTTATTTTCTAATCTTTACTTGTTATTAACTTATTTTCTTTTTTGTTGACTACTTTTACATTTTTCTTTCAAGTGTTTTATGACCCGGTGAAATCCTAAAGTTATTGTTAGATTAGATCCTGAAATCGAACGCACTATTAGAAGGAGAAGACAAGAACAAAGAAATATGTCTATGCTTGGAAATGATGCAACCATACCATAATTGCCGTCACAAAATCCTATCCCTCCTATACAACTACAAAATATTAATAATCCACCGCTGCTGCAAGAAGATGAAATACAAAATCAAACTATTTGAGATTTTGTTGTTCCAGTTTTGGACGATTTGTAGCCAGGAGTTGTTAGGCTAGCTATTCAAGTTGGAAATTTTAAATTAAAGTGGTCATGTTGTAGATGCTGAATTCTAATGGGCAGTATGTTGGGTTGCCACATGAAGATACGAGAGAGCACCTTATATCCTTCCTACTGATTTGTTCTTCTTTTAGGTAAGACGGCGTTCCTGATGACACCTTGAAAATGCAGCTATTCCCTTATTCATTGCAAGGACAGACTCATACCTGGTTCCATGGATTGCCTGTTGGATTAATCACTTCATGGAATGCGCTCATAACTCAATTCATTTTACGATTTAACCCACCAGCGATGAATGCTTGTCTTAGGAACGACATCACTACGTATCATCAGTTGGATGATGAAAATTTGCATACTACGTGGGAGCATTACAAAACTCTTTTTTGATGTTGTCCCATTCATGGAATTCAACAAGAGATGTAGATTGAAGTCTTTTAGAATGGGCTAAATGCATAGACAAGAAATCTTGTGACGCATTTGCTAATGGTCCTTTGTTGGACTGTACTTACAAGGATGTGATAGCATTAGAAATGACACTTAATTTCTCCTTGAATTAGTGTATAATTTGTTCCTTTTGTATCATACTTAGCCTACATTTTTAGCATTTCATACTTAATATTTGCATTTTCTAAATCAGTGTTGTACGATCTTACTTTCTTTCATTTTATTCCTTTTGTGCTACTAATGTCGCTGTATTGAGTATCAATTTTGCATCTAAAGTTGTCAACGTAGAAATCCACCTTAGTAGATCAGAGTGGGAAAGCATTTAGAGTTGCGGCCACAAGTTTGATCTAGAATTGCTATCAAAGATGTCACCACATAAAAGCTTCTACATTTCCTCAGGGATTTTATGCTACTAACACATTTAAAAGCACCAACGCAGGAGAATGTCAAGTTGTCGCAACAAATTTAAATTATAATTTGCATCCAGAGATGTCGCGACAATCTACGACTACCTAATGCATAAACCAGATCTACGTGAGTGCACAACTAACAATAACAAACTTGTATAGTTGGAAAAAGGGAGTTAGATCTGAGAAGGGGGTTAGACTTGTAATTTTTAGTGGTTATAAATAAAGGGGGGAGAGAGAGAAGATCACCATCAAGCTGTGAAAAATTCAATTCCATAATTTTCTCATTCTTTCTCAAAGTCAGCTGCCACAGAAGCTTAACTTCTAAGAGGGTAATCTAACATAACAAGGAGGTGATTACTCTTGATGAGGAGTGCCTAGGTGCGACGCAAAAGGAGCAATTACGGGAGGATTCATTACTGGAGGATTCTAGTATACTAGGAATAGCATGCTTCAATTTCTTCTTTAATCCCTCTTGAATGTTGATGAATTCTATTGACTATTAATTGTATACGGAAGTATCTATTAATGTTAGATCTATTTTGATTTCTAGTCAATTCTTCTCATATGTTTATATTTGGATTTAACTATTTTGACCACGGAAGTGCGATTGCAGTCACAGTAACTAGAAGGTGCGATGACAAGTTAGATTAATAAGCAAGACAGCGAAAGTTACTTGAGGCAAGAAGGAATTCTAGACACTTATTCTTGAGTGTGAAGCATTACCAGCACTGGAAGGTATAATAATTGTGAGTACTTGGTTTTTTGTTAAATAGAGAAGTTGATAGCCGTAAGATCTCATTAGAACTTAATTACGACGACAATTCATCTATCAGTTACCTAGTAATCACATTTATGTTTCCAACTTGTGAAGTCAGAGATCCCCCCATTTCTTTACACTTGATCCATTTCTTTTAATTTTTTGAATTTACATTTACAACATCTTCCACAACAATTTATTTTCTATTAATTTGCTTTGACATTTTATGCTATATTTGCATTGACAGATTTAACTCTTTGATTTGTGCAGTCTTAACTAAATTGCATTGATATTACTCTTAACAATTCTTTTCATTTAAACTCTAATTGATTCGACAAATTTCAGCAACAAGAGCACCATCCTCGTGGGATCGATATCCGACAGACTCATATTTGTCTACTATACTTGCATCGATAGTGTCCACTTGCACATAATTTCTGTGACGTTTACAAGCCAATCAAGTTTTGGCGCCATTGCCGAGGTTGATGTTTATTTGATGTTTATTTTTATAGTTGCATTTACTATTGCTTTTCTAAATTTTATTGATTTTCTTTTAGATTTTTGTTAGGTGTTTTATGTCCACAAGGAGAAATCCTAACAACATTGTTAGTTTTGATTCAGAAATTGAAAGAACTATTCGGAGGAAAAGACAAGAGCAAAGAAAGATGGTTGGAAATAATAATGATATACCACCATTGCTACCACAAAATATTGTTCCTCCATTGCAGCCATAAGGAATCAACAATATACCGCTGCCACAAGAATAGAAAATTCCAAACAGGACAATTAGAGACTTTGTTGTTCCTGTGTTTGATGATCTACAACCAGGAATACAAGCTAGGAATTTTGAATTAAAATCGGTGCTGTTCCAAATGCTAAACTCGAATGGGCAATATGTTGGTTTACCTCACAAAGACGCGAGGGAGCATCTCAAATCATTTCTACTTATATGTGCTTCTTTCAGTCAACTCGGTGTTCCTGATGACGCCTTAAAGATGCAGTTGTTCCCTTACTCTTTACAAGGAAGGGCACGTACATGGTTTCTTGGTTTAACGATTGGATCTATTACTTCATGCAATGCGCTAGAAACTCAGTTTGTTTTGTGATTCAATTCACCCATAATGAATGCTAGACTGCGAAATGATATTACGACATACTATCAATTGGATGATGAGAACTTGCACACTACGTGGGAATGTTATAAAACTTTGCTTAGATGTTGTCCTATGCATAGAATCCAACAGGACACACAATCGAGATATTTTACAATGGATTAAATGTGCAGGCAAAAAATCTTGTCAATGCATCCGCTCATGGTCCTTTGTTGGATTGCACTTACAATGAAGTTGTGTGAATCTTACAAAGAATTACGCAAAATGATTATTAGTACCTAATTTCTCATTCTGCTCAGGTGAAAACAAATCTTGGAGTTATTGAGTTAGATGCCATTTTAGCCCTAAGTGCACAAGTATCCTCTCTACCAAACATGATTAAGAACATGAAAGGGACGAGTGTTGTTGCCCCTATTCAAGTAGCCCAACAAATGGATGTTCCGACAATTTCTTGTGAAATTTGCCACGTCAACCATAGCTATGAGGACTGTCCATAGCATGCTGAAAATGCATTTTATGTCAATAACATCAGCAAGAATTCATATGATAGCTCATATAACAATTTAAGTAGAGCTCAACAACCTTGGGGGAGTCAAAATGCATCCACTTACGGATATGAAAATTCCTCAAATCAAGACAACTTTAGATAAGGGAGTTACAATCAGCAACAACAGAATTATAATCACAACCTTCAAGTGCATGCACAGCTTGACTAGATGCGATCATAGAACCAAATGCAATCATATAATCAGATGCAACCACATGTTCGAATGCAACCACAATAAACTGCGATGTCAAATATGCTAGGACAACATCAAAAATAGCAACAGCAGTATTCTCAACTGAGATTAGATCCATTAGCTACTCTTGAAGCTTTAATGCGTGAGCATATTACAAGATCAGAAGATTTTATACAAGGAAATTATTCTTCCATCCGAGTGTTGGAAGCACAACTAGGACAACTATCTTCTAACATAAGCACAAGACCACCAGGTGCTTTGCCTAGTGACACTGAAAATCCAAATCGGAAAGGAAAAGAGCATTGCAAGGCTATCACATTGAGTAATGGAAAGCAAACTGCCGAATAAAGTAGCAGCTCCAACCAAGCACCTATCGACATAAATGAAACAAAGCAACATGAAGAGGTTGAATCTGAAGAAGATACAGTAAAAGTAATAAGGAGGAACCACCAATAGCCACACCAATACCGACCATTCATCCTACAAAGTCGTCGACATAACTACCCATGTCGACACAACCGATTATATCACAATAACCCACTGTGATTAACAACCTTTTCCATTTCCCCAGTGATTCAAGGAGAAAGATCATCACAGAGATTATCAAAAGTTTGTATCTACCTTGAAACAATTATATATTAATATACCTCTAGTTGATGCTCTTGTGCAAATTCCTAACTATGGGAAATTTATGAAGGAGTTATTATTGAAGAAGAAGAAGCTATCCGATATTGAGATGATTGTGCTCACAGAAGTGTGTAGCGCTGTATGGACAAATAAGTTGCCACAAAAAATGAAAGACCCTAACAGTTTCACAATTCCATGCTCCATTGGAAACCATTACTTAGGTAAAGCTCTATGTGATTTAGGAGCTAGCATTAACCTTATCCCATTGTCAACTTTCAAGAAATTAAGAATTGGTCATATGTAGCCCACTGCAGTGACATTACAACTTGCGGACAGATCTTTGGCACAACCTGAAGGACAAATTAAAGATGTGCTTGTCCAAGTCGATAAGTTTGTGTTCCTAGTCGACTTCATCATACTTGATTGTGAAGCCGATAAGGAAGTGCCCATTATTTTGGGACACCCATTTCTCGCAACGGGACACACACTTATAAATGTTTTCAAGGGTGAGTTGATCATGTGTCATAATGATGAACATGTTACCTTCAGTGTTTTCAAAGCATCTCACGGAGTAAAGAACAATGCCATTACATTGATGTTCTGGACAAGTTAATTACAGAGGAATTTAATGAATGAATTTCAGTAGTACCAGAGGAATATGCGATGACATAGGAAGATAATACCCTACTTGAATGTGACACACAAAGTTGAGGATAATGTCTGTGAGCTTAGACATGGCTGGTAATTGGAATCTTTGGATCTGAATAATAGGACGATCCCTATGTTCAAACCATCGATTGAAGAAGCTTCGACTCTGGAGTTAATTTCATGGCCAACACATTTGACATATGTTTTTCTAGGTGACAATGATACATTGCCAGCAATTGTCAACTCAAGTCTCAACGTGAGCCAGAAAGAAAAATTAATCGAAATATTGAAGCAGCACAAAAGAGCCATTACCTGGAGTATAGCAGATATTAGAGGCATTAGTCTCTCTTTTTGCATGCATAAAATTAGGCTAGAAGATGAAGGAAAATAGTTAATTGAGCCAACAAAGATTGAATGAGAAAATGAATGAAGTCGTGAAGAAAGAGATTATCAAATGGCTGGACATAGGCATAGTCTATCCAATCTCGGATAGTACATGGGTGATCCCGGTCCAATGTGTGCCTAAGAAAAGTGATATCATGGTGGTAAGCAACGATAAAAATGAGCTAATCCCTACTCGTATTACTACAGGTTGGCGAGTGTGTATGAATTACCGTTGTCTAAATGCGAGCACAAAGAAGGATCACTTCCCACTCCCATTCATTGATCAAATGTTAGATAGGCTAGATGGTAAGGCCTATTACTATTTTCTTGATGAATACTCTGGGTACAACTAGATTGCAATCGTGCTAGAGGATCAAGCAAAAATGACTTTTACTTGCCCATTTGGAACCTTTGCTTTTCGATGAATACTATTTGGTTTGTGCAATGCACCAGCTGCATTCTAGAGGTGCATGATGGCCATCTTCTCTTATATGATCAAGGATTTATTACAAGTATTTATGGATGATTTCTCTATTTATGGGCATAATTTTGATCAATGCCCTGACAATTTAGCAAAAGTGTTGAAACGTTGTGAGGTCACCAATTTGGTACTAAATTGGGGAAAATGCCACTTTATGGAAATTGAAGGCATTGTTCTTTGGCCATTGTATATCTTGTCAGGGCATTGAAGTTGATAAGGCAAAGGTGAAATTCATTGAAAAGCTACCTCCACCCACTAATGTAAAGGGAATAAGGAGTTTTCTCAGCCATGCCGAATTTTATAGACGATTTATCCAAGACTTCTCCAAAATAGCAAAACCACTCTGCTCTTTGTTGGAGCAAAATAAAAAAAATTTGGTTGATGAAGCTTGTCTGAAAGCATTCCTTAAAATTAAACGACAGCTAGTGCCGGCACCCATTGTCGTCACATCGGATTGATCGTAACCGTTCGACGTGATGTGTGATGCGAGCGACTTTGCTATGGGTGCTGTGCTTGGACAACAAAAGGATAAGGTATTTCATTTAATCATTATGCTTGTAAGACTCTAAGTGAAGCGTAGGTGAATTACACAATCACTGAGAAAGAGTTGCTGGCAGTAGTTTTTGCATTTGACAAGTTCCGTTCATATCTTGTAGGCGCAAAAATTACAGTGTATACTGATCATTATGCTTTGAGATACCTTTTTGCTAAGAAAGATGCAAAACCCAAGTTGATTAGCTGGATCCTTTTATTACAAGAATTTGATGTTGAGATTAAGGACAGGAAAGGATCGAAAAACCAAGTAGCAGACCACTGATTGGTGTTTTTACAACACAACGATTGTGCAAGTGTACACACGTCGATGCAAGTATAGTTGATAGATAAATCTATCGGATATCAATCCCACGAGAAATTGATTTTTTAATGTCTAATTATCGGAGCAATCAATATTGAAATTAAAGGTAATGTGAGTACTGATGTTAGTGTAATATGTCAGATATACACACTAAAATAGTTAATAAAATGCAATTAGACTTAAACTTCAGAGATTAAATGTCAGTGAACTGAAAATAAATCAAATTGTGTTGAGTGTTGAATGCTGAATATTTAAATGCATGAAATATAAATGTGACCAAGTGTAAAGGGTAGACATGGTTCACTGAATATTGCTAAGTCGCAACGCTGGATGCGTCGAGAAGGTAAAATATAGATGAATTGTCACTGCAATGAAGTCCCTCTGAGTTCTTACCAACAACAGCTCACTAATTAATCCTGACTCAAATACAATTGCTCCACCTCTCAGTGCAAGTAACGATGTGTATCCAAGAACAAGTAACTGATATTTATCCTAGACCCGAGCAGCTCTCGCCTAACCCACTTGTTAACCTAACTTGTTACCGCATCTATCGATGTCGACATACTACAATTTCACTCTTGTGTTTAGAGTGGTAAGATCTAAGAATAAACAGATAAGTAGTGTAAAGTAAAAATCAAAAGATACTCTCGTATTCATTTAATATCAATAAAATCCATCATCTTTTAACAAGAATTAAAGAGTACAATGAAGCTTACTATCTCTAGACTACTAGGCCTACTCTTTAATTGTTCCTCTAGCTCTGCATCAAGCACCTCTCATCAGAAGCAGTTGCAGACTTGCTTCATCAGCTTCTCGAATTCCAGCTCAAATCTTTAATTCACACAGAATTTTCAAAATTTACTCCCCTTGCTCTTGATGATTTCTTTTCTTTCTTTGTTCATCTATTTATAGCCTCTAAATATTGCAGATTTTAGCCTCCATTCTCAGATTCAAATCTAGATTTTGTAGCTGTCAAAGTTAGTTAGAGTACAGTTATGCACTCAAACAGATTACATGTTTTCTTCAGAGATCTGTAAGTTGTCACTACACTGCTAGGCGTAATCTAATATTGTAATTGTGGTGACACCTGTGATATTCCTGCGCTGATGCTTCTAGATGTAAATTCAGCTTTATTCTACTCATTTGAGGTTCAAATTCAATGCGGCGACATCTCTTGGTCGCAATTCCAAGCTGATCTTGTGGCTACGTTCTACCTATATTGATCTTCTGGGTTGAGCTCCTGCACTAAAAATATTAAGATGCAATATTTTGGCTGCTTGCATCGACATTAGTACAAAAATAAACAAAAAATAACAAAACTTTAAACTAACTATCAATGAGTTGGAAAATATGAAAACTAATTATAAAATGCTAATGATGCATGCTAAATGAAGTACAAAAGAGACAATTTAAAAACTAAATTGAGAAGAAAATCTATGCCATTTGTAATACCATCACACCCCCAAACTTGAGTTTTTACTTATCCTTAAGTAAAAAAAATTTAACAAAGTATCAATTAGAAATGTCACCGCAATCAGTATTCATACAACTTGAATTCTCTAAATTTCTAATGTTTAAACTGTATTCATATAATAGAATGATGCGCCGACAATTTACAGACATGAACAACTTGAAACTGTAATTCATCAATGTTAGTATCACGCATCGAATCTTGACCAACCTTGAACCACTTCAGCAATTTATTCTTATTTTTCTTTCCTTCTTCATGTTGTAGGTGATTGAAAGATGTCATTGCATTACTCTACCTTTGTTCCTGAGTTGTAATGATGGGGTGCAACAAACCCCCAAGAGGCATGTAATTGCGTTGACACACACTCTTGCAGTTACAGCCATTGGCTAGATAAGTTTTCTTTTCTTTGTCTATAGTGGAGTGTTCTCCCTTAAAAGTCACAATGCACTTATATTAAAGTGTCTTTTATTCATACAATGTCGCTGTACTGATCAGTCAATTCAAGATTCAACACCAATACTATTCATTCGTTACTAAAACAATTTCAATTATTCATTCCAAAATAGCAGACTCATAATTTATTCATACTCATCTAATCTCCACATTAGTATTCAAACAATTCAAGAATTACGCATCAAAATAAAAATTTGTGGGCACATTTCTATTGAAATTTTGTCAATTTTCATTACTAAAGAAACAAAATGAAAGTCAAATAAGAAGGTGTAGTTGCATTTCCAGGTTACATTAGCATCCCCCAAACTTATTGTCTGCATTGTCCAAAATGCATTGACAATAGATATACAAGATTAATGGGAATGCAGCTACAATGTACTAAACTAAGTTGAATGCAATGACAATTAAAAGATGCAAGCATAATAAAAATGCAAGAAAGTTAACTAAAAAGGATTGTACCAAGTTATTTAGCAGTAGTCGATGCATAGGCTGCTCTGGTTTTCATCATTTTTTTTTTTGGATGTTTTTCTTCATCATGGTTTTTCTTCATTTTCTTGCTCTTGCACCTCTTTTGCTTCTTGTCCTTTGAACCAACCAGCTCGGTGGATTGCTCTCCCTCAGTAGGTTGGGTGTCAGCCTCATCAATTATCACGTTGGATGGGTGGATTTCGACGAGTGGTGCTATGTACGGTAGCGAGAGGATTCAGTTCCTCTACTTCACCAGTGACAACTTCAGCTTGACTCGTAGTAGGTAGAGTCTCTTCTGAGCTGGATGCTCCAACAACGTCCTCCATGATCATTGTTGAGGCATCGGGTTCCTTCTCTTCCTGCATCTCGACAGGTTCTGTTTCTTCTTTCTCTTCTTCCTTTCCTTCTTTTTCTTCATCCTTCTATTGATCTCCTCCCTGATTGACTTCCTCTTTCATATGTTACTTAAGTTTAGTTGGGCCAGTGTTAGCACATTTGACTGCATTGACATCTTCTTCTACAACAACTACTTTTTTAGCCATATTTACGCCTAAACTGTTGGAGAATTCATCCTCGAACAGATCAACAATATTGTGATAGCAATCCTCCTCAGCGTTTGAATGCCCGTCGTTGTTTTCATCATCAGATATGTGAATTATTGTTGGCATTTGAGTAGGCCTACCATCAGTAGTAGGCTAGTCAGATGAGGAGTGGTGCATAGGATAGAAGATATCAGGGAATGCTGGAAAATCTGGCAGTGGTCTGGTGCTGATGTGAAGCAATGCAGTGACAATAGCTTCGTTCCAAGCTTTTGTGTATGCATAAAATATATGTTACCTGTAATCCAAATCGTCTAAGACACTCATGAGACAGATTGAATGCGTATCAATATGGTCAAGATGGTCTTCTTAATATTTATGGATTTGTGGGCATATTAGTCTGTTCTTTTTTCTTTTTTCGTTTTCCCTTGTCTTTCTTTTTCGAAGCTTCCTTGGCCACAGGTGTATCTTGGCCTCATTTCATCCTCTCAACTGATATATCGCTAATCGAACCCTTATTTTCCATGACCTCTTCATCATTTTTTGGCACAATGCCCTTATGTTGACAAATAAACATAATAAGAAAGGGGAAAGGAAGAATACCATTTTGCTTTCCTACAGCTTCCGCAATCTGGACATGTATAAGCTCCCTAATGTCGATGGTGCGAGATGGAATGCAACAAATACATACGGTCTAATGTGGTCGTAGTACTGTGAGTGGATGGCATCACACGGCTATTAATAAAGTGAAACCGTACCTTATAGAAAGTCATCAAGTAACGTCTATGCATTGTAAAATTGTGGAATCCACTGCCCGTCCATGAAGCATTGTCGTCCCAAAGGTCGTTCATCAACTCAGTCAGACTATCTTTGTTTAAACTGTGCATGAAGGGTGAATGACTGTCTACCTATTCTAGTATCTGTAGTAGGACATTGATATGTGCCGCACTCCATGGTACAAGCCCCTCTCGAAAAAAAACAAATTCTTGCACTTTGTCAACTAAATCAGCATAAAATTCCCGAACTAGAGTAGGGGAATAGCTAGATGGATGGTCGTAGAAGTATTCCCACCCTAAGCGATTGATAGTGCGATGAACTTATTTTCCAAGGGTCAAGTGTGGTGAAAGCTAGAGGCCCTGTTCAGGATGGATATTGCGTTTGAGCATGATATTGTGGTATCTGCCTTTGGCCGCAGTTGTTAGAAACAAGACTGGGCCTGTGAATGAAGGTGGTGGTGTCGTGAACGAAATCTCAATAAGGGTGGTTGGACTGTTTTTGGAAGAGGGTTTAGGAGTGTTTTTGGAAGCACGAGTTTTAGCCATGGTGAAAATAAAAGAGAATAAATAAAGATTACAGAGGGATATTTCTTTTTTTTTTAAATAAGAAAAGGAAATCTGCCGATACTGAGAGAGATGAGTTACAGTAACAATGGTGATTGCGAAGAGGAAGATAACTGCATGGGGGATTTTATAACCTAAGTGTAATGAGTGGAAAAATATGGGGAATCGTTGCATCTGCAACCATTAATTACTAGGCTACAGATTGTACCAATTTTGTTTCAATCCAACGGTTGGGAGATGAAAGAATCAATTGGCGTGATTCTTGCCCAAAAAGTAATGCTGATTCATCGTCGAATGAGTCGACAATCTGTGCTTTAATGTGTCGACAAAAAGATGATTTTTATTTCTGCTAAGAATATGAAATAACACAACGAAAAGTGAAATAACTGAAAGTAAATAAAGAAATGCATTGACATGCCATTTCTTTGTCTTTTACTTGTATATCGTGAATTAAACAAAAGTACTAACTGACCAAGATGAAATTATCAACGCAAAATGATGTTGTCATGCCATTTCTTTGTCTTTTTTTTTGTATATCGCAACATTCTCATAAGCATGGCGTCGGATCTCTTCTAATTCTGTGATATCCAGTAGTATTTTCTTTCCAGTAGCATCATAATCCAAATTTACCTATTTAATTGCCCACATGACTTTATGTTCAAGTTCGACAGGTAGGTGACAGGATTTTCCAAACACTAGCTAATATGGCGACATTCCCAATGGGGTTCTATAAGCAGTGCGAAGTGCCCATAATGCATCATGTAATCGCACTGACCAATCCTTTCTAGATGAATTAACCACCTTTTCAAGTATACCTTTAATTTGATGATTGGATAGTTCGACTTGACCATTAGTTTGTGGGTGATATGTGGTAGCCATACGATGCTTCACACCATGTCGTTTCAATGCAATCACCACTTGGTTATTGTAGAAATGAGTGCCTTGGTCACTTATCAACGCTCTCAAGGTTCCAAACCTTGTGAGGATGTATGTGTTAAAGAATTTCAACATTGTCCGAACATCGTCTTTTGGTACCGCAATAGCTTCAATCCACTTTGATACGTAATCAATAGCCACTAAAATATATACATTTCCAAAAGAGTTCAAAAATGGTCCCATGAAGTCTATACCCCAAAAATCGAAAAGCTCTACCTTCATGATAGGTTTTTGGAGTATCTCATTGCGTCAAGATATAGAACCAGTATGTTGACAACGATCACATTATTGCATGAAATTATGAGTGTCTAGAAACAAATTGGGCCAATAAAATCTTGATTGTAGGACTTTTGCAGCAGTCCTTGTTCCACTGAAATGACCTCCATACGGGGCATCATGGCAATGTCGCATGATTGACATCATTTCTTCTTCAGGTTCATAACAGCTAATTATATTGTCGGTGCATACCTTAAATAGGTATGGCTCGTTCCAATGATATTTAGAAGCAATGCATATGAACATATTTTTCTTATGACCAGTTGCACTTATAGGTAACTTTCCACACACTAGATAGTTGACAATATCAGCATACCATGGTGATGTATCTACAGCAAATAATTTCTCATCAGGAAATGCTTCGACAATTTGAGTTGTTTGCTCATTTTCACTCCCACTTTCCAGCCGAGACAAATGGTCAACTACTTGATTTTCAAATCCTTTCCTATCTCTGATTTCAACATCAAATTCTTGGAGGAGTAGGATCCATCTAACGAGTCTAGGTTTGACATCTTTTTTGTTTAAAATATATCTAAATGCTGAGTGATCCGTGCAATCTGTAATCTTTACGCCGACATGGTAAGAACAGAACTTACCAAAGGCGAAGACTACTACTAGCAACTCCTTCTCAGTCGTGGTGTAATTAACTTGCGTTTAGGTTAGTGTTTTGCTATCATAATAAATAGAATGAAATACCTTATCTTTTCTTTCGCCTAGGATAGCTTCGATAACAAAATCACTAGCGTCGCACATTACTTCAAATGGTTGCGTCCAATCTGGTACGACAATAATTGGAGCTTGTACCAACTGCTTCTTTATTAATGTGAAAGCACTCAAACATGCATCGTCGAATTCAAACTCTTTATTCTGCTCTAACAATGAGCATAAGAGTTTAGCTATCTTGGAGAAATCTTTGATAAATCGTCTATAGAAATCAGCGTGTCCAAGAAAGCTTCTTATTGCTTTAACAATGATAGGTGGTGGTAATTTTTCGATGATTTCGACCTTTGCTTTATTAACCCCAATGCCTTGACAAGAAATGCGATGACCAAGAACAATTCTTTCAGTTATCATAAAATGACATTTTTCCCAATTCAAAACCAGATTTGTTTCCTCTCATCTTTTCAACACTCTTGCAAAATTGTCGACGCATTAGTCAAAATTCTGTCCATAAACTGAGAAATCATTCATGAATACCTCGAGTGAGTCCTCAATAATATCTGAGAATATCGCCATCATACACCTCTAGAATGTTGCTGGCACATTACACAACCCAAATGGCATCCGTCGAAAGGCAAAGGTTCTTAAAGGACACGTTAATGTAGTTTTTGCTTGATTTTTCGGTGCAATAGCTATTTGATTGTATCCAGAATATCCATCCAGGAAACAATAGTAGGCTTTGCTAGCTAGCTTATCTAACATTTGATCGAGGATAGAGAGTGGAAAATGGTCCTTCTTTGTGGCCACATTCAGTTGTCGATAATCCATGCACACTCGCCATCCAGTTGCGATACGAGTAGGGATTAACTCTTTCCTATCGTTAGTCACAACTGTGAAGCCACTCTTTTTAGGCACACATTAGACTGGGCTTACTCAGTTACTATAAAAAATAGGGTATATAATGCTCGCATCCAACCGTTTGATAATTTCCTTCTTTACCACTTCTTTCATTTTCTCATTCAGTTGTCATCGTTATTCAATGGATTGCTTCCCTTCATCTTTTAACCGTAGCTTAAGCATACAGAAAGAATGATTGATGCCTCTGATGTCTGCGATGCTCCAGGCTATGTCTTTCTTGTGTTGCATTGAGGGATACTCACCGATAGATTCCATTTGCCAATTTCTACGCATCACACAATTATTTACCTCCTCTTTGTCTTGACAATCAGCTAGGATATCATCGATAGATGTCACCGCATCATCCTCAGACAATGTTGAACTTCTTACATGAAATTCTTCCAAAATGACCTCGTCCAACACGTCAATGTGGTAACATTGTTCTTTGCGTTCGAATGGTGATGCTCCAAACACACTAAAAGGTACATGGTCATCACTATGACGCATCACTAGTTCTCCTTTGAACACGTCGATAAGTGTTCATCCTGTTGCTAGAAATGGTCTTCCCAAAATAATGGGTACCTCATTGTCTGCTTCGCAATATAGGATGATAAAATTAGTAGGAAACACTAGCTTATCGACTTGAATAAGAACATCTTTGATCTGTCCTTCTAATTATGCTAGAGATCTGTCTACCAGTTGTAATGTCATCGTAGTAGGCTTCATCATCCCGATTCCTAACTTCTTAAAACTAGATAGAGGCGCATTAAGTTAATACTAGCTCCTAAATCACACAAAGCTTTACCTAAGTAATGATTTTCGTTGGAGCATAGAATTGTGAAGCTGCCAGTATCTTTCATCTTGGTTGGCAACTTGTTTGTGATTATAGCGCTGCATTCCTTTATGAGCGCAATCATTTAGATGTTGGATAACTTCTTTTTTTCTGATAAAAGCTCCTTCATGTATTTCTCATAACTGAGTATCTGCACAAGAGCATCTATTAGAGGTATATTAATATGCAATTGTTTCAAAGTAGAAACAAAGTTTTGATATTCCTTGTCATGGACTTTTTCTTTAAAAAATTGTGGAAATGGTAAAGGTATGGTTGCAGTAAGTGGTTGTGGATAACTCTGTTGCTTCGATAATGATGGTTATGTCGACAACTTATCTAGACAGACTGTAGGCAGAGATGGTACTACAGTTGGTTCTTCAGCATTATTTTGTGCTTGACTTCCTTCAGTTATAACCTCTTCTTGTTGCTATGAAGTGGATGCTTCGACATGGTCTTGATCATAATTGCTTAATCCTACTATCTGTTTCCCACTTCTTAGTGTGATTACCTTGCAATGCTCCTTCCCCCTTTGCGTTTGATTTTTAGTATCACTAGGTAGAGTACCCGGTGATCTAGTGCTGAGATTAGTGGCCAACTGTCCAAGTTGAGCTTCCAATGCTCATATAAAAGAATAATTAACTTGCACTATTACTTCGATTCGTATGATATGCTCACGCATCATCGCTTCAAGAGCAGCCATAGGATCTACCTTAGGTTGAGTAAATTGCTACTGTTGTAACCTCATTGCCTATAACTTCCTTGGTTTGAAGAATTTCCATATCTATATGTTGAACGTATTTTGATTTCCCCAAAGTTGTTGCGAGCGATTATTGTAATAGTTACCAAATGAACCCCCTCAGATGCTGTTAACATAGTATGCATTTTCTGCATGTTGTGGGCAATTTTCATAGCTGTGGTTGTCGCTGCAAATTTCACATGAAAATATCGATGCATCCAATTGCTGGGCTACTTGTATAGGAGCAACGTCACTTGTTCCTTTCATATTCTTTATGATATTGGCCAGTGAAGATACCTTTTGCTGACAATGCAGAAATAGCATCTAATTCAAGAACTCTAGGGTTAGTTTTCACCTGTGCAGATCGAGAGATTGGATATTGGTAGTCGTTCTGAGCAATCCTCTCCAGAATTTGAATAGCTTCGTCATATGTACAATCCAACAACGCACCATTTACCGATGCATCGATAAGATTTATTATCTGAGCATTTAAACCATTATAAAAAATCTCAATCTGGGTCTCTTGTTGAATTCCATTTATTGGGCATAGTTGAAGAAATGCTTTGTAGGGCTCCCACGTTGTGTGTAAATTCTCATTATCAAGTTGATGATATGCAGTGATGTCATTCCGCAACCTTGCATTCATTATCGGAGGATTAAATCTTAAAACAAATTGCGCTGCTAAAGCATTCCAAGATGTGATAGATCCAGCCGACAATCCTAAGAACCATGTTTGTGCTATTCCTTGCAATGAGAAAGGAAATAATTGCATCTTCAAGGAATCATCAAGGACACCGTGTTGACTAAAGGATGCACAAATAAGTAAAAATGATTTCTAATGTTCTCGTGCATCCTTATGCAGAAAACCTGAATACTGCCTATTAGAATTGAGCATCTGAAACATCACTGGTTTCAGTTCAAAGTTACTAGCCTGAACTATTGGTCTCACAACCCCTGGCTGTAGATCATCGAGTATAGGCACAACAAAATCTCTTATTGTCCTATTCTGTATTTTCTCTTGTGGACATGGTGGTGGTAAATCTTGTGGCAGCACTAGATGAATGTCATTTTGTGGCAGCATTGGTGGTAAATTATTGTTGTTGTTGTTACCAGCCATTTTCTTTTGTTCTTGTCTTCTCCTCCTAAGTGTTCTCTCAAGCTCCGGATCAAAGCTTACAATATCCTTAGGATTTCTCCTTATGGACATGCAACAAAAAAATCTGAAAAAGAAAATAATTAGAAGAAAAAAAAATAGATTAGTAAAAATTAAAAATTAAGTAAAATTAATTGCAACTACAAAAGTAGACATTAAACAAATGTCATTCCCCGAAAACGGTGCCAAAACTTGATCGCTATTTTTACGACACAACGATTGTGCAAGTGTACACTCGTCGATGTTGATAGACAAATCTATCAGATATCGATCCCACGAGGAATGAATTTTTTAATGTCTAATTGTCGGAGCAATCAATACTGAAATTAAAGGTAATGTGAGTACTGATGTCAGTGCAATATGTCAGATCTGTACACTAAAATAGTCAATCAATGTCAACGCAATTAGAGTTAAACTTCAGAGATTAAATGTCAGTGTACTAAAAATAAATTCAATTGTGTTGAGTGTTGAATGCTAAATATTTAAATGCATGAAATATAAATGTGACCAAGTGTAAAGGGTAGAAGTGGTTCACTGAATATTACTAAGTCGCAACGCTGGATGCATCGATAAGGTAAAATATAGATGAATTGTTGCTGCAATGAAGTCCCTTTGAGTTCTTACCAATAATAGCTCCCTACTTAATCCCGACTCAAATACAATCGCTTCACCTCTCGTTGCAAGTAACAATGTGTATCCAAAAACAAATAACTGGTATTTATCTCAATCCCGAGCAGCTCTCGCCTAACCCACTTGTTAACCTAATCTATCACCGCATCTCTCGATATCGGTGTACTGCAATTTCACTCTCGTGTTTAGAGCGGTTAAATCCAAGAATAAATGGATAAGCAGTGTAAAGTAAGAACCAAAATTATCTAACATCAAAAGATACTCTCGTATTCATTTAATATCACCAGAATCCATCATCTTTTAAGAAGAATTAAAGAGTACAACAAAACTTACTATCTCTAAACTACTAGGCCTACTCTCCAATTGCTCCTCTTACTCTACATCAAGCACCTCTCGTTAGAAGCAGTTGTAGACTTGCTTCATCAGCTCTCCGAATTCCAGCTCAAATCTTTAATTCACACAGAATTTTCGAAATTTAATCCCCTTGCTCTTGATAATTTCTTTCCTTTCTTTGTTCGTCTATTTATAGCCTCAAAATATTGCAGATTTCAGCCTCCATTCTCAGATTCAGATCTAGATTTTGCAGCTGTCAAAGTTAGTTAGAGTACAGCTGTGCACTCACGTAGATTACATGTTTTCTTCAAAGATCTGCAGGTTGTTGCTACACTGCTAGGCGTAATCTGATATTATAATTGCAGCGACACCTGTGATATTCCTGAGCTGGTGCTTCCAGATGTAAATTCAGCTTCATTCTACTCATTTGAGTTTCAAATTCAATGTGGTGACATCTCTTGGTCGTAATTCTAAGCTGACCTTATGGTTGCGTTCTACTTATATTGACCTTCTGGGTTGAGCTTCGGCACAGACAATATTAAGACGCAATATTTTGGCTACTTGCGTCGACATTAGTACAAAAATAAACAAAAAAATAACAAAACTTTAAACTAATTATCAATAAGTTGGAAAAATATGAAAACTAATTATAAAATGCTAATGATGCATGCTAAATGAAGTACAACAGAGACAATTTAAACACTAAATTGAGAAGAAAATTTATGTCATTTGTAATACCATCAACCACCTATCTCATCTGGAATCTGGAAGTGAAGATGTAAATAAGTCACAAATTGTCGATGAATTTCCAGATGAGAAATTATTCTTTGTCGATGCATCTCCATGGTATGTAGATGTCGTTAATTATCTAGTCTTTGGAAAGCTACCATTGAGTGCAATAGGTCATAGGAAGGTTAAATTTCTTCGGGATGCTGCGAAGTATCATTGGAATGAGTCATACTTATTCAAGGTATGCACTGATAACATTATTCGTCACTGCATTCCTAAAGAAGAAATGCTATCTATCCTAAAGCATTGCCATGATGCTCCTTTATGGAGGCCATTTTGGTGCTGTTAGGATTGCTACAAAGGTCCTACAGTCAGAATTTTACTGGTCGGATTGTTTCGATATGCCCACAAATTTGCTCAATAGTGCGACAAATGTCAGCGCACCAGTTTCATATCTCAACACAACGAGATGATTCAACAACCTATCATGGAGGTTGAACTCTTTGATGTTTGGGGTATAGATTTAGTGGGACCATTTTCAAATTCTTTTGGAAGGAACCTATTTTGTTCTTAACAAAAGCAGCGAAGGATCGTTACCATGTGGTGATGTTGAAAAGAAAATGCCATCCCGAGTAGGGGTTTCAGTTGTCCCCACAACTGACATTAGGGAAACAGGTCGCCATAACAATTTCTCATTTGGATTGAGAACAATTTTATGACCATCCGGTAGTATACTCTCCCTCCATGGTAATAGAGTTTTATGCTAACCTGGTGGATCCAGAGTAGGAGTTAATATTCGTTCATGAAGGCTTGGTGCCATGGAGCATTGACCACATTAATGACCTGTGCCATTTTGCTGAAGGAGAAGAGGAGCATGTCGAGTTCTTGAAGAACTAGACAAAAGAAGGTGCTGATCTATTGCTGAATGACTTATGTCGATGGCGTTGTTTGGACTGGTAACAATCCAAATAATTATACGATGCACCATTGCTACCTCACCATCCAAAGCAAGGTGTGGTTTCATTTCATCAACTGTCATTTCCTGCCATCCACTCATAGCACTTTTGTAACACTGAACAGAATGTGTCTACTACATTCTATACTAAAGGAACGACGAATTGATGTCGGCGTAATCCTTCACCAGGAAATCGCTAAATTTGCCATAAAACAAACAGGTATCTTACCTTTCCCTTCTTTGATCATGATGTTGTGTAAATAGAGGGGCATTGTGCCTCACAAAGGGGAAGAGACTTTGGAAAACAAAGGGCCAATTAATGATGTTTCGGTGGAAAGAATGACAAGGGGGCAGGAAACCCCTATAGTAAAGGAGGTACCACAAAAGAAGGAAAAAGGGAAAGGGAAAAAGGACACCAAAACTCATGCGCCCACAGATCCTGATTTGGAGGAAGCTTAATGAGATTGAAAAAATATTTGATCGGATGAGCATCCAACAAATTAAACTTGTCAGTGCAATCGACGAGATGTAGTATAGACAAAACTTATTCTATGCCTATACTGCGGTATGGAATACTGCCATTATCAGCGCATTAAGCAGTTTCAGCATAAATTCGATGATAGAATTCCTTGTGTTCCCTCCTATTATTGATGAAGCTACTCCATCATCAGAGTAGCATGCTTCAAAAGGAAGAACTTAGTCCGTCCAATCCCGACATAGAATCCACATCTCTGATGATGAGGATTAAGAGGTGCATTCCAAGGATATGGAGGATTGTTTTCGAAACATAGCCAGCCTTTTTGAAGACGAACTCTTGAATAGTTTGGGGGCCAATATGATGGAGAGAGAGGCTGCTACTACAGAGGAGCACTCAACAATTGCCTCTGAGGGTGTTGAAGAAAAAGAGAAAAGAGAAGATAAAAGAAGAGAAGAGAAGGAAACAGAAGAAGAAGAAGTTGTTTCGACAAATTTATCGGAGAAATTTGTCAACACACCTGCCAATGTGGGTCATTTATTAAACAATTGGCACCATCTACAGCGAGCTGGGCCGAGACAGTCACATCCAACAATGAGGATTCCAATCCTCTGGCTATTGTGCCATATGTTGCATCACTTGCTGAGATACATCCATTGAATGTGATTGTCGGTGAAGCCAACACTCAACCAGCCATGGAGGAGCAATCAACTCTACCGGTTAACCTAAAAGAAAAGAAGCGCAAATGTAAGGCAAAGAAGAAGAGCAAAGAAGAGCACCCTAAAAAAAAAAGAAGTCCAAAGCAGCCACATCTTCAACTGCAGCACTCTAAGTTAGTTTTACTTTTCAGTATTTAGTTTAGTTGCATATATTTTATCTAGTTGTCATTACATTTTAATTGTCACTGCACATTTGCATTGTAGGTTCATTTCCATTAATATTTGTATAGTATTGTCAGTGCATTGGGGACAATGTAGACACTAAGTTGGGGGGAAGTATGGAATGAAAATGCAATTACACCCACAAGTTTAAGAATATATTTGTCTTTTTAGTTGAATGAAGGTATGCATAGTTAAGAAAAATGTGACCATAATTTTTTTCATTTGATGCTTAATTCTTGAATTATTTGGAATGCTAATGCGTGAATTGTATTAATGTGATTGAATGTTGAATCCTTCTATTTTTGGATGAATGGTTGAGATTGCATTAGTTATAAATGAGTAGTATCATTCTTTAAATATTTAATTAACTTACCATCTTGCAGCTATGTATATAATTATATTTATTAATAAAAGACACTCCAATGTGGGTGCATTGTGACTCAAAAAGGGGGAACATTCTAATGCAAGTGTTAGAAAAATTATCTAGCTAAAGGTTGTCACTGCAACAATGTGTGTCGATGCAATTACATGCTCCTTAGGAGTTTGTTGCACCCCATCATTACTGCCTAGGAACAAGAGTATAGTAATGCAATGACATCTCTCAGTCACATAAAAAAAAGAAGAAAGAAAATTTGATAAAAAGATAATATATATACATACACACACACACACATATATATATATATATGTATGTATATTATTATACAATAAATGCTGTATTGGTTAAGAAGATTTAAGATTTAAAGCGTGATGCTAGCATTATTGAAGTTGCAATTCTGATTATTCATGCATATAAATTATCGGTGCAATATTCCAGCATATAAATTATCGGTGCAATATTCCAGCATATGAATGTAATTTATACATTAGGATTCTAGAGAATATAAGTTTTTAGAACGATGATTGTGGTGACAAGAATTTGGATATAACTTTACTAGCTTTTATTTACTTAAGGACAAGTAAAAACTCAAGTTTGGGGGTGTGATAGCATTAGAAATGACACTTAATTTTTCCTTGAATTAGTGTATATTTTGTTCCTTTTATATCATATTTAGCCTACATTTTCAGCATTTCGTACTTAGCATTTGCATTTTCTAAATCAATGTTGTATGGTCTTACTTTCTTTCATTTTATTCCTTTTGTGCTACTAATGTCGCTGTATTGAGTATCAATTTTGCATCTAAAGTTGTCAGCGTAGAAATCCACCTTAGAAGATCAGAGTGGGAAAGCATTTAGAATTGCGATCACAAGTTTGATCTAGAATTACGGCCAAAGATTTCACCACATAATTGCTTCTACATTTTATCAGGGATTTTATGTTGCTAACACATTCAGAAGCACTAGCGTAGGAGAATGTCAAGTTGCCACTGTAAATTTAAATCATAATTGTCCAGAGATGTCGCGACAATCTACAACTGCCTAATGCACAAACTAGATTTGCGTGAGTGCACAGTTGGCAATAACAAACTTGTACAGCTTCAAAAAGGAGTTAGATCTGAGAAGAGGGGTAAACCTGCACTTTCTAGTGGTTATAAATAGAGGGGAGAGAGAGAGATGATCATCATCAGGCTGTGAAGAATTCAATTCCACAATTTTCTTATTCTTTCTCAAAGTTAGCTGCCATGGAAGATTAACTTCCTGGAGGGTAATCTGATGCAACAAGGAGGCAACTACTCCTGATGAGGAGTGCCTAGGTGCGATGCAAGAGGAGCAATTACAGGAGGATTCTAGTAGACTAGGAATAGCATGCTTCAATTTCTTCTTTAATCCCTTTTGAATGTTGATGAATTCTATTGACTATTAATTGAATATGGAATTATCTATTAATGTTATATTTATTTTGATTTTTACTAAATTCTTCTCATCTATTTATATTTGGATTTAACAGTTTTGACCATGAAAGTGCGATTGTAGTCACAATCACTGGAAGGTACAATGACAAGTTAGATTAACAAGCAAGATTACAAAAGTTGCTTGAGGCAAGAAGGAATTCTAGCCACTTGTTCTTGAGTACGAAGCATTACCAACACTAGAAGGTGTGGTAATTAAGAGTACTTAGGGCTTTGTTAAACAAAGAAGTTGATAGCAGTAAGATCTCATTAGAACTTAATTGCAACGACAATTATCTATCAATTACCTTGTAATCACATTTAACGTTGCCAACTTGTGAAGTCAAGGATCCCCCTCATTTCTTTACACTTGATCCACTTCTTTTTATTTTCTGAATTTACATTTACAAAATCTTCCATAACAATTCATTTTCTATTAATTTGCTCTGACATTTTATGCTATATTTGCATTGACAGATTTAACTCTTTGATTTGTGCAGTCTTAACTAAATTGCATTGATATTACTCTTAACAACTCTTTTCATTTAAACTCTAATTGCTTTGAAAAATTTAAGCAACAAGAGGACCATCCTCATGGGAATGATATCCGATAGACTCATATCTGTCTACTATACTTGCATTGATAATGTCCGCTTGCACATAATTTCTATGACACTTATAGGCCGATCAGTAAGCTGTCATAATTCTACAGAGAATCGCTCAAAATGATTATTAATATCCAATCTCTCAAGCTGTTCAAGTAAAAGCAAATCTCGGAGTTATTGAATTAGATGTTATATCTTCTTTGAGTGCACAAGTGTCTTCGCTAGCAAACAAGATAAAGAACATGAAGGGGATTAGTGAAGTTGCGCCCATTCAAGTTGCTCAACAAATTAATGTCCTTACATTTTGTTGCGAAATTTACGACGACAATCAAAGTTATGAAGATTGTCCACAACATGTAAAAAATGCTTTCTACGTCAATAACATCCGTGAAACTCTTATGGTAATTCTTATAATAATCCTACAAGAAATCAACAACCTTGGGGAAGTCAAAATGCGATGACATTCAGATAAGGAAATTAATCTAGTCAAGGTAATTTTCGACAACGGAATTAAAATCAGTAGTAGCAAAATTTCAACCTGAGTCCTCAAATGCATGCACATCAAGATCAAATGCATCCACACACTCGTATGCAGCCACAACAATCTTCAATGCCACATCTGAATATGCAAGAACAACAACAGCAGTAGCAGTACACTTAACCACGAACTGATCCTTTAGTAGCCCTTAAAGCCCTGATACGTGAGCATATAACGTGAACAGAAGCCATTGTGCAGTGAAATTCATCTTCTATTCGAGCATTAGAAGCACAGTTAGGGATCTAACTTTGAATTTGAACACAAGATAACCAAGTGCTTTACCCAGCGACATAGAAAATCCAAATCAAAAAAGGAAGGAGCATTACAAGGCTATTACTCTTTAGAATGGGAAACAAACTACTGAGCCAGCTATCAGCTCTAATACAGTACCTATAGACATGAGTGAAGCAGATCAAGGGGAAAAACATCTAAAGAAGTTATAGAGGAACTAAATGAAAAAGCTCCACTAGTTGCTACTCCCATACCTACTGTTAGACCGATAAAATTTTCAACGCAATTGCCAATGTCGACATAACTAACTATGTCAAGGTTACTGATGTATCCATACCGTTGTCATTTACATAGCAATTTAAAGAGAAAGAGCATGATAGACAATATCAGCAATTTCTAACTACATTAAAACAATTGCATGTTAATATTCCTCTTGCGGACGCTCTAGTGAAAATTCCCAATTATGGGAAATTCATGAAGGATCTCTTACCAAAAAAAAGAAGAAGATGCCTGATGCTGAGACAATTTCTCTCACAGAAGGATGCAGTGTAGTCTTGACAAATAAGTTGCCACCTAAGATGAAATACCCTGGAAGCTTTACGATCCCATGCTCGATTGAAAATCATTACTTGGGAAAAGTTATATGTGATTTAGGCGCGATTATCAACCTGATATCATTGTCTACATTTAGAAAATTGGGGATTGGTCATATGAAGCTCACCGTAGTGACATTGCTATTCACAGATAGATTATTGGCGCAACTTGAAGTATTAATTAAAGACATCCTAGTTCGCTTAGATAAGTTTGTGTTCCCAATGGATTTCATTATCCTCGATTGTGAAGCAGATAAAGAGGTACCCATAATTTTGGGACGCCCATTCCTCACCACTGGATGCACTCTCATCGGCGTGTATAAAGGCAAATTGATAATGCGACATAATGATGAACACATCACTTTTAGTGTGTTTGAGGCTATTCCCTGCAAAGACAAAGAAGAATGTCACCACATTGATGTGCTAGTCACATAAATTGAGGAGGAATTCAATGAGCGAAGCACAACAGTTTCAGAAGAATTTACGATGACATCGGATGAAGATTTTCTTGTTGACTATGACAACAAGATTTAGGTGAATAATATTGAGCTTAGGCCTGGATGGAAAATGTAATCTTTAGATTTGACCAATAGAATGGCTCTAGTGTTTAAGACATCTATTAAAGAAGCTCCTACCTTGGAATTAAAGCCACTACCTATGCACCAGAAATATGTTTTTCTTGGTAACAATAATACATTGCTAGTTATTGTCTCTACAATCCTTGACGTAACTCAAGAAGAAAAATTGATCGATATATTGAAGCAGCATAAGCGTGCGATTACTTGTAGTGTTGCTGATATTAGAGGCATTAGTCCCATTTTACATGCACAAAATTCGATTGGAAGATGAAGGAAATCAATCAATTGAACAACAAAGGAGATTAAATGAGAAAATGAAGGAGGTGGTTAAAAAGGAAATTATTAACTGGTTAGATGCAGGCATTATCTACCCAATTTTTTATAGCACCTGGGTGAGCCCAACCCAATGTGTCTCGAACAAAAGTGGTATCAAGGTGTTAAGTAATGACAAGGATGATCTAATCCCTACTCGCGTTCCTATGGGCTGGAGAGTGTGCATGAATTATCACCGATTGAATACAGCTACAAAGAATGATCACTTTCCACTTCCCTTCATCGATCAAAGTTGGACAGGCTTGCTGAAAAAGCCTACTATTGCTTCCTTGATGGCTATTCTAGCTACAATCAGATAGCTATTGTGCCAGAGGACCAAGCAAAAAAAATTTACTTGTCCTTTTGGCACTTTGCCTTCCGCCAAATGTCGTTTGTCTAACAGCCTGATTTTCAGTTGTGTCAAAAAAAGTGATTTCGAGATCACAACTCTGACGAGTCGAGTCATAAATATTATTTATTTAATATTTATGATGTTAATATCATCATATTAAATTTTGGTTAAAATATTTTATCATTTACTTAGTTAATTAAGTAAAAAGGATTAAATTGAGAAAAGTGCAAAAGTAGAATTATTTAATTGAAGGATCTAATAAGCAAATAGCCAATAGTGGTTAAGTGGGTGGATTGTTATGATATTTAAAGTGTTTAAAAGTGAGATTAAATAAGGGTAAAGTGGATTAATTACATTAATTATAAAAGCTTATAAATTTACAAAAATGCCATTGTATTTATAAGTTAATTAAAAGGAAGAAAAATGAGAGAATTCTCTTATTTTTATCTTCTTCCTCATGGCTAACTTGGGAAAAACTTAGGGTTTCCACTGTTAGGCTTTGAGCTTCGATTGAGTAAGTAAAATTCGTCCGTTTTTAGTAATTTTTATGTTTTTTGAGTCCGTATTAGCTTAATCTAGCTTATGCAAGGACTAATCTGTGAACCAGTCAAATGTTAGAAAACTTGTCATTGTTGAAATTGTTTGTTCTTGAAAGCTTTTGATGTATTTTGAATGTTGATACTTGGATTAAATCTTTTTTTAAAGTGATTTTTGATGAAATTAGAGTTTAAGGGCTAAAATGTTAAAATTGTAACATTATTGTACTTGTTGTGAAATAAATTGATTTCCTTGTATGTATAAAGAGACTATGAATATTCGTCTGGTATGGTTTTAAGAGGAAATGGGTATTTTGCATGTTTTATGTTGAAGGGACTAAATTGAATAGAAAGAAAAGGTTAGGGGTAAAATCGCATTTTTCTAAAAAAACGTTTGATTGGGTTAAGTGGATTGTTTGTTGAATTCAATATGAGAAATTGAATGATTTTTTAATGTAAATTATGACCGTGCCATCTATCGTGGAAAGGGAAAATTAGCGGAATTGTCCCTAGGATCCATTCACAACTGCAATCCAGTCTGAAAAGTTTGTATGGTTAAATTCTAACTTAAATTGCTTATTCTTATAATATGACTATTGTAATGAGATGAAATGATAATCAAAATTGTGGAAGACGAGTGTGAATGAAATACAGAAGATAAACGGGTTTGAGCTATAAACTAAAAGGTCTGATGACTAAGTGTCATCGTGAGTAAATGAATCCTTTACGGATTAAAGGTTTGATGACTAAGTGTCATTGTGAGTAAATGAATCCTTTACGGATTAAAGGTTCGATGACTAAGTGTCATCGTGAGTATATGAATTCCTATACGGAACAAGAGGTCTGATGACTATATGTCATCGTGAGTATTAAATGAAATGAGTTCCAATGCGGAACAAGGGTCCAATGACTTTGTGTCATCGTGAGTAACAAATGCGAGTGAAACCTACCCTAGATGTAAACAATGTTCCATTAGGTTAATTAGATTTTTACAACTCTTGAAGTTTGTTAAATCTATTTAACTTTATGTACTTACTAAGCCTTAAAATGCTACCTGTGGATTTGCATTTGTTTTGTAGATTCATTTTTGCTGTTCGGAGATCGAATCATTTTGAAGAATCACACTATCCTGAAGTTGTTCGGTAGACTTTTACATCACTTGGTTAATATGGCATGTACTAGGATGATGTTACCTTTTCTTTATACAATGAGTTGTGAAAACTTTGTTATGTTTAATGAAACATTGGGTGTAGTTTTAAGTATCTTGTTAATGACATAAATCTTGTATTTGTGTTGTCTTGAATGCATAGTTAAAAGTTGTGCTTATATGAAAACAATGAACTTATTTTTGGTATAATTCTTGAGATTTAGCTTACTTGTTTCGGTAGAACCCATGTATGTTTCGGTAGAAGTGAAGGGTAGGAGAGAGGTTGTGCACTGACTTGAGTCGATAGTTAAATTATGAGTATCAGTAGTTGTATGTATAGAAGTATCAGTAGCTTGCATGCTTATATCGGTAGAAGTTACAGGATGGAAATTTAACTCTCTGGAGTTTTTAGTATTGGTAGTTGCATGACATGTATCGGTGGAAATTATACTTGTATCGGTAGAACTAGTATAGGTACCGATAGATATCTGTACTGTTTAAAATTGTTCATTGAATTGACTACTACCGATACTTGATCATCAGGTACCGGTAGAAGTCCCCTAAAATGTTGAAAATTTCATTTTTACCCTTGACAAAATAATGTTATGTTTAGATATCGTTTTAAATTGTGAGAAATTATTTTTGAATTGAGTAAAGATGTGAACAGACGGATATGTGTAAAAGATGAATAGTATAAAATGAATAGAAGACACCAAAATCCTAACCGACGATAATACTCGAGATTTGGGTATTACAGTTTGATCTCTACAATGCATCGATAACATTTCAAAGGTACATTGATACGATCTCGAGTTTGTGAAAGTATTCGAGTCGTAGTTGTGCCCGATCGTTAAATGGAGAAGTATCGTTCTGTGTTTGAGTTTGAAGGAATTCGGCTAAGTATGGATGTAGTTTGGCTAGGAATGAAACAAAGTAAGGCAAAGATGGAAAGTTATAGCGGATAAGTAAGCTTAAGGTCAAGAATGAACCAATACTATGGAGTATTGACTCGAGACTTATAAGACACTTAAGGTGATGGAAGGGTGATAGAAAGGACCTTGACCCACTACCCATGAAGAGATAGAAACCAAAGGTATCAAAGGTGAACGCTACACTCGATTTAAGAGTGATAAGTTCAAAGAAACAAGGATGATGCCACTAGCAAGCTAGATAAGTCAACTTGAGTCTTAAACGAAATTGAGAGTTGAATAAACTCACTAAGATATCAAAATTCATCAAAGTATCAAAAAGGTCTACAATACAACTAAAGAGCTTCATATTTATAGCTCAATTACATGGCTAGCTGAATAGACACTTAGGGAACCGAATGGGCAGCATGTGTTCAGCTTAATGGAGCTGAAAACTTCCTTGAACCTTCTCTAGCATTGGTGATGCCATTAGACAATCCCTTGATGTTTCCAATTACCTTAAATTAAATGAAATTAAGTAAGGAGCTGAATTGAGCTGAATGGACTAGGCTAGATTCAGCCAAGAGGTGTGAAAGGCTTTTAAGGGGCTGCCTTGAATATTTGGAGAGTCTTGAACTTTAAATGCCAGCTTGGGACACTTCAACAGCCTTGGAGTGTGAACACACAAATTTGAATGGCCATGAGTGTGAAAGGAACCTCTAGCAAATGTGAAAGCACTTAAGCAACTAAATGGACAGCGTTGGGGAGACAAATCAGTAGCTTAATGGCTCTTGGTATACATGAGGAGGTGCTTGGAGTATTTCAATCAACATCACACCATATTCAAACCATTCATACATGTACCTGAAATATATTAATCAGCTAATTGCAAGTACCTGTAACACATTAATCAGTTAATTAATTTCGGCTAGGACATATTAATTCAAACATGAAATTAATTTGTCTCAAACTTAGACACCTTAAAAACAACTATTAAATATGTATCAAAATAAGACACATTAAAAACAACTATTAAATATATATCAAACTAAGACACATTAAAACCCTATTTAATAAAAATGTCCAGATTATGACACATTTAATAACTTAAACTAAAAAACTAAATTAACTAAAACAAATTAAATATTTATTCCAGCAAAATAATGCTAAGTTAAAAACGAGCTGAAGTGGAGTTCAATGAGCTAGATGAACTTGTAAGAGGTTGCAAGGCCGACTTAGTTGACTTGTCCAAGATTGATTGAGAAGCCTTGCAATGGTTTCTCCCCACGTTCGATCAATTAGAGTCGAAATAGCCTCCTTGAAACGTTTGGCTCGTGCTCGACTTATAGGTTCTAAGGGCAGCTCCAAAAGTTCCTTGTTAGCACTTGGTGAGTCTCGGACCGTGGCCGTATCATTCCCCCCACTTCAAAGTAATTTGTCCCCAAATCATCGCCTACATCATAGGGGGATAAGTCAGACACGTTAAAGCTTGCGCTGATGTTATACTCACCTGGAAGGTCGAGCTTATAAGAGTTCTTGTTGATCTATTCTAGCACTTGGAATGGACCATCTCCTCTCGGTAATAATTTGGACCTTCATTGGGCTAGGAAACACTCCTTTCTCATGTGAACCCAAACCCAATCTCTGGGTTCGAACACAACACGTTTCCGTCCCTTATTTGCCTTGTGCATGTAGCTTTCGGTTCTAGCCTCAATATTGGCTATCACTTTTTGATGTAGCTGCTACACGTACTCAACCTTCCGCTTAGCATCTACATGAATAAGCTGATCATTAGGCAAAGGAACTAAGTCTAATGGAGTCAAGGGATTAAAACCATAGACAATTTCAAAATGTGAGTGTTTGGTTGCCAAATGAATGGATCTATTGTAAGCGAACTCGATGTGCGGCAAACACTCCTCCCACGACTTTAGATTTTTTCGGATAATAGCTCGCAACAAGGTTGACAAAACATGATTCACCAACTCCGTCTGGCCATCCATTTTGGGGTGACAAGTTGTTAAGAACAGTAGCTTCTTTCCAAGCTTTCCCCACAACGACCTCCAGAAACGACTAAGAAATTTCGTGTCTCGGTCAGATACGATGGTTCTCGGAATGCCATGCAATCAAACGATTTCCCTAAAGAATAAATTGGAAATATGGATAGCATCGTCAGTTTTTATGCAAGCTATAAAATGAGACATCTTAGAAAATCTATCTACAACAACAAAAATCGAATCCTTTCCAGTTTTAGTTCCAGGTAATCTAAGGACAAAGTCCATGGAAATGTCGACCTAAGGCTCTTCGGGTATTAGTAGTGGCGTGTATAGCCCATACGGCTTGATATTTGATTTTTCTTTCTTGCATGTCACGCATCGAGCACAAACTCTCTCGACATCCTTTTTCATCCTTGGCCAAAAAAATCTCTTGAAGCATTGCCAAGGTTTTCCCTACGCCAAAATGGCCCATGAGACCCCCACTATGTGCCTCGTTTACCAAAAAGTCCCGAATGGAACTTTGTAGAATGCAAAGCTTGCCTTCTCTAAAGAGGAAGCCTTCGTACCTAAAGAACTTGTCAACAGTAACATTTTCACAAGAAGCATACAACTCACCAAAATTAGCATCAGAAGCATAAAATTCTTTCAAAAATGCAAATCCAAGCAATTTGGAATCTAAGTAAGACAAAAGAGTATACCTCCTCGAAAGTGCATCAGCAACGATATTTTCCTTACCTTTCTTATATTTTATGTTAGAATTGGGTGACTAGAATTCCTGTTAAATTAAAATATAGTGGAAAATAAAATAAAAGTAAAGTCCAAATAAACTAGACTTCTTTTATTTTATTTTAATTAGAATAAGTCATCTATTTTATTTTAATTAGAATAAGGTGTTTCAACCTTACTACGTTACTTTTATTAGTTGTTAATTAGAATAAGTTTTTTCAACCTATATTATGCGTAGTCATATCCTTTTATAATCATTCGATTTTCGACATTAGTGAATCTTCTTCCCCTCTGCCCGTGGTTTTTTCCCGAAAGGGTTTCCACGTAAAATCTATGTGTTCTTTTTTTATGTTTTCTTTGCGATATTTCTTTATTATCGACATTTAATTTTATCAAATTTGTATCAGAGTTTTTCGGGTTACTAGTCTCGATCACGATAATGGAGACATTAAAGTATGATATTCCGCTGTTGGATTGCAACACCAGATTCGCGTTGTGGCAAGTAAAGATGCAAGCAGTTCTTGTGCAGATGGATTTGGAGGATGCCTTGTTAGGGTTAGATAAGATGCCTTTGAATTTGACAAATAAAGAGAAGAAGCGTAAAGATCGAAGACTTTGACGCAATTACAGCTGCATCTGTCGAATGAAATTCTACAAGATGTGTTAAAGGAGAAGACTTCTGCAGCATTATGGGCAAAATTACAGCAGTTATGTATGTCGAAAACTCTAATCAGTAAATTGCATATGAAGCAGCGTTTGTATTCTCATCGTTTGGAAGAAGGTGCATCTGTGCACGAACACTTAAATGTGTTTAAAGAAATTATCTCGAATTTGGAGGCCATGGAGGTTCAGTATGATAAAGAGGATTTAGGGTTAATTTTCCTTTGTTCATTGCCACCGTCGTATTCAACCTTCAGAGATACAATTTTGTAAAGCCGTTAATCTCTCACTGTTGATGAAGTCTATGCTTTCTTAGCCTCCTATGACAAGATGAAGCATCTTGTGGTTGGATCTAACTCTCATGGAGAGGGTCTCATTGTTCGTGGAAGACAAGATCGAAACAGTGATGATAATCGTGGGAGGACATAGGAACGAAATCCCTACAGTAAATCTAAAGGTAGATTGAGATCTTCAAACAGAGATAAAACTAGTAACTTCTGCAAGAAAAAAGGGCACATTAAGAAAGAGTGCTACAAGTTACAAAATAAGATCAAAAGGGATGCAGAGAATCAAAAGGGAAAACAACCAGAACAATCCGGTGAAGCTGATGTAGTAGAAGACTATAGTGATGGTGAACTCCTATCTGCTTCTATTGACAATTCTAAAGTGAGCGAGGAGTGGATCCTCGATTCTGGTTGCACCTTCCATATCAGTCCCAATCGAGATTGTCTACAACATATAAAGGTGTTATTTTGATGGGAAATAATGCTTCATGTAAAATCGCAGGTGTTGGCACAATCAAAATAAAGATGTTTGATGGGGTCGTTAGAACTCTCAGTGACGTGCGACATGTACCAAAATTGAAAAGAAATTTGATTTCGTTGAGTACTCTTGATTCAAAAGGACTTAGGTACATAGCTGAAAGTGGGGTTCTAAAGATTAGTAAGGGTTCCCTTGTTGTGATGAAAGGGCAGAGAAAGACTTCCAAATTATATGTTTTGCAAGGTTCAACTATTTCTGGTGATGTTGCAGTCGCTTCCTCTTCCTTGTCAGATGATGATATTACTAGACTATGGCATATGCGTCTAGGACATATGAGTGAAAACGGCATGGCAGAATTGAGTAAAAGAGGACTTCTTGATGGTTTAGGCATTAGCAAACTAAAGTTCTGTGAGCATTGCGTTTTTGGGAAGCAAAAGAGAGTTCGATTCACCAGAGGAATCCATAACACGAAGGGAATATTAGATTATATTCATTCTGATCTTTGGGGACCATCTAGAGTGCCTTCGAGAGGTGGAGTTAATTATATGCTAACTCTTATTGATGATTTTTCTAGAAAAGTTTGGGCATTCTTTTTGAAGCAGAAAAGCGATGTGTTTTCCGCATTCAAGTCTTGGAAAACTATGGTTGAAAAATAGATAGGAAAACAGATAAAACACCTCCGTACAGATAATGGCTTGGAGTTTTGTTCTGATGAGTTTAATGAATTGTGCAAATCAAAAGGGATCATGAGACATTTGACAGTTCGTCATACTCCACAGCAAAACGGCGTTGTAGAATGAATGAACAGAATAATCGTGGAGAAGGTTCGATGTATGTTGTCGAATGCAAATTTACTAAAGTCGTTTTAGGTTGAAGCAATCTCTAATGCATGTTTCTTGATCAACTGATCTCCATCCATTGCCATTGAGAAAAAGACTCCACAAGAGATATGGTCTGGTAAACTTGCTGATTATTCTAATATAAAGAATTTTGGGTGTCCTGCTTATGCTCATGTTGATAATGGAAAATTGGAACCAATATCCATTAAATGTGTTTTTCTTGGTTTTAAAGCTGGTGTAAAAGGGTATAAGTTATGGTGTCCTAAAAATAGAAAAGTTGTGATTAGCAGAGATGTTGTTTTTGATGAAACTACTATGTTACCTAACTTATTTCTTAAAGACTCTTCCAGTAAAGAACAACAAAAGCAAGTGGAGTTTCAAATTGATCCAATATCTACAACAGAGTCAACTTCTCAAGTTAGTACAAAAGTTCAGAATAGAGTCACTTCATCACCATAATATTCTATTGCCAAAAATAGACCTAGAAGAGAAATTAAACCTCCGAAGAGGTACGCTGAGGCTGATCTAGTAGCTTATGCTTTAAACGTGACTGAAGATATTGATGTTCGGTATCATTTTGTACGTGATATTATTACTCGTGGAGATGTTGTTGTGAGCAAAGTTAGTACTCATGAAAATCCTGCAGATATGATGACTAAGTCACTTCCCATAACCAAGTTTGAGTATTGCATGGACTTGGTTGGTGTTCATTATTGAAGAATACCCCTCAAGGGGTTTTGTGGAAGAGGTGGAGAACTTGTTCGTTGAGTGTTCTTGTTCGTAGAGAATTCTTGTCAAGGTGGAGATTGTTAGAATTTGGTGACTAGAATTCTTGTTAAAATAAAATATAGTGGTAAAATAAAATAAAAGTAAAGTCCAAAAAAACTAGACTTCTTTTATTTTATTTCAATTAGAATAAGTCATCTATTTTATTTTAATTAGAATAAGGTGTTTCAACCTTACTACGTTACTTCTATTAGTTGTTAATTGGAATAAGATTTTTCAACCTATAAATAAGCGTAGTAATCTCCTCTTGTAATCATTCGATTTTCGACATTAGTGAATCTTCTTCCCCTCTGCCCGTTGTTTTTTCTCGAAAGAGTTTCCACGTAAAATCTATGTGTTCTTTTTTATGTTTTCTTTGCAATATTTCTTTATTGTCGGCATTTAATTTTGTCATTTTATAACATAAGGAAAAGATTCTAAATACTCTACCCACTTGGCATGGTGCTTATTTAGCTTGTTTTGGCCCTTGAGGTGCTTCAACGCCTCATGATCCGAGTGAATTACAAACTCCTTGGGCCACAAGTAGTGTTGCCAAGTCTTAAGGCTCGAATGAGTGCATACATCTCCTTGTCGTAGATCGGGTAGTTCAAAGCGGCTCCATTTAGTTTCTCACTAAAGTATGCAATGGGCCTCCCATCTTGAGTTAGAACGGCTCTGATTCCTATACTTGAGGCATCACATTCAATTTCAAATGTTTTAGAAAAGTTAGGCAAAACAAGCAAAGGTGCATTAGTAAGACAATCTTTAATGAAGTTAAAGGCTTTCTCTTGTTCTTCGTTCCATTGAAAGGCTGAATTCTTCTTGATCACACTTGTCAAAGGTGCAGCCAAGGTGCTGAAATTTGGTACGAAATGCCTATAGAAGCTTGCCAAGCCATGGAAGCTCCTCACTTGGCTTATGCTTGTCGGTCTAGGCCAATCTCGGATTGCCTTAACTTTTTCTTGGTCCACCTTGAGTCCTTCTGAACTATTCACAAAACCTAAGAAGACAACTTTGTTAGTACAGAACCTGCATTTCTTAAGGTTTGCATACAAGGTCTCCTTTCGAAGAACCTCCAAAACAGATTTAAGATGCAACACATGTTCATCCAAAGTCTTACTATAAACAATGATATCATCAAAATACACAACGCAAAACTAACCAATAAAGGCCCGCAAAACATAATTCATAAGGCGCATAAATGTACTAGGTGCATTGGTTAGGCCAAATGGCATGACCAACCATTCATACAAATCGTATTTAGTTTTAAAAGCGGTCTTCCATTCGTCACCTTCACGCATCCGAATCTGGTGATATCCGCTTTTAAGATCAATTTTAGAAAATAAATTAGCACCACTCAACTCATCAAGCATGTCATCTAAACGTGGTATAGGATGCCTATACTTGATTGTTATTTTGTTCACACACATACGCCAAGTTTCGTCCTTCTTTGGCACCTACAATACAGGCACGACGTACGGGCTAAGGCTTTCGCGGATATAACCCTTTTCCATAAGTTCGTTAACTTGTCTTTATAACTCTTTGGTTTCCTCAGGATTGCTCCGGTAAGCTGGCCGATTAGGAATGACGGCTCCAAGAACAAAATTGATTTGGTGCTCAATCCCTCGGATGGGTTGCAACCCGCTAGGGACTTCTTTCGGGAAGACATCATTGAAGTCCTGCAAAAGAGACACAACAGAAGAAGGGAGATTTTCAACCAAGTCATTAGTATTCAAAAAGTTTTCCTTGTACATAAGCAAAAATATTGGCTGTTTCATCAAGTAGGATTTTCGAAACTCCCTCTCTTTTGCATAAAGGTTTAATTTTTCTATCTCTTTTCCTTTCTTTTCATCTTTTTCTTTTCTCTCTTTCTTTTCACTTTCTTTGCTCTTTTCTCTCATTTTTCCTTTCTTTTTTTCAATTTTCTTTTCTTTTTCATTCTCACTCTTCTCTTTTTCCCTTGCTTGTTCAACAGAATTTTTCAATTTAATTTGGTCTTCATATACTTGTTTTGGCATCAAGGGAGCGAAAGTTACATTTTTTCCTAAATGTTTGAAAGTATACCGGTTGGTATAGCCATCATGAATAACTCGCCTATCAAATTGCCATGGTTGTCCTAACAGCAAGTGTCCTGCATGCATGGATGGGAACCACATCACATAGGACTTCATCCGTATACTTTCCAATCAAAAATGCCACGAGCACTTGTTTGGTCACATTCAACTCGCCACCATCATTAAGACATTGAAGCTTGTAGGGATGTGGGTGCTTAGTTGTTGGCAATCCCAATTTTTCCACCATCAAAGTGCTGGCCACATTGGAGCTACTCCCACCATCAATAATAACGCAGCACACTTTACCTTGTACTTGGCATCGAGTATGAAAGATATTTTCTCTTTGCTGCTCGTTCTCCACACTTTGAAGACTTAGGCTTCTTTTGATGACAAGGATTTCGCCATCAACAGCATACTCTAATTCCTCCTCTTCATCGGTGATGGCATCGAGTTCATCTCCATTCTCCTCCTCCGACTCAATCTCTCCGTTTGCATGAACCACCATGTTACTTCAGTTAGGACATTAGCTGGCGATATGCCCCCTCCCGAGGCATTTATAACATTTTATGTCCCTTGATCGATTAGGAAATGATTCGGCCTTACCTTTGCTAGATTCATCCATAGGTTTGTTCGACTTTGCTGGCACCACTTGCTCCTTGGCACGGCTTGGTGGATCTTTCTTGCTAGTGCCTTGGCCCAATTTTGAGGCATTGGGGTTGGAATAGCCTCGAACAGAACCTTTGCGCTTAAGTTGCTTCTCCACCTTGATGGCCATGTGCACCATGTCAGTTACTTCAACGTAGTGTTGAAGTTCCACAATGTTGGTGATATCTCGGTTGAGTCCGGCTAAAAATCTGGCCATGGTTGCCTCTTGATCTTCTTTCACATCCACACGTATCATGGCAATCTCCATTTCTTTAAAATAATCTTCCACGCTCCTGGTACCTTGAGTAAGGTTTGGAGCTTTTGGTAAAGCTCTCGGTGATAGTAGGATGGAATGAAGCACCTACGTATCACAACCTTCATTTCGACCTAAGTGCATATTGGTCGTTCATCGTTCCTTCTCCGACTTGTAGTTAATTGATCCCACCAGATCATGGCATGGTCAGAAAACTCGATTGCTGCAAACTTCACTTTCTTAGTTTCCGAGTAATTGTGGCACTCGAAAACCAATTCAATCTTCTTCTCCCATTCAAGGTACGCCTCTGGATCCGATCAACCTTGGAATGGTGGAATGGATAACTTTATATTCTTCAAATCATCATCCACTCGTTCTCGCTCTCGAGGACCTCGGTTTCTTTGGCCTCTTCGCCTTTTGCTTTGATTCAATGCTTGGTCACTCTCCACATCGCTTGGCTCATATAGATCATTTTGATTGAACCTTGGATGGCCTCGCTCCCTTCATGGACTTTGGGGAGTTCTCCCTCGCTAGCCCCTCTCTTCGACTCTTTCCAATCGTTATTGTAAGGACTCTAGCTTTCGATCAAACATGCGCTCCATCTCACACATAAGGGCTTGGAGCGTTAAATCTGGTACTCTTCCACCAACCGTGTTTCTTTCCAGGCTTCGAGACATGATATTTTTTTAATCCTCACCACAAATTCTCACAATTAACTCGCAAAGAAAAGAATAGATGACACTTCACTCGTGTTTGTACTCAATATTTTGGCTTTTTCTACTCTTTAATGAGCTCACCGCTCTCATGCCTTTTACCACTCAATTCTTCTCTCAAAGTTCGTAAAATAACTCGTTTAGACTTATAAGCTAGTCTAGGGTCGACTTCAAAGGGGTGCAAAGGTAGATGATGTCTTTGGTAATAGGTAGGTTGAAAGAAAAAGAATGGGTTTTTTTTTTTGCTTGAAGTGTGGCAGAATGGGTTGTACAAGAAATTTCTTAAAATCGGGAAAATAATCTCTATCATAAACTAGCTTTCTTTTTTTTTTATACTTTCGAAACTCTTATTTTTTTAATATTTCAAAATTTGCAATGGTAATATGCTATTTATATTTTTTTTCACGAATTTTTTCTTTTTTTTCTTTTTTTTAGGAACTTACTCCGAGAATGCTCGAACGTTCGTGCTCCTCTATTTTAGCTAGCTCTGATACCAAATGATACGATCTCGAGTTTTGTGAAAGTATTCGAGTCGTAGTTGTGCCTGATTGTTAAATGGAGAAGTATCGTTTTGAGTTTGAGTTTGAAGGAATTCGACTAAGTATGGATGTTGTTTGGCTAGGAATGAAATGAAGTAAGGTAAAGATGGAAAGTTATAGTGGATAAGTAAGCTTAAGGTTAAGAATGAACCAATACTATGGAGTATTGACCCGAGACTTATAAGACACTTAAGATAATGGAAGGATGATAGAAAGGACCTTGACCCACTACCTGTGAAGAGATAGGAACCAAAGGTATCAAAGGTGAATGCCACACTCGATTTAAGAGTGATAAGTTCAAAGAAACAAGGATGACACCACTAGCAAGCTAGATAATTCAACTTGAGTCTTAAACGAAAATTGAGAGTTGAATAAACTCACTAAGATATCAAAATTCATCAAAGTATCAAAAAGGTCTGCAATACAACTAAATAGCTTCATATTTATAGCTCAATTACATGGCTAGCTGAATAGACACTTAGGGAACCGAATGGGCAGCATGTGTTCAGCTTAATGGAGCTGAAAACTTCCTTGAACCTTCTCTAACATTGGTGATACCATTAGACAAGTCCCTTGATGTTTCCAATTAGCTTAAATTAAATGAAATTAAGTAAGGAGCTGAATGGAGCTCAATGGACTAGACTAGATTCAGCCAAGAGGTGTAAAAGGCTTTTAAGGGGCTGCCTTGAATATTTGGAGAGTCTTGGACTTTAAATGGCAGTTTGGGACACTTCAACAGCCTTGAAGTGTGAACACACAAATTTGAACAGCCATGAGTGTGAAAGGAACCTCCAACAAATGTGAAAGCACTTAAGCAATTAAATGGATAGCTTTGGGGAGACAAATCAGCAATTGAATGGCTCTTTGCATACACGAAAAGGTGCTTGGAGTATTTCAATCAACAACACACCATATTCAAGCCATCCATACATGTACCTGGAATATATTAATCAGCTAATTGCATGTACTTGGAACACATTAATCAGCTAATTAATTTTGGCTAGGACATATTAATTCAAACATGAAATTAATTTGTCTCAAACTTAGACACCTTAAAAACAACTATTAAATATGTATCAAAATAAGACACATTAAAAACAACTATTAAATATGTTTCAAACTAAGACACATTAAAACCTTATTTAATAAAAATGTCCAGATTATGACACATTTAATAACTTAAACTAAATAACTAAATTAACTAAAACAAATTAAATATTTATTCCAGCAAAATAATGCTAAGTTAAAAATTTGCTAAAGTTGAGTTAAATGAGCTACGAATGAGCTAGATGAACTTGTAAGAGGTTGCAAGGCTGACTTAGTTAACTTGTCCAAGATTGATCGATAAGCCTCGCAACGATTTCTCCCCACACTCGATCAATTAGAGCTGAAACAGCCTCTTTGAAACGTTTGGCTCGTGCTCGAGTTATAGGTCCTAAGGGCAGCTCTAAAGGTTCCTTGTTAGCACTTGGTGAGTCTCGGACCGTGGCCGTATCATGCATGATGGCAATATTTTCAGACATGATCGAGGACTCAATAAAGGTATTTATGGATGATTTTTTTGTTTATGGAAATACTTTTGATAAAAGAGCTGACAACTTGGCCAGAGTTTTAAAACGATGTGAGGACATAAATCTAATGCTGAATTGGGAGAAATGCCACTTCATGGAATGAAATGCATTCTTCTAAGCCATCTCATTTCTAGTCAGGGCATTGATGTTGATAAAGCGAAGGTTGAAATTATTGAGAAGTTGCCCCAACGAACTAATGTAAAGGGTATTCGAAGTTTTCTCGGACACATAAGTTTTTATCAAAGATTTATTCGAGACTTCTCCAAAATTGCTAAATGCCTCTGCTCTTTGTTGGAGCAAAATAAAAATTTCCTGTTTGATGATGCATGTGTGGATTCATTTATGCAAATAAAGAAGTAGTTTTGCAGTGTGAATGCATTTATGCATGTGTGAAGGCACCCATTGTCGTTGCACCAAATTGGTCGCAACCATTTGAAGTAATGTGTGATGCAAGTGATTTTGCAATGGGTGCAGTATTAGGACAACGCAAGGAGAGAGTATTCACGCTATATATTATGCCAGCAGGACTCTCACAGAAGCTCAAATTAATTACACAACCACAGAGAAAGAGTTGTTGGCTGTAGTCTATGCTTTCGACTAATTTTGATCATATCTTTTTGACGCAAAGGTTACTATATTCATTGATCATTTCGCGTTGAGATACCTCTTTGCAAAGAAAGATGCTAAACCAAGATTGATACGATGGATCCTATTACTTCAAGAGCTTGATATAGGGATAAAGGATCGTAAGGGGTCAAAAAACCAAGTGGCAGATCACCTGTCTCGTCTGGAAGTAGGTAGTGAAGAAAGAAATACATTTTAAATTGTCAACGTATTTCCTGAAGAGAAGCTGTTTGCTGTCGATGCAACCCCATGGTATGCATATACGGTCAATTGCTTGGTATGTGGAAGGTTATCTTTGGGCGCAACAGGCCACAATAAAGAAAGGTTTCTTCGCAACATCAAGAAATATTACTAGAATGAGCCATACCTATTCACGGTATGCAATGACAATATAATTTGGCGTTGTGTTCCAGAAGAAGAAATGCTTTCAATCCTGAAGAATTGTAATGATGCCCCTTATGGAGGTCATTTTGGTGGCATAAGAACTGCTGTAAAGGTTCTTCAGTCAAGATTTTATTAGCCCTCATCATTTAAAGACACCTACAACTTTGTGCACCAATGTGATAAATGTCAGCACACCGGATCAATATCTCGACGTAATGAGATGTTACAGTAGCCAATCATGGAAGTTGAACTCTTTGACGTTTGGGGTATGGGCTTCATGAGACCATTTCCAAATTCTTTTGGAAATATTTATATCCTAGTTGCTGTTGACTATGTATCAAAGTGGGTGAAGGCCATTGCAGTCCCAAAAGATGATACAAGGACAATGCTGAAGTTTTTCCACAAGCATATCCTTACTCGCTTTGGCATGCCTAAGGCATTGATCAGTGATTGAGGCACGCACTTCCACTGCAATTAGGTAGTAGTCGCACTGAAGTAGTATAGAGTTCACTATAGAATGTAAACCACATATCATCCACAAACTAACGGGCAAGCTGAAGTCTCCAATCAACAGATCAAAAATATTATCGAGAAGGTGGTGAATCCATCGAGGAAAGATTGGTCTACTAGACTTAATGATACATTGTGGCCATTACGAACAGTGTACAAAACCGTACATGGGATGTCGCCATATCAGCTTGTCTTTGGTAAAGCATGTCACTTTCCTGAGTAATTGGAACATAAAGCAATGTGGGCAATCAAGAAAATGAACATGGATTACGATACTGCTGGGAATAAAAGGTTGTTAGACATCACCGAACTTTAGGAAATTAGCCGCAATGCCTATGAAAATGCCGCAATCTATAAGGAAAGGACTATGCGATGAAACTACAAATTTATTTTGCAATGACAATTTACTGTAAGACAACAGGTGCTATTATTTAGTTCTCGACTAAAATTGCACCCAGGTAAATTGTGCTCACATTGGTTTGGACCATTTGAAGTTGTCGAACCATTTCCTCATGGTGCAATCACAATTAAAGATATACATGATGGGCACCAATTTAAAGTGAATGGACAATGACTAAAGCATTATCTTGGCCATGATAATCACAAAAAGAAGGAGACCATTAATTTGGTCACATTTTTATAACCTTTCTTTACATTTTTACTATGTAATTTTAGTTTATTTGGTTTTGGTTTCAATTTATCTTCCTTAGTATTTTTGCAAGAATAAAGCTGTTTCTTTTGTTGACGCATGAAAAACTGCTTGTTGACACATTTTATCTATTGACTCACCAGAAAATCGAAGCATATCAACAAACAAAACATGACATTACATCCCTTATACCCCAACCGTTAGATCGGTTTGAAAAAGTGTAATCCGAGTGGATGCATTTATTAATTACAGACCTACTATCCTCTCTCTACAATGTAAACAAACACACCTCTCATCTACTCTTTTCATTCCCTATAAAGCAATCCTTTGTGTGTCGACTGTGTTATCTAGAAAAAACCTCCATTGTTATTCAAACTTTTCTTCAAAGCTCTCACATTTTCTACTCTTTACTACCTCTACTACCAACAAAAATGGCCAGAACTCGAGGCGATAAGACACCATCAAAGTCTGTTGCAAAATCTTCCTCCATTGCTGTGGTACGTGAAACAGAGCATCACCCATCAAGATAAACTGTGGTGTTCCTTACCAAGGTAGCAAAGGATCATTCCAAGATAATATGCTGAAACGGAGCTACTATCCTGAGCAAGGTTTTCAGCTGTCCAAGCAATAGGACCTTGGAAAGCAAGTAAATAAAACCATCACAAAAATGGGTTGGGAAAATTTCTACAATCATCCTGGGGGCTACTCACCGTCTCTGGTATAAGGGTTTTACGGTAACCTTACTGACAAAGGGCAAGAGTTCGTATTTGTTCGTGAAGGGTTAGTATCTTGGGGTGCCACCCACATTAATGATCTATACAACATCACAGTGGAAGAGGACGAACATATGGACGTTCCTTAAGGAACTCACAGAGGAAGGGGCTGATATCCTGATACCTCTGCATTGAGGGAGCTGTGTGGATGGGCTCCAATCCAAACAATTACACCATGCACTAACGATTTTTGACATTACAGAGTAAGGTCTAGTTTCATTTTATTAATTTTCGCCTCATGCCTTCCATCCACAACATGACTGTAACTTTGGATCAGATGTGTCTAATACATTCGATCATAAAGGGGAGAAAAGTTTATGTGGTGAAATTTTGCACCAAGAAATTATGGATTGTACTACTAGACAGACTGGTATTTTGGTGTTTCCCTCATTGATCATGCAGTTTTACAACGGGGAGGGATGCCTCATGTGGGAGAGGAAACTTTAGATAACAAGGGACCCATCAATGACGCCTCCATCGAGCGCATGACTCGTTGTGAAGGAGGCTAGGGCCAAAAAAAAAGGCAAGGCAAAAGTGGAAGAAAAGAAAACTACAGTCACCACAGATCCATCTTTATGGTGTAAGGTCAAGGAGGTAGAGAAGATCATTGACTCCAGCAACATTAGGCAGATAAAACTTGTCGCCACTGTGGAGGATATGGAGAGGTCTCAAAACTTATTCTATGCCTACACCAGGGCATGGAATAGTGCCGTTGTGACCACACTGCGATGTATGAGCAAGGCACCTCTACTAGAATTCCCTATTTTCCCTCCAATCATCAGAGAAGTCGAGCCTTCAATTGAAGAGGCTGAATCTAGAGGACAAGACCAATCGGTGGCATCCCCGCAAATGGTTTATATTTTCAATGATGAAAGTGAGATGGATTTGAAGGAAGTAGAAGATCGTCTCAGGAACATTGCAAGCCTATTTAAGGATGATTTTTCTACCAGCCCAGAGGCCATTGTGGTTGAGAAAGAGACCCATGCTGATGAAGGGAACACGTCAGTGGAACATGTGGAGACAGAGGAAGAAATTGAATAAGGAAAGGAGGAAGAAAGAAAGGAAAGAACTGATGTCGAGGAAAATTTGACTGAGGAATTTGTCCTCGCACTTATAGTTGTGGGTGCATCATCTGATGATTTGGTGCCACCTAAAGCGAGTCAGGTGAAGGGTGTGACTACCAGTAATGTGGATTACAATCCTCTAGCCATAGTGGTTTATACTGCACAATTGTAGAAATCCACCCATCTGATGTCACGATCGATAATGCTGGGGCACAAGCCAATGCTGAGGAGCAATCCGAAGATCCGGCTAAGCCGAAAGAACGAAAGAGAAAGCGCACCAAAGACAAGAAGAGTCGTAAGGAGGAGCGGAAGCGCAAGAAGAAGAAGACCAATGCAGCCACATCTTTGGCTGCAACAAATTGAGTTAGCTTTTATTTCATTTCTTAGTTTTAGTTTTCATGCATATCATGTTGGTGTAGTGTAATTGTCACCACATTTCATTTGTCATTGCATTTTTATTGTCATTGCATCTACATTGTCATTACATTTACATATATCATTGTAAATTAATGTCAGTGCATTGGGGACAATGTAAACTTTAAGTTTGGGGGGAATGTATATGGGCTAGAAATGCAAATGCACCCACATTTTTAAAAAAATTTGTCCTTTTGATTTTAAAGAAGCATGCAAGGTTATTGAAAATGTGCTTGAAATTTTTTTCATTTGATGCTTAATTCTTGAATCTAATGAATGAGTTGGATGAATTTGATTGAATGTGTATCTTTAATTTTTGGATGAATGATTTAGATTGCATTAGTAATGGATGAATAGTATCATTATTTGAATCTTGAATCAATTTACCATTTACAGCTGCTTGTAATAACTATAGTTATAAATAAAATAAAATAAAACACTCTAATGTGGGTGTATTGTGAACTGTCAAGGAGGAACACTCCGATGCAAGTGTTAGAAAAAGTAATCTAGCCAAAGGTTGTCACTGCAAGAGTGTTTGTCAGCGTAATTACATACTTCCTAGGGGTTTGTTGCACCCCATCGTTACTTCTCAAGAATAAGAGAATAGTAATGCAACGACATCCCTCAATCACATAAAAAAAAAAGAAAAATATATGTATATATTATTGTACAATAAATGTTGTTTTAGGAGAAAGCATTTAAGATTTAAAGTATGATGCTAGCATTGGTGAAATTGCAATTTTTATTATTCATACCCATAAATTGTCGGCGCAATATTCTGTCATTTGAATGTAATTCATGCATTAGGATTTCAGATTATTCAAGTTGCTAGAATAATCATTATCTTGATAAAATTTTTGCTATAATCTTACAAGTTTTTGTTTACTTGAGAGTAAAAACTAAAGTTTAGGAGTGTGATAGCATCGGAAAAAACCATTGATTTCTCCTTACTTATGGTATAATTTGTTCCCATTTGATTATCTTTAACATACATTTTTTGTATTTTTAATTTAGTTATGCATTTTCTAACTTAATGAAGCTCAACCTAATTTCCTTTAAATTTATCATGTTTTTGATACTGATGTCGTTGCCTTAGTGATACGAAACGAATGCGAAAGAGGATTGTAAAGTTGTCAAGTCACAGATCTACCCTTAAGCTCTAGTCAAAAGTAATCTGAAACGAAAACAAATAAAACATATTAGCTGACAAGAAGAATAATCAAACGAAAATTAAAACACAAGAAAGACGAATGGCTGGTAAAGGGTCCAATAGAGAACGAAATTAGGGTTTCTTGGATGAAAGAAACCATCCTTGGACCTCAAGAAAACGTCTCAACCAGATTTGAAAATAAAAACACAACAGATTCGTTAGAAGTGATTTAAAAGATGAAAGCAATTTGTTTAGGCAAGAACGTTTGAAACAACAAGAAAAGATTAAATCTCCTAATTTTTGATGTGTTCCTTTATGGATCAAGGTAGGAGAACGTCCCTCTTGAAGCAATTTCAACCTAGAATGAAAACAACTAAATCAGTAACCCTAAACAGTAAAAAGTAAACTAGATCAAACTAGAACGATAGATTAAAGATAAAAAAGAGAAGATAACGTCCTAAGGAGCCTTGGAAACAATAAGAAACCACAACTCCCTTCAAAGGCTCTAATTTCCCCTCCAATAAAGAGATCTTGGCAAGAAAAAGCTAGAAGATGATTCCCACAATCTGAAAGATTGTTAAAACAACTTCTATAAAAAACTCAAGAGCAATTCTTGAAGAAAAACGCAAAGGGAATTATTATTAACTCAAATAATCAAAATCCAGTGTTTTGTTTACAATTCCAAGACCTATATATATAGGCAAGCTAAATAAATCTAAATAAAACTATTAATTAAAGTAGAACTCTAACTAATCTAAACAAGAAACTTTCTTGTTGACATAAACCTCCTAAAAACTTAAACTACTTAGTAATTATTTAAAAATTCGGAATAAAAAATAAAAATAAAATAATAAGAGCTGATAATACAATATTGAGCTCATATTTAATAAAAATTAAACCTAAAACCCGACCTAATATGATTTAAACTCGAATTAAAAGCCCGAAACTCGTAATTTCCGTCATAATCACGTCCAGAAATTCTGCTTGCGCAGTCTTTATTAAAATGATCATAACTTGAGCTCCCAAACTTGAAATCGAGTGATTCAAAGTGTGTTTCGAAGATAAGAGATTGATCTTCAAAATCCATGCAGACATCTCAGCCCATAAATTCCTGTATCCCAACCAAAAAGTCGTCGCAAGCCTACTGATTTCCCCAACTTGAAAATTGGCAGCTTCGGTTTCTTGGACCAAGATTTGAAATCTTGATTTTCTTGATTCTTGAAATTTTTTGGAATCAAAAATTTGGACCAAGATTCGATTTCTTGATTTTCTTGAAAACAAGAAAGTGAATCTTGATTTTCTTTTTCGGCCATGTGCGCATTTAGGGCCTTGGTAACAAAGTCTTGGATGGTCCTATTCAATCTTGCTCGAATTTGCTTGGCCTTCAACCTCGTTATTGGGCCTTGAGAAACTTTGATCCCATCACATTTATAAGCTTGAATTTGGGCCTTGCGACTCATATCATTCTCCACTTCCTCAAGAAGATTCGTCCTCGAATCTTTAGCTCTCTCCCACAAGTAAAAGTGTCGATTGCTGGTAGAGTAATGTAATTGGAAGTCCGCCAATTGATCTTTAAAATCCTGTAACAAGGAAACACCACTAAACAAATTCTAGTTATGGTTAGTTAAAACATAATCATTCCTCACTTTTGTATGGGTATCTTCTTGTTTTTCATTTTCTTCCTCTTAAGAACTCTCCAATTTTACCCCGTATGGATTTTCACTCACCAAATTTGGACCATCAAGTAGACTTTTATCATTCATGGTCTCTTTTCTCTCGGCCTTTTCACATATTTTTCCCTCATTTCCCATATCCCCCTCACAATTATTTTGAATATTCAATTCAATACAAGGCATCTCAGTAGGAGAACATGACATTTCTACTTCATCTATAGATTCAAGAGAAGATTTCTCATTATTTTCCTTTTCTGGTTCACAAAGTTTGCCATCACAACTAATCTTTTTTTCACAAGAGTAAGAGTCAACAAAAGGCACAAAGTCATACTTACTTTTTTCTCTAGTTGGATATTGGATTGGACATCGAGAACTCTCATGATATTTTGAACTACACCAATAACATTGCTCAAAATGTGAGAGATCACTTGGAATCCTTCTTTCTTTTGGCCATCTCTTCGTGAAGTACTCATCAATTGATCTACTTCCTTGAGCAAGTCGTCGAAGTCTGGCTTTGACCTCCCTATAATAATGTGTTGGGGTAAAGCGTTTTCGCATAACTTGTTTCAACTCATCCCATGTGGTAATTTTTCTCTCGTAGTTTCGTTGGCAACATATACCAAGTTGAGTCCACCAACTCAACGCATAGTCTGAAAACTCAAGGGTCGCCAATGGAACTTTCTCATATTCTGGGCATTTATAGTAACGAAACATAAGCTCTATTTTTTATTCCCACTCACACTATGCTTCGGGATCATTCTTTCTACGAAATTGAGGAATTGTGAACTTCGACTTTGCCAACAAAGGCTGTCTGCGATCATTGGGAAATAAAGGATCTTCATCCACACAAGGGACACATCTAGCTTGATGTCTACGAGCACGAGGTTGTTCAAACCCATCATCATCATTAGCACCCCAACATTGAGTCCTTTGCTCATTTCGCAACTAATTTAAGGTATTGTTCAACAGATTGAACATGATTTCGAACTTATCAGTGATGGCATGGAGATCTAACTTTGTTGTGACACCAGCAAGATTTTCGATGTTAACTAGCGGTTTGTCACTTTGGTCATCACTCCCTTTTCTACTATGAGACATTGTGACAAATCTAGAAGAAAAACACGACACTCAAAAAAAATTAAACAAACCTCACCGTTATGCACTCAAAAAGAAAAATTAAATTCTCAATGAGGTAAGAATTGATCTTGTGAGTCCTTTAGAAGTACTTATATCAATCAATCAGGATGTATTAGAATCAAACTAACAAAGTAATCCTAATAGCACTATGAGTCCAAAATCAGCTAGACACCAAAGAATTGTGTTGCACGGAGGAAGGAAGGTGCAACATTCGTTAACCTACTAACACAAGAAATAAGAAAGTGTTAGAATGTGTAAAGAAACAATAAAAGCAAAAACAAATAAAAACCTAAAACTAAGAATCAATAAAATCGCAGAAACCCGAAAACCCAAAAACTGCGAAGCAATTTCACAAACTTCATTCGAGGTGTTCCTGATTTCCAAAAATTACAAAATTTAAATTGAAGCCTCTCTAAATAATGTATTTTTGATATGGAAATTTTCGGCACAAAATTCAACCCACAGAATATTTTTTATTTTTTTATTTTTCTCGTATTTTTCTTTTTTTCTCGACTTTTTGATCACTTTTTTTGTGGGAAATATTTTTTTTATATTGTAATATAGTGCCAAGAATCAGTATATAAAATTTTAGAACAATTGAAAAACGTTTACCCACTCAAAAATATCTTTTTCCAAAAAATATTACTAGGTAAAAACTGTTTGTTGGCTGTTTGTAATGAAAATCAGTGTAGAAAGCAACAAAGAACACCTAAAACGCCCAAAATAAATGATAGGAGACGCAACGAAGACGGAAGAGGATCGTAAAGTTGTCAAGTCGCTGATCTACCCTAAAACTCTAGACAAAAGTAATCTGAAACGAAAACAAAGAAAACATATTAGCTGACAAGAAAAATAATCAAACAAAATTAAAACACAAGAAAGACGAATGGCTGGTAAAGGATCCAATAGAGAATGAAATTAGGGTTTCTTGGATGAAAGAAACCATCCTTGGACCTCAAGAAAAAGTCTTAACCAGATCTGAAAATAAAAACACAAAACAGATTCGATAGAAGTGATTTAAAAGATGAAAGCAAACTGTTTAGGCAAGAACGTTTGAAACAGCAAGGAAAGATTGAATCTCCTAATTTTTGATGTGTTCCTTGATGGATAAGGGTAGGAGAACGTCCCTCTTGAAGCAATTTCAACCTAGAATGAAAACAACTAAATCAGTAACCCTAAACAGCAAGAAGTAAACTAGATCAAACTAGAACGATAGATTAAAGATAGAAAAGAGAAGATAACGTCCTAAGGAGCCTTGGAAACAATAAGAAACCACAACTCCCTTCAAAGGATCTAATTTCCCCTCCAAGAAAGAGATTTTGGCAAGAAAAAGCTAGAAGATGATTCCCACAACCTGAAAGATTGTTAAAACAACTTCTATAAAAAACTCAAGAGCAATTCTTGAAGAAAAACTCAAAGAGAATTATTATTAACTCAAATAATCAAAATTCAGTGTCTTGTTTACAATTCCAAGGCCTATATATATAGGCAAGCTAAATAAATCTAAGTAAAACTCTTAATTAAAGTAGAACTCTAACTAATCTAAACAAGAAATTTTCTTGTTGACATAAAACTCCTAAAAACTTAAACTACTTAATAATTATTTAAAAATTCGGAATAAAAAATAACAATAAAATAATAAGAGCTGATAATAAAATATTGGGCTCATATTTAATAAAAATTAAACCTAAAACCCGAACCCAATATGATTTAAACTCGAATTAAAAGCCTGAAACTCGTAATTCCCGTCATAATCACGTCCAGAAATTCTGCTTGCGCAGTCGTTATTAAAATGATCATAACTTGAGCTCCCGAACTTGAAATCAAGTGATTCAAAGTGTGTTTCAAAGATAAGAGATTGATCTTCAAAATCCATGCAAACATATCAACCCATAAGTTCCTGGATCCCAACCAAAAAGTCGTCGCAAGCCTACTGATTTCCCCAACTTGAAAATTGGCAGCTTCGGTTTCTTGGACCAAGATTTCCAAGATTTGAAATCTTGATTTTCTTGATTCTTGAAATTGTTTGGAATGATGAAATTGGACCAAGATTCGGTTTCTTGATTTTCTTGAAAACAAGAAAGTGAATCTTGATTTTCTTTTTCAGCCATTTGCGCATTTAGGGCCTGGGTAACGAAGTCTTGGATGGTCCTGTTCAATCTTGCTCGAATTTGCTTGGCATTCGACCTCGTTATTGGGCCTTGAGAAACTTTGATCCCATCACATTTATAAGCTTGAATTTGGGCCTTGCGACTCGTATGACTTAGTCTACTTAGTATTGCGCCCAGAGATGTCACTACAGCAACTTGCCCAGAAGTATCAATGCACGAAGGTGTCCAGAATTGTCGCTGCATAAGAGGATCCAAAATTGCGCCTAGAATTGTTGCTTCACATGATAGCTATCTATTTAACACACCAAAAATGTGTGAGTTGTACAGCTGGTAACCAACTTGTATAGCCAGAGGAAGCTAGATCTGGAAGGTAGGACACCTATACTGTGAGTTGCTATAAAATACTGAAGAGAATGAGAGAGAAATGATCTTCTTCTTGCTTTTAAGGTGAATCGGATTCTCTTCTTCAAAACTCATATTCAAGCTTGTATCCATGGCAGCTTAATTTTCTAAGGGTGACCTGACATAGATGAGAAGGTAGTCTTGCTCCTAACGAGGAGCATCCTAACTGTACTACAAGAGGAGAGAGTAAGGGAATGATTTGAGTAGACTAGGAATAGGATACCCTAATTATTCCATTATTTCTCTTTCTTAAATGCTGGTAAATCTTGTTATTTTGAGTTGTATGGAAGTACAATTGAATTTTAGAACTGAATGATATTTATTTCAATCTTGCCTTTGTTGTTAACCTTTGGATTTAATTGTTTGACCATGGAAGTGTGATTGCAGTCACTGTCACTGGAAGGTGCAGTGATAAATTAAGTTAACAAGCAAGACAACAAAAGTTGCTTGGGGATTGAAGGGATTTAATCCACTTGTTCTTGAATATTTTGCATTGTCAACACTGAAAGCTATGGTTAGTGAGAATTTTTGAGTCTTAGATTTAACAGGAAAGTTAAGGTTGGTAAGATTTCATTATGCATTATTGTGGTGACAAATTTATCTGTTATTTTTAACCTTGTGAGCCACACTTAGCTTTCTACCAACTTTTCACGTCAGGAACCCTATTTAATTATCATTGCTTTACTTCTTAAATTTTTCATTATTGCTTCAAAAAATTAATTTCATACTTTTACTGCATTTACTAGTCTATTGCTCTGACATTTATCATCACAATTTACCTTGTTTTATCTATCATCACATCGACAATTATAAACACAAACAACCATCCTCGTGGGATCAATGTCTGATAGACGTACATCTATTTATTATACTTGCATCGACAGTGTACGCTTGCACATAATTGCTATGACGTTCATAGCGCGATCAACTTCCCAAACTCAACTGTAATTACCTCGCTTGTCAGACATTTCAAAATTACGTCGAACTTGGTGAACGACAATATCATCAGATGATAGGAAATTCACACCCCTAAACTTTTAGTGGACACGTACGACACATCATATTTACAATGACACTATGACCCAATGGGTTTGTGACTTGTACATCAAATTCAACTGACTCGACGGACAACTTTCTTCAGTGGCTAATGCAGTACAAATATATGAATGAGTTGATCTCAGGTCAATCAATGAACAAACAATATCATTAAAAAGATAAAATATACCAGTCACAACATTGGGAGCGGTAGCCTTTTCTCTAGCTCGGATGGTATAAGTCCGTGCAAGTGCTCGAACTTCGGATCTAGCTACATAATCCTTGTTATCTCCGTGGTTTCCACCTGTACTGCTGCTCTGTCCCGGGTGTCTGCCCTTCTGCGATGTTACAGGAGATTTCACACTTTGATCTCTTTTCGTCTTAGAGATCATCGAATAGCTTCTCAAAAAATATCCATACTTCTACATCGGTAGCAGGCGCCCTTCATCATACAACAGTCTCCTACATGACTCCTTTTACAATACCCACATATCAAGTTAGGTGCATTACAAACACTAGCTACACTATCTAAGAGTCGATTCTAGAATCTAGACTCTATTGGCCCTGATTTGCTTCTACTACAAAATCCTGAAGAAACTAGCCCCCGACTACCCTCTTCTCTGAATCTCTTCAACGACAACATTGAAAAAGTTCTGGCAAGATTCTTCTTTTCGAACTGCCGAAGCCTCTTCTCTCACTACCTTTTATGATTATATATTTCCTCTATTTTCTGTGCTCTGTCTGTCAAAACCATAAATGGTCATAGCTCAGAACCACCTACCATCATTTTGATATCATCGTTTAACCCATCTTCAAAACGGACGCACATGGCCTCATCGTTCGGTACAATCTCTCTGGCATATTTGTTGAGTTGTACAAACTCTCGTTCATACTCTGCCACTATTTTGCTTCCCTGTCTTAATTCTAGAAATTCTTTCTTCTTTCCATCTAGGTATCGCCTGCTGACATATTTCTTCTTAAACTCTGCTTGAAAGAATTACCATGTAACTTCATTTTCTGGCACAACTGTTATAATCATCGTACACCAATGGTAAGCCTCATCTTTCAGTAGCAAAGCAACACACCTCACATAGTCTTTTGGAGGACAAGCCATTTTGTTCAGAACCCTTAATGTATTTTCCAACCAGTATTCAGCCCTATATAGATCATCCTCTGTACTTCCATGAAATTCTTCTGCTCCGTATTTTTTTACCCTATTTGTTGAGATACGATGCCTTTTTTCCACCTCTAGAGGAGGTGGAGACCTAGCTGGAGGTGCTACCGGTTGGGCAATAGACTATGTAGTAGGGGGTGGAAAAGGTGGTGCCATCAGATTGCTTCTCATGAACTTTGAGAACCATTGTCCCATCAATCCGAAGAACATTTTATCATCGGTAATATTGGTACACAGTGACTTGCTGCAGAATCATTCGTCAGTATGTTACTGTTCACCTCATTGGTTTCATCCCTTTCAGAATCACATATCCTATAATTTTATGTAAAAACTATAGTTAGATCGAATCCATCTTATCACACTATCAAAGGTTCATATGTCATGTACTTCTAGATCTCTCAATATAAGCAATACAGTCCAGAAACGGCTAAATCGTAAGCTTTGATACCACTAAATGTAACACCCAAAACTCGACACCGTCGCTGGTTAGGGTCCCGACTGCTACCATATATAACTATAATCAAACTCGAAGTTACAACTCTACTTTAACAAGCTTCTACCTTTCACATGCATTTCGCTCAATTCAACATTTATTATTTAACATTAATACAAGCAAGGATGTAATTGAAATGCTATCAAAATATTGCTCGAAACTTCGAAATTTCAGTGCAACAAGGGTCACATGGCCGTGCCTCAGACCGTATGCCATATCGTGTGCATACACGAAATACCCATACATGATCATGTCACAAACTATGTGACAAGCCGTGTGAACATGCAAAAATACCCCACACACTTGTGTGTGAAACCTTGTGCTAAGTCATGTGTCAGTTCGAATTAGGGTCACACCTCTATGTATCAGCCCGTGTATAGCCCTTGTATCCCTTACACCTATTTTTTACAAGGCACACGCCTGTGTGTTGGCCCATGTGTCAGGCCATGTGTACCTTCGAAAATAGAATAATAATGATAGTAGTAGAAAGAATCATTGATTTCTCCCTACTTATCGTTTAAGTTGTTCCCATTTGGTCATCTTTAGCATACATTTTTAGCATTTTTTAATTTAGTTATTGCATTTTCTAACTTAATGGAATTTAGCCTAATTGCCTTTGAATTTATGATATTTTTACTACTGATGTCATTGCATTAGTCTGTTTAGCATTGCACCCAGAATTATCGCTGTAGGAACCTACTCAAAATTATCGCTGCGTGAATATGTCCAAAATTATGGCTACATAAGCATGTCCAAAATTGTGCCTAGAATTGTCGTAGCATCTGATAGCTGTCTAGTTAACACACAAAAAATGCGTGAGTTGTACAGCTGGTGTAACAAACTACTACGACTAGAGATGCTAGATTCAGAGGGAAGGACACCTGTACTATTCAGTTGCAGTTAAATACCCATGAGGAGAGAAAGAAAGTGTCTTCTTCTTCAAAATTGATTTTCTTCTTGAAAACATTTTTCGAAGCTTGCATCCATGGCAGCTTAACTTTTTAAAAGGTGACTTGACGTAGAAGAGGAGGCAAACCAGCTCCCAAGTGTGACATGAGAGGAGTGTAAGGGAGCAAGTCGAGTAGCCTAGGAATAGAATTCTCCATTTGTTCTTTTATATCTCATTCTTAAGCGTTGGTAATTCATGTTATTTCAAGTTTGTATGGAAGTACTCTTGATTTTAGACTAAATGATACCTTATTTTAAGCTTGCTTTTACTGCTAATCTTTGGGTTTGATTGTTTTAACCACGGAAGTGTGATTACAGTAACTGTCACTGAAAGGTGCAGTGACAAATTAAACTAACAAGTAAGACAATAGAAGTTGCTTGGGGATTGAAGGAATTTAATCCACTTGTTCTTGAATGTGTTGCATTAACAGCACTAGAAGGTGTGGTTAGTGTGCATGTTTAAGTCTTAGATCTAGTAGAAAAGTCAAGTTTGATAAGACATTTATTGTGCCTTATTACAGAGACAATTACTTGACATTTTAAACCTTGTGAGCCACACTTGGTGTTCTGCTGACTATTCACATTCGGGACCCTATTTCTTAATTATTGCATTTCTTCTTTAATTTTACATTACTGCTTCGACAAATCAATCTCATAATTATAGACAACAACAGCCATCCTTATGGGATCGATATCCAAAAGATTACACATTTGTTTATTATACTTGCATCGACAATGTACGCTTACACATATTTTCTGTGACGTTCATAACGCGACCAGGTTTTGGCGTCGTTGCCAAGGATGGCGTTTGTTTGATGTTTTTTTTTGTTTTTGAACTTATTCTTTTCTATCTAACCTTTATTTGTTAATATTTTTTTTCTTTTTGTTACTACTTTTACATTTCTCTTTTAAGTGTTTTCTGACTAGGAAAAATCCTAAATTTATTATTGTTTTAGATCCTAAAATCGAATGCACCATTCAAAGGAGACGACAAGAACAGCAAAATATGGCTTTACCAGGAAATAATGCAGCCATACCTTAATTGCCGCCACAAAATCCTATTATACCTCTGTTACAACCATAAAATGTTAATAATCCACCGCTATCGCAAGTAGATCAGATGCAAAATCAAACTATTCTAGATTTTGTTGTTCCAGTTTTGGATGGTTTGCAGCCAGGTGTTGTTAGGCCAACTATTCAAGCTAGAAATTTTGAATTAAAGCCAGTCATGTTCCAGATGCTAAACTCTAATGGGTAGTATGTTGGACTGCCACATGAAGATGTGAGAAAGCACCTTAAATCCTTCCTACTTATTTGTGCTTCTTTCAGTCAGCACGGCGTTCCTAATGACACCTTGAAAATGCAATTATTCCCTTATTCATTGTAAGGATGGGCTCGTACTTGGTTCCAAGGGTTACCTACGAGATCAATCACGTCAGAATGCGCTCGCAACTCAATTTGTTTTCGTTTTAATCCACTGACTATGAATGCTCATCTCAGAAATAATATTACTGTGTATCATTAGCTGGATGATGAAAACTTGCATACTGTGTGGAAGCATTATAAATCTCTGCTTCGATGCTATCCTATGCATGGAATTTAACAAGAGATGTAGATTGAAATTTTCTACAACGGGCTGAATGAACAGACAAGAAATCTTGTCGATGCATCTGTTAATGGTTCTTTGTCGGACTGCACATATGATGAAGTTGTCATAATTCTAGAGAGAATTGCTCAAAATGATTATCAATATCCGATCTCTCAAGCTGCACAAGTGAAAGCAAATGCTGGAGTTATTAAATTGGATGCTATATCTGCTCTAAGTGCACAAGTTTCTTCGTTCTCAAACATGATAAAAAAACATGAAGGGGACTAGTGACGTTGCACCCATACAAGTTGCTCAACAAATTAATGTCCCTACATTTTGTTATGAAATTTATGTGACAACCACAGTTATAAAGATTGTCCACAGCACACAGAGAATACTTTCTATGTCAACAACATTCGTGCAAATTCCTATGGTAATTCCTATAATAATTTTGCAAGAAATCAACAGCCTTGGGGAAATCAGAATGTCGCGACATTCAGATATGGAAATTCATCCAATCAAGGTAATTATAGACAAGAGAATTACAATCAGCAGCAGTAGAGTTACAACTAGAGTACTCAAATGCATTCACATCAAGATCAAATGCAGCCACATCAGAATCGTGTATAGCCACAACAACCTTTGATGCCAAATCTGAATGTTCAAGGAAAAAACCAGCAGCAGTACACATAACCACGATCTGATCCTTTAACAGCCCTCGAAGCCTTAATGCGTGAGCATATAACTCAAACGAAAGCCATTGTGCAAGGAAATTTGTCCTCCATCCAAGCATTGGAAGCACAATTGAGGCAAATCGCTTCGAATTTAAACACACGACCACCAAGTACATTACCCAGTGACACAGAAAATCCAAATTCAAAAAGGAAGGAGCATAACAAAGCTATTACTCTTCGAAGTGGTAAACAAACTGTTGAGCCAACTACCAGCTCTACTACAACACTTATAGTCACTAGTGAATTGAGTCAGGGTAAGAGTTGTGTTTGAAGAAATTGTAGATGAACCAGATAAAGAGGCACAAATTGTCACCCCGATGCCTACTGTCAGGCCGACAAATTTGTCGATGTAATTACCGATATCAATGTAACCAACAATGTCGATGCAACCTGATGTTTCCATACCTTTTCCTTGCCCACAACGATTTAAAAAAATGAGCATGATAGACAATATTAGTAGTTTTTGGCTACATTAAAGCAACTTCATGTCAATATCCCTCTTGTAGACACTCTTGTATAGATTCCCAATTATGGGAAATTTATTAAGGAGCTATTATCCAAAAAGAAGAAGCTGAATGATATTGAGACAATTGCACTCACAAAAGGATGTAGTGCAGTCCTGATAAGTTACCACCCAAGATGAAAGACTCAAGAATATTTACGATCCCATGTTCAATTGACAACCATTATTGGGTAAAGCCTTATGTGATTTAGGCACAAGTATCAACCTTATGCCACTATTTACTTTTAGAAAATTGGGGATTGGTCTTATGAAGCCCACTACAGTGATATTGTAGTTAGTAGATAAATCATTGGCACAACTTGAAGGACAAATCGAGGACATCCTAGTTCACATGGATAAGTTTGTGTTCACGATGGATTTCATTATACTCAACTGCGAAGTAGATAAAGAGGTACCCATAATCTTATGACGCCCATTCCTTGCTACCGGACGCACTCTCATCGACGTGTGCAAAGGTGAATTAACAATGCGACATAATGATGAACATGTAACCTTAAGTGTTTTTGAAGCTATTCCCTACAAGGACAAAGAAGAATGTCACACTATTAATGTGCTGTACGCATTAATTGAGGAGGAATTCATTGAGCGAAGCACTATATTTTCAAAAGAATTTGCAGTGACATCGTATGAAGAATTTATAGCTGATTGTGACAGCAAGGTTGAAGCAAACAATATTGAGCTTAGGCGTGGATGGCAATTGGAATCTTTAGATTTGACCAATAGAATGGCTCTAGTCTTAAAGTCATCTATTGAAGAAGCTCTTAATTTGGAATTAAAATCATTGTCTACTCATTTAAAGTATGTTTTTCTTGGTGACAATAATACACTGTCTATTATTGTCTCTACAACACTAGACTCAATTCAGGAAGAAAAATTGATTCATATCTTGAAGCAGCATAAACGTGCGATTTCTTGGAGTATTACCAATATTAGAGGCATTAGTCCCTTTATTTACATGCACAAAATTAGGTTGGAAGGTGAAGGAAAGCAATCAATTGAACAACAAAGGAGACTGAATGAGAAAATGAAGGAGGTAGTTAAAAAGGAGATTATCAAGTGGCTTGACGCGAACATTATTTACTCAATCTTTGATAGCAATTGGGTAAGTCTAGTTCAATGTGTCCATAAGAAAAATGGTAATCATCGTGGTGAGCAATGACAAGGATGAGCTAATCTCTACATGCATTCCTACGGGTTGGCGAGTATGCATAGATTATCACAAATTAAATGCAGCCACAAGGAAGGACCACATCTTTTCATCAATCAAATGCTGGATAGGCTTGCTAGAAAAGTCTACTATTGCTTCCTCGACGGTTATTCTGGCTATAATCAGATTGCTATTGCGCCACAGGATCAAGCAAAAACAACGTTTACTTGTTCTTTTGGCACTTTTTCTTTTCGTCGAATGTTGTTTGGCCTTTGTAACACACCAACCACATTTCAAAGGTTCATGATAACAATATTTTTAGATATGATCGAGGATTCATTAGAGGTATTTATGGATGATTTTTTAGTTTATGGAAATACTTTTGCTCAATACGCTGACAACTGGGTTAAACTCTTAAAGCGATGTGAAGACACAAATCTTCTACAATAATGGATGGTACAGGTGTCCACATTCATAGTTTACAGAATCTTACTAAGTGAGAAAGGGCTCCAGTACTGTTTCGTTCTTGCTGAACGATATCTCTCTGTATCCCAATGTTTGGGACAATTGGTTGAAAATCTTACTGAAGATGATGCAGAAAACTTGCCTCGCCTCCTCAAAAACATCATCGGATGTTACCTCAGGCTCTCCGAAAATGAAAGGTTAGCTACAAACACATGTTTTAATCTCACCATTTCATTCTTTAATGGATGTAACTCCGTGTTTAGGATGAGGCCACAACTGTCGACCTACGTTCCATGGAAGCTGTTAGATCGCAAATACGCTAGCATCGTTCGGGTAAGCTTCAAAGCTTCATTTCGTGCATATGAACGAACACATGGTTAAACCCTAAACCCTATATATGATATTCAATTCCTTTTGCAGAGTGATCCAGAAGCCCTTGCTGACCTACGACAATTGGTCTGCAATTTAAGGACCAGCACGAGCAGTACAACCCAGTGTACCGACGAGCCAGCGGCTAGCAGCGACTCACCCGGGCCGTCCACTCCATGATGGTGACCTTATTCAGACTGGGCAAGGCAGTGACTGGGGAACATACAATATGCAATATCAATACCCCATACTCGTTAAGATATTACACCTATAGAACTGTACTGTAGGTGTATAGGGATGCTTATGTAGGCCGAAAACATCCCGTAATGGCTGCTAGTTAATTACCCTTAATACTTTCTGCTTACAGATACAATGCTAATTTCTGTCCTGCCCATATCTATATGGAATATATATAAAGAATAAATTTGAACATATCCGTGAGTATTACAGGCCAAATCACTTGCTTTTGAATATATCTAGTAAGGAGCTCGCAGGTATGGGTTCGCCTGACAGAGCTCACATCTTTAGTGACTTCGCAGGTTTGGTGAGTTCGCATATTTGATGAGCCCGCAGTTTTGGTGAACGCACAGATATAGTGAACTCGCAACTTTGGGTGAGTTCATATGTTTTGGGTGGGCTCGTATATTTGTAGAAGCTCGTAGTTGTGCGAACAGGGTTCACCAATACATGGAGGACCACTTTGCAACAGTATTATCAATCCGTCACCTTTCACACTGATGTTGAATTTGAGTTATTTTTTTCAATTTTAATCAATTTGTCTTCACATATTTTAATTGAGTTTCAAGTAGTAGATTTATATAATCAAATGGATTAATTTTTACTAAAAAAATGACTTTTGGAATGGAATAAACCTTTAAACATGAACCAGTTCTGGAACCAAAGAGCAATAAAAAATCAATGGCTCGCTCATCCATCGGATCTGATACTATTTATTACATCATATTTTCTTTGAACAATATCAATTTAATAAAATTCAGAGTTGAAAATTTTAAAATTGTAATGATTCAAAAAAGATTAATGGATATTAAAATTGCATATATTGTAAGATAAATTACATCAATAGTCACTCAAATTTAATCTTAATGATAAAATAATCTTTTAATTTTTAATTTAATCATTCAACTTTTAAAAAATAACAAATCGATCGTATTAACCATTTTCCGTCACAAATGTAACGGTAAATTGACATGACATTTAACCGGCCACATCGGAGTTTATCCTTTCATTTAAACAACCCCAATAAAAACTCTAACTCAGCAGTAAAAGAAAAAGAAGAAGAAGAAGAAGGAGAAAATAAAAAAATAAAAAAATAAAAAAAAGAGAAAAAGAGAAAAAAAATCAAAGTTGTATAACTGTTACCAAAAATTAAAATTATTTTCGACTTATTTGTTTATCTCTCTCTGCTATATTTCTCTCTCAATTTTCTCTGTTTAGAATAACCCCATTATCCAAAAACCCAATACAACTGTTAACAAATCCTAAAAAAGAGGAAGATAAAGTTTCTTCTGATGATCAAAGAGAGAAAATAGAGGGGAAATCTAAGTATTATTTTCTTGTTTTTTGGCCCCAATTTTAATCCTTTAATTTCATGAAAGTTGTGTTTTTTTCCATTCTCTTATCTATCTCTTTGCTTTTTTGTTTTGTATAGACAATTATTTTTACCTCCTTTTTTCCTTTCTCATTTGGAAAAAAAATTAAGAGGTTTATTTATTTTTTGATTCTTTGACTTCTTGAAATTGAAGTGACCCATTTCAGAATTTAATTTTTTTGAGTTGTTATTTGATTTTTTTATCTTTAATTTCTCTTTGCTTAATGAAAAACTAGTATAATCGACGTGGTTTGCTGGTAAAACTTAACGAGTATAAATAAAACCCAAAAGTTCAACTTCAAAATCAAACTCTACCAAATGAGATTATTCTAGATATAGAACATAGAAACAAAAAAAATGAAGAAAAGAAAGAAGGGATCGATTTTGGGAGAAGAAGAAGAAGAAGAAGACCCTTTTGCTCCTCATGTCCAACGTGGCAAGTTAACTGGCCACGGTAGCTAACCAATTAGGCTTGTAACGGAAAATATTAATAGGTGATTGAATTGTCATTTTTCGATAACGTAAGTAATTGATTTGTTTTTTTTTGAAAGTGAGTGACTGAATTAAAAATTGAGTACTTGAATTGAAAATTGAGTGATTATTTTATCATTGATATCAAAGCTGAGTGACTGTTGATATAATGTTGTTTTTGAAAACTAATTACGTAAATGTGTTGATACATAAAGATTTGGAAATTGTCTTTTGTAATATTTGCTTTTGGTAAGTGCGAATTGCTTGGCCTTTTCAACGGTTCTGATTTTACCAGAACCCCTACTAAATTGAATCATACCCCTTTGAAACACGTCAGCTAGAATTAATGAAGCCGACATAGTCACATTGCTTATTCGACTCACTAGGCGACCTGGTCTGTGGCCTATTCGACCACAAGAAGTAACTCAACAATTTCTTCCCCTTCTCCACGAACCGTCCACGAACCGGTTTACCTTAAAATTCTCCGATTCATCAAAACTTTACCATATCTCTTAGCCAAAGGTTGATACCCACACAACAACTCCCCTTTTTTATTGCTAAAAATCGAGTCATGAGTATCAGAAAACTAACTAACTCAAGAATAGAAGAAGTATTTGTTATTTAAGCATAGCATTACAAAGGTTTGTACATTAGTATTTATACAAGACTTAACTAAGCTCATATAGGTATAACTAATTTTAACAAAAAACTAACTCAACTAACTCAGTTGCAACTAATTCAGTTACTTAGTCTGCTAACATTCTCCTGCACTCTTCAGAAAAACTGCTTAATGACATCACATTGAGTTGTTCTTAAAAATGCTCAAACACCCCAACAGTTAATGGCTTAAGCTAAAACATCAGCAACTTGATCACTCCCTGGTACAAAATTCACTTGCAGCTGCCCACTGGTGATTTTGTCTCGAACAAAGTGAAGATCAATTTCAACATGTTTTACTTGAGCATGCATAACTGGATTTGCAACTAAACATACAGTGCTTGTATTGTCACACCAGATGGTTGGTACTTTAGCATGAACAACTTCAAGTTTAGCAAGTAATGATCGAAACCTAGTGAGTTCTGCAGTAGCATTGGCAAGGCTTCTATATTTTGCCTCTGTGGTAGAACGAGAAACCATAGATTACTTCTTAGATGACCAACCAATAAGATTAACTCCAAGATATATGCAATAACCAGAAGTATACTTTCTATCCTCCAGGGAACTTGCTCAATCAACATTTGAAAAACCTACTAGTGTGACTGTAGATGGTTGAAAACATAAGCCAAAGTCTAGAGTACCTTTAACATATCTTAAAACATGTTTAACAGCTGTCCAATGTACATCATATGGTGAGTGCATATATTGATTGATTTTATTTGCTACAAAAGCAATATCAGGCCTGGTCAAGCATAGTTACTGCAAGCCTCCTATAATCTTCCTATACAATGTTCCATCTGCCAACTGAGTTCTCATATGTGCAGACAGAGTAGGAGCACTCACTATTGGAGCAGGTACAAGTTTAGTAGCAGCCATTCATGCTCGTTTAAGGAGTTCTCGAGCATACTTTGTCTGAGACACATGCATGGCATCCTCCAATTGAGTAACCTCCAGTCTAAGGAAATAGCTTAAATGTCCAAGATCCTTGAGAGAAAATTTTTGATGAGGACAACTAAAAATCTCATCTATCTCAGCTTTGAGGGAGCCTGTTATCAAAATATCATCAACGTACACCAGCAAGATAAAACATCAAGAGGTAAACAGTTCATGGCAGGAGAGTCAGAAT
>CM076905.1:16887888-16976888 GCA_039519145.1 Kokia cookei
TGTGTAGCCTTCGTCAGTTAGTGCTTGCTGTAATGAGATGAAATGATAATCAAAATTGTGGAAGACGAGTGTGAATGAAATACAGAAGATAAACGGGTTTGAGCTATAAACTAAAAGGTCTGATGACTAAGTGTCATCGTGAGTAAATCAATCCTTTACGGATTAAAGGTTTGATGACTAAGTGTAGTTGTGAGTAAATGAATCCTTTGCGTTTTTAAAGGTTCGATGACTAAGTGTCATCGTGAGTATATGGATTATAAAAAAATAAAGTTGTAGATAACTATGTCATCGTGAGTATTAAATGAAATGAGTTCCAATGCGGAACAAGATTTGAATGACTTTGTGTCATCGTGAGTAACAAATGCGAGTGAAACCTACCCTAGATGTAAACAATGTTCCATTACGTTAATTAGATTTTTACAACTCTTGAAGTTTGTTAAATCTATTTAACTTTATGTACTTACTAAGCCTTAAAATGCTACCTGTGGATTTGCATTTGTTTTGTAGATTCATTTTTGCTGTTCGGAGATCGAATCATTTTGAAGAATCACACTATCCTGAAGTTGTTCGGTAGACTTTTACATCACTTGGTTAATATGGCATGTACTAGGATGATGTTACCTTTTCTTTATACAATGAGTTGTGAAAACTTTGTTATGTTTAATGAAACATTGGGTGTAGTTTTAAGTATCTTGTTAATGACATAAATCTTGTATTTGTGTTGTCTTGAATGCATAGTTAAAAGTTGTGCTTATATGAAAACAATGAACTTATTTTTGGTATAATTCTTGAGATTTAGCTTACTTGTTTCGGTAGAACCCATGTATGTTTCGGTAGAAGTGAAGGGTAGGAGAGAGGTTGTGCACTGACTAAGGATCGATAGTTAAATTATGAGTATCAGTAGTTGTATGTTGTGAAATTGATTTATTTGCATGCTTATATCGGTAGAAGTTACAGGATGGAAATTTAACTCTCTGGAGTTTTTGCATATATGGTAGTTGCATGACATGTATCGGTGGAAATTATACTTGTATCGGTAGAACTAGTATAGGTACCGTAGATATCTGTACTGTTTAAAATTGTTCATTGAATTGACTACTACCGATACTTGATCATCAGGTACCGGTAGAAGTCCCCTAAAATGTTGAAAATTTCATTTTTACCCTTGACAAAATAATGTTATGTTTAGATATCGTTTTAAATTGTGAGAAATTATTTTTGAATTGAGTAAAGATGTGAACAGACGGATATGTGTAAAAGATGAATAGTATAAAATGAATTAGAAGACACCAAAATCCTAACCGACGATAATCTTCGAGATTTGGGTATTCACAGTTTGATCTCTACAATGCATCGATAACATTTAAAGGTACATTGATACGATCTCGAGTTTGTGAAAGTATTCGAGTCGTAGTTGTGCCCGATCGTTAAATGGAGAAGTATCGTTCTGTGTTTGAGTTTGAAGGAATTCGGCTAAGTATGGATGTAGTTTGGCTAGGAATGAAACAAAGTAAGGCAAAGATGGAAAGTTATAGCGGATAAGTAAGCTTAAGGTCAAGAATGAACCAATACTATGGAGTATTGACTCGAGACTTATAAGACACTTAAGGTGATGGAAGGGTGATAGAAAGGACCTTGACCCACTACCCATGAAGAGATAGAAACCAAAGGTATCAAAGGTGAACGCTACACTCGATTTAAGAGTGATAAGTTCAAAAGAAACAAGGATGATGCCACTAGCAAGCTAGATAAGTCAACTTGAGTCTTAAACGAAATTGAGAGTTGAATAAACTCACTAAGATATCAAAATTCATCAAAGTATCAAAAAGGTCTACAATACAACTAAAGAGCTTCATATTTATAGCTCAATTACATGGCTAGCTGAATAGACACTTAGGGAACCGAATGGGCAGCATGTGTTCAGCTTAATGGAGCTGAAAACTTCCTTGAACCTTCTCTAGCATTGGTGATGCCATTAGACAATCCCTTGATGTTTCCAATTACCTTAAATTAAATGAAATTAAGTAAGGAGCTGAATTGAGCTGAATGGACTAGGCTAGATTCAGCCAAGAGGTGTGAAAGGCTTTTAAGGGGCTGCCTTGAATATTTGGAGAGTCTTGAACTTTAAATGCCAGCTTGGGACACTTCAACAGCCTTGGAGTGTGAACACACAAATTTGAATGGCCATGAGTGTGAAAGGAACCTCTAGCAAATGTGAAAGCACTTAAGCAACTAAATGGACAGCGTTGGGGAGACAAATCAGTAGCTTAATGGCTCTTGGTATACATGAGGAGGTGCTTGGAGTATTTCAATCAACATCACACCATATTCAAACCATTCATACATGTACCTGAAATATATTAATCAGCTAATTGCAAGTACCTGTAACACATTAATCAGTTAATTAATTTCGGCTAGGACATATTAATTCAAACATGAAATTAATTTGTCTCAAACTTAGACACCTTAAAAACAACTATTAAATATGTATCAAAATAAGACACATTAAAAACAACTATTAAATATATATCAAACTAAGACACATTAAAACCCTATTTAATAAAAATGTCCAGATTATGACACATTTAATAACTTAAACTAAAAAACTAAATTAACTAAAACAAATTAAATATTTATTCCAGCAAAATAATGCTAAGTTAAAAACGAGCTGAAGTGGAGTTCAATGAGCTAGATGAACTTGTAAGAGGTTGCAAGGCCGACTTAGTTGACTTGTCCAAGATTGATTGAGAAGCCTTGCAATGGTTTCTCCCCACGTTCGATCAATTAGAGTCGAAATAGCCTCCTTGAAACGTTTGGCTCGTGCTCGACTTATAGGTTCTAAGGGCAGCTCCAAAAGTTCCTTGTTAGCACTTGGTGAGTCTCGGACCGTGGCCGTATCATTCCCCCCACTTCAAAGTAATTTGTCCCCAAATCATCGCCTACATCATAGGGGGATAAGTCAGACACGTTAAAGCTTGCGCTGATGTTATACTCACCTGGAAGGTCGAGCTTATAAGAGTTCTTGTTGATCTATTCTAGCACTTGGAATGGACCATCTCCTCTCGGTAATAATTTGGACCTTCATTGGGCTAGGAAACACTCCTTTCTCATGTGAACCCAAACCCAATCTCTGGGTTCGAACACAACACGTTTCCGTCCCTTATTTGCCTTGTGCATGTAGCTTTCGGTTCTAGCCTCAATATTGGCTATCACTTTTTGATGTAGCTGCTACACGTACTCAACCTTCCGCTTAGCATCTACATGAATAAGCTGATCATTAGGCAAAGGAACTAAGTCTAATGGAGTCAAGGGATTAAAACCATAGACAATTTCAAAATGTGAGTGTTTGGTTGCCAAATGAATGGATCTATTGTAAGCGAACTCGATGTGCGGCAAACACTCCTCCCACGACTTTAGATTTTTTCGGATAATAGCTCGCAACAAGGTTGACAAAACATGATTCACCAACTCCGTCTGGCCATCCATTTTGGGGTGACAAGTTGTTAAGAACAGTAGCTTCTTTCCAAGCTTTCCCCACAACGACCTCCAGAAACGACTAAGAAATTTCGTGTCTCGGTCAGATACGATGGTTCTCGGAATGCCATGCAATCAAACGATTTCCCTAAAGAATAAATTGGAAATATGGATAGCATCGTCAGTTTTTATGCAAGCTATAAAATGAGACATCTTAGAAAATCTATCTACAACAACAAAAATCGAATCCTTTCCAGTTTTAGTTCCAGGTAATCTAAGGACAAAGTCCATGGAAATGTCGACCTAAGGCTCTTCGGGTATTAGTAGTGGCGTGTATAGCCCATACGGCTTGATATTTGATTTTTCTTTCTTGCATGTCACGCATCGAGCACAAACTCTCTCGACATCCTTTTTCATCCTTGGCCAAAAAAATCTCTTGAAGCATTGCCAAGGTTTTCCCTACGCCAAAATGGCCCATGAGACCCCCACTATGTGCCTCGTTTACCAAAAAGTCCCGAATGGAACTTTGTAGAATGCAAAGCTTGCCTTCTCTAAAGAGGAAGCCTTCGTACCTAAAGAACTTGTCAACAGTAACATTTTCACAAGAAGCATACAACTCACCAAAATTAGCATCAGAAGCATAAAATTCTTTCAAAAATGCAAATCCAAGCAATTTGGAATCTAAGTAAGACAAAAGAGTATACCTCCTCGAAAGTGCATCAGCAACGATATTTTCCTTACCTTTCTTATATTTTATGTTAGAATTGGGTGACTAGAATTCCTGTTAAATTAAAATATAGTGGAAAATAAAATAAAAGTAAAGTCCAAATAAACTAGACTTCTTTTATTTTATTTTAATTAGAATAAGTCATCTATTTTATTTTAATTAGAATAAGGTGTTTCAACCTTACTACGTTACTTTTATTAGTTGTTAATTAGAATAAGTTTTTTCAACCTATATTATGCGTAGTCATATCCTTTTATAATCATTCGATTTTCGACATTAGTGAATCTTCTTCCCCTCTGCCCGTGGTTTTTTCCCGAAAGGGTTTCCACGTAAAATCTATGTGTTCTTTTTTTATGTTTTCTTTGCGATATTTCTTTATTATCGACATTTAATTTTATCAAATTTGTATCAGAGTTTTTCGGGTTACTAGTCTCGATCACGATAATGGAGACATTAAAGTATGATATTCCGCTGTTGGATTGCAACACCAGATTCGCGTTGTGGCAAGTAAAGATGCAAGCAGTTCTTGTGCAGATGGATTTGGAGGATGCCTTGTTAGGGTTAGATAAGATGCCTTTGAATTTGACAAATAAAGAGAAGAAGCGTAAAGATCGAAGACTTTGACGCAATTACAGCTGCATCTGTCGAATGAAATTCTACAAGATGTGTTAAAGGAGAAGACTTCTGCAGCATTATGGGCAAAATTACAGCAGTTATGTATGTCGAAAACTCTAATCAGTAAATTGCATATGAAGCAGCGTTTGTATTCTCATCGTTTGGAAGAAGGTGCATCTGTGCACGAACACTTAAATGTGTTTAAAGAAATTATCTCGAATTTGGAGGCCATGGAGGTTCAGTATGATAAAGAGGATTTAGGGTTAATTTTCCTTTGTTCATTGCCACCGTCGTATTCAACCTTCAGAGATACAATTTTGTAAAGCCGTTAATCTCTCACTGTTGATGAAGTCTATGCTTTCTTAGCCTCCTATGACAAGATGAAGCATCTTGTGGTTGGATCTAACTCTCATGGAGAGGGTCTCATTGTTCGTGGAAGACAAGATCGAAACAGTGATGATAATCGTGGGAGGACATAGGAACGAAATCCCTACAGTAAATCTAAAGGTAGATTGAGATCTTCAAACAGAGATAAAACTAGTAACTTCTGCAAGAAAAAAGGGCACATTAAGAAAGAGTGCTACAAGTTACAAAATAAGATCAAAAGGGATGCAGAGAATCAAAAGGGAAAACAACCAGAACAATCCGGTGAAGCTGATGTAGTAGAAGACTATAGTGATGGTGAACTCCTATCTGCTTCTATTGACAATTCTAAAGTGAGCGAGGAGTGGATCCTCGATTCTGGTTGCACCTTCCATATCAGTCCCAATCGAGATTGTCTACAACATATAAAGGTGTTATTTTGATGGGAAATAATGCTTCATGTAAAATCGCAGGTGTTGGCACAATCAAAATAAAGATGTTTGATGGGGTCGTTAGAACTCTCAGTGACGTGCGACATGTACCAAAATTGAAAAGAAATTTGATTTCGTTGAGTACTCTTGATTCAAAAGGACTTAGGTACATAGCTGAAAGTGGGGTTCTAAAGATTAGTAAGGGTTCCCTTGTTGTGATGAAAGGGCAGAGAAAGACTTCCAAATTATATGTTTTGCAAGGTTCAACTATTTCTGGTGATGTTGCAGTCGCTTCCTCTTCCTTGTCAGATGATGATATTACTAGACTATGGCATATGCGTCTAGGACATATGAGTGAAAACGGCATGGCAGAATTGAGTAAAAGAGGACTTCTTGATGGTTTAGGCATTAGCAAACTAAAGTTCTGTGAGCATTGCGTTTTTGGGAAGCAAAAGAGAGTTCGATTCACCAGAGGAATCCATAACACGAAGGGAATATTAGATTATATTCATTCTGATCTTTGGGGACCATCTAGAGTGCCTTCGAGAGGTGGAGTTAATTATATGCTAACTCTTATTGATGATTTTTCTAGAAAAGTTTGGGCATTCTTTTTGAAGCAGAAAAGCGATGTGTTTTCCGCATTCAAGTCTTGGAAAACTATGGTTGAAAAATAGATAGGAAAACAGATAAAACACCTCCGTACAGATAATGGCTTGGAGTTTTGTTCTGATGAGTTTAATGAATTGTGCAAATCAAAAGGGATCATGAGACATTTGACAGTTCGTCATACTCCACAGCAAAACGGCGTTGTAGAATGAATGAACAGAATAATCGTGGAGAAGGTTCGATGTATGTTGTCGAATGCAAATTTACTAAAGTCGTTTTAGGTTGAAGCAATCTCTAATGCATGTTTCTTGATCAACTGATCTCCATCCATTGCCATTGAGAAAAAGACTCCACAAGAGATATGGTCTGGTAAACTTGCTGATTATTCTAATATAAAGAATTTTGGGTGTCCTGCTTATGCTCATGTTGATAATGGAAAATTGGAACCAATATCCATTAAATGTGTTTTTCTTGGTTTTAAAGCTGGTGTAAAAGGGTATAAGTTATGGTGTCCTAAAAATAGAAAAGTTGTGATTAGCAGAGATGTTGTTTTTGATGAAACTACTATGTTACCTAACTTATTTCTTAAAGACTCTTCCAGTAAAGAACAACAAAAGCAAGTGGAGTTTCAAATTGATCCAATATCTACAACAGAGTCAACTTCTCAAGTTAGTACAAAAGTTCAGAATAGAGTCACTTCATCACCATAATATTCTATTGCCAAAAATAGACCTAGAAGAGAAATTAAACCTCCGAAGAGGTACGCTGAGGCTGATCTAGTAGCTTATGCTTTAAACGTGACTGAAGATATTGATGTTCGGTATCATTTTGTACGTGATATTATTACTCGTGGAGATGTTGTTGTGAGCAAAGTTAGTACTCATGAAAATCCTGCAGATATGATGACTAAGTCACTTCCCATAACCAAGTTTGAGTATTGCATGGACTTGGTTGGTGTTCATTATTGAAGAATACCCCTCAAGGGGTTTTGTGGAAGAGGTGGAGAACTTGTTCGTTGAGTGTTCTTGTTCGTAGAGAATTCTTGTCAAGGTGGAGATTGTTAGAATTTGGTGACTAGAATTCTTGTTAAAATAAAATATAGTGGTAAAATAAAATAAAAGTAAAGTCCAAAAAAACTAGACTTCTTTTATTTTATTTCAATTAGAATAAGTCATCTATTTTATTTTAATTAGAATAAGGTGTTTCAACCTTACTACGTTACTTCTATTAGTTGTTAATTGGAATAAGATTTTTCAACCTATAAATAAGCGTAGTAATCTCCTCTTGTAATCATTCGATTTTCGACATTAGTGAATCTTCTTCCCCTCTGCCCGTTGTTTTTTCTCGAAAGAGTTTCCACGTAAAATCTATGTGTTCTTTTTTATGTTTTCTTTGCAATATTTCTTTATTGTCGGCATTTAATTTTGTCATTTTATAACATAAGGAAAAGATTCTAAATACTCTACCCACTTGGCATGGTGCTTATTTAGCTTGTTTTGGCCCTTGAGGTGCTTCAACGCCTCATGATCCGAGTGAATTACAAACTCCTTGGGCCACAAGTAGTGTTGCCAAGTCTTAAGGCTCGAATGAGTGCATACATCTCCTTGTCGTAGATCGGGTAGTTCAAAGCGGCTCCATTTAGTTTCTCACTAAAGTATGCAATGGGCCTCCCATCTTGAGTTAGAACGGCTCTGATTCCTATACTTGAGGCATCACATTCAATTTCAAATGTTTTAGAAAAGTTAGGCAAAACAAGCAAAGGTGCATTAGTAAGACAATCTTTAATGAAGTTAAAGGCTTTCTCTTGTTCTTCGTTCCATTGAAAGGCTGAATTCTTCTTGATCACACTTGTCAAAGGTGCAGCCAAGGTGCTGAAATTTGGTACGAAATGCCTATAGAAGCTTGCCAAGCCATGGAAGCTCCTCACTTGGCTTATGCTTGTCGGTCTAGGCCAATCTCGGATTGCCTTAACTTTTTCTTGGTCCACCTTGAGTCCTTCTGAACTATTCACAAAACCTAAGAAGACAACTTTGTTAGTACAGAACCTGCATTTCTTAAGGTTTGCATACAAGGTCTCCTTTCGAAGAACCTCCAAAACAGATTTAAGATGCAACACATGTTCATCCAAAGTCTTACTATAAACAATGATATCATCAAAATACACAACGCAAAACTAACCAATAAAGGCCCGCAAAACATAATTCATAAGGCGCATAAATGTACTAGGTGCATTGGTTAGGCCAAATGGCATGACCAACCATTCATACAAATCGTATTTAGTTTTAAAAGCGGTCTTCCATTCGTCACCTTCACGCATCCGAATCTGGTGATATCCGCTTTTAAGATCAATTTTAGAAAATAAATTAGCACCACTCAACTCATCAAGCATGTCATCTAAACGTGGTATAGGATGCCTATACTTGATTGTTATTTTGTTCACACACATACGCCAAGTTTCGTCCTTCTTTGGCACCTACAATACAGGCACGACGTACGGGCTAAGGCTTTCGCGGATATAACCCTTTTCCATAAGTTCGTTAACTTGTCTTTATAACTCTTTGGTTTCCTCAGGATTGCTCCGGTAAGCTGGCCGATTAGGAATGACGGCTCCAAGAACAAAATTGATTTGGTGCTCAATCCCTCGGATGGGTTGCAACCCGCTAGGGACTTCTTTCGGGAAGACATCATTGAAGTCCTGCAAAAGAGACACAACAGAAGAAGGGAGATTTTCAACCAAGTCATTAGTATTCAAAAAGTTTTCCTTGTACATAAGCAAAAATATTGGCTGTTTCATCAAGTAGGATTTTCGAAACTCCCTCTCTTTTGCATAAAGGTTTAATTTTTCTATCTCTTTTCCTTTCTTTTCATCTTTTTCTTTTCTCTCTTTCTTTTCACTTTCTTTGCTCTTTTCTCTCATTTTTCCTTTCTTTTTTTCAATTTTCTTTTCTTTTTCATTCTCACTCTTCTCTTTTTCCCTTGCTTGTTCAACAGAATTTTTCAATTTAATTTGGTCTTCATATACTTGTTTTGGCATCAAGGGAGCGAAAGTTACATTTTTTCCTAAATGTTTGAAAGTATACCGGTTGGTATAGCCATCATGAATAACTCGCCTATCAAATTGCCATGGTTGTCCTAACAGCAAGTGTCCTGCATGCATGGATGGGAACCACATCACATAGGACTTCATCCGTATACTTTCCAATCAAAAATGCCACGAGCACTTGTTTGGTCACATTCAACTCGCCACCATCATTAAGACATTGAAGCTTGTAGGGATGTGGGTGCTTAGTTGTTGGCAATCCCAATTTTTCCACCATCAAAGTGCTGGCCACATTGGAGCTACTCCCACCATCAATAATAACGCAGCACACTTTACCTTGTACTTGGCATCGAGTATGAAAGATATTTTCTCTTTGCTGCTCGTTCTCCACACTTTGAAGACTTAGGCTTCTTTTGATGACAAGGATTTCGCCATCAACAGCATACTCTAATTCCTCCTCTTCATCGGTGATGGCATCGAGTTCATCTCCATTCTCCTCCTCCGACTCAATCTCTCCGTTTGCATGAACCACCATGTTACTTCAGTTAGGACATTAGCTGGCGATATGCCCCCTCCCGAGGCATTTATAACATTTTATGTCCCTTGATCGATTAGGAAATGATTCGGCCTTACCTTTGCTAGATTCATCCATAGGTTTGTTCGACTTTGCTGGCACCACTTGCTCCTTGGCACGGCTTGGTGGATCTTTCTTGCTAGTGCCTTGGCCCAATTTTGAGGCATTGGGGTTGGAATAGCCTCGAACAGAACCTTTGCGCTTAAGTTGCTTCTCCACCTTGATGGCCATGTGCACCATGTCAGTTACTTCAACGTAGTGTTGAAGTTCCACAATGTTGGTGATATCTCGGTTGAGTCCGGCTAAAAATCTGGCCATGGTTGCCTCTTGATCTTCTTTCACATCCACACGTATCATGGCAATCTCCATTTCTTTAAAATAATCTTCCACGCTCCTGGTACCTTGAGTAAGGTTTGGAGCTTTTGGTAAAGCTCTCGGTGATAGTAGGATGGAATGAAGCACCTACGTATCACAACCTTCATTTCGACCTAAGTGCATATTGGTCGTTCATCGTTCCTTCTCCGACTTGTAGTTAATTGATCCCACCAGATCATGGCATGGTCAGAAAACTCGATTGCTGCAAACTTCACTTTCTTAGTTTCCGAGTAATTGTGGCACTCGAAAACCAATTCAATCTTCTTCTCCCATTCAAGGTACGCCTCTGGATCCGATCAACCTTGGAATGGTGGAATGGATAACTTTATATTCTTCAAATCATCATCCACTCGTTCTCGCTCTCGAGGACCTCGGTTTCTTTGGCCTCTTCGCCTTTTGCTTTGATTCAATGCTTGGTCACTCTCCACATCGCTTGGCTCATATAGATCATTTTGATTGAACCTTGGATGGCCTCGCTCCCTTCATGGACTTTGGGGAGTTCTCCCTCGCTAGCCCCTCTCTTCGACTCTTTCCAATCGTTATTGTAAGGACTCTAGCTTTCGATCAAACATGCGCTCCATCTCACACATAAGGGCTTGGAGCGTTAAATCTGGTACTCTTCCACCAACCGTGTTTCTTTCCAGGCTTCGAGACATGATATTTTTTTAATCCTCACCACAAATTCTCACAATTAACTCGCAAAGAAAAGAATAGATGACACTTCACTCGTGTTTGTACTCAATATTTTGGCTTTTTCTACTCTTTAATGAGCTCACCGCTCTCATGCCTTTTACCACTCAATTCTTCTCTCAAAGTTCGTAAAATAACTCGTTTAGACTTATAAGCTAGTCTAGGGTCGACTTCAAAGGGGTGCAAAGGTAGATGATGTCTTTGGTAATAGGTAGGTTGAAAGAAAAAGAATGGGTTTTTTTTTTTGCTTGAAGTGTGGCAGAATGGGTTGTACAAGAAATTTCTTAAAATCGGGAAAATAATCTCTATCATAAACTAGCTTTCTTTTTTTTTTATACTTTCGAAACTCTTATTTTTTTAATATTTCAAAATTTGCAATGGTAATATGCTATTTATATTTTTTTTCACGAATTTTTTCTTTTTTTTCTTTTTTTTAGGAACTTACTCCGAGAATGCTCGAACGTTCGTGCTCCTCTATTTTAGCTAGCTCTGATACCAAATGATACGATCTCGAGTTTTGTGAAAGTATTCGAGTCGTAGTTGTGCCTGATTGTTAAATGGAGAAGTATCGTTTTGAGTTTGAGTTTGAAGGAATTCGACTAAGTATGGATGTTGTTTGGCTAGGAATGAAATGAAGTAAGGTAAAGATGGAAAGTTATAGTGGATAAGTAAGCTTAAGGTTAAGAATGAACCAATACTATGGAGTATTGACCCGAGACTTATAAGACACTTAAGATAATGGAAGGATGATAGAAAGGACCTTGACCCACTACCTGTGAAGAGATAGGAACCAAAGGTATCAAAGGTGAATGCCACACTCGATTTAAGAGTGATAAGTTCAAAGAAACAAGGATGACACCACTAGCAAGCTAGATAATTCAACTTGAGTCTTAAACGAAAATTGAGAGTTGAATAAACTCACTAAGATATCAAAATTCATCAAAGTATCAAAAAGGTCTGCAATACAACTAAATAGCTTCATATTTATAGCTCAATTACATGGCTAGCTGAATAGACACTTAGGGAACCGAATGGGCAGCATGTGTTCAGCTTAATGGAGCTGAAAACTTCCTTGAACCTTCTCTAACATTGGTGATACCATTAGACAAGTCCCTTGATGTTTCCAATTAGCTTAAATTAAATGAAATTAAGTAAGGAGCTGAATGGAGCTCAATGGACTAGACTAGATTCAGCCAAGAGGTGTAAAAGGCTTTTAAGGGGCTGCCTTGAATATTTGGAGAGTCTTGGACTTTAAATGGCAGTTTGGGACACTTCAACAGCCTTGAAGTGTGAACACACAAATTTGAACAGCCATGAGTGTGAAAGGAACCTCCAACAAATGTGAAAGCACTTAAGCAATTAAATGGATAGCTTTGGGGAGACAAATCAGCAATTGAATGGCTCTTTGCATACACGAAAAGGTGCTTGGAGTATTTCAATCAACAACACACCATATTCAAGCCATCCATACATGTACCTGGAATATATTAATCAGCTAATTGCATGTACTTGGAACACATTAATCAGCTAATTAATTTTGGCTAGGACATATTAATTCAAACATGAAATTAATTTGTCTCAAACTTAGACACCTTAAAAACAACTATTAAATATGTATCAAAATAAGACACATTAAAAACAACTATTAAATATGTTTCAAACTAAGACACATTAAAACCTTATTTAATAAAAATGTCCAGATTATGACACATTTAATAACTTAAACTAAATAACTAAATTAACTAAAACAAATTAAATATTTATTCCAGCAAAATAATGCTAAGTTAAAAATTTGCTAAAGTTGAGTTAAATGAGCTACGAATGAGCTAGATGAACTTGTAAGAGGTTGCAAGGCTGACTTAGTTAACTTGTCCAAGATTGATCGATAAGCCTCGCAACGATTTCTCCCCACACTCGATCAATTAGAGCTGAAACAGCCTCTTTGAAACGTTTGGCTCGTGCTCGAGTTATAGGTCCTAAGGGCAGCTCTAAAGGTTCCTTGTTAGCACTTGGTGAGTCTCGGACCGTGGCCGTATCATGCATGATGGCAATATTTTCAGACATGATCGAGGACTCAATAAAGGTATTTATGGATGATTTTTTTGTTTATGGAAATACTTTTGATAAAAGAGCTGACAACTTGGCCAGAGTTTTAAAACGATGTGAGGACATAAATCTAATGCTGAATTGGGAGAAATGCCACTTCATGGAATGAAATGCATTCTTCTAAGCCATCTCATTTCTAGTCAGGGCATTGATGTTGATAAAGCGAAGGTTGAAATTATTGAGAAGTTGCCCCAACGAACTAATGTAAAGGGTATTCGAAGTTTTCTCGGACACATAAGTTTTTATCAAAGATTTATTCGAGACTTCTCCAAAATTGCTAAATGCCTCTGCTCTTTGTTGGAGCAAAATAAAAATTTCCTGTTTGATGATGCATGTGTGGATTCATTTATGCAAATAAAGAAGTAGTTTTGCAGTGTGAATGCATTTATGCATGTGTGAAGGCACCCATTGTCGTTGCACCAAATTGGTCGCAACCATTTGAAGTAATGTGTGATGCAAGTGATTTTGCAATGGGTGCAGTATTAGGACAACGCAAGGAGAGAGTATTCACGCTATATATTATGCCAGCAGGACTCTCACAGAAGCTCAAATTAATTACACAACCACAGAGAAAGAGTTGTTGGCTGTAGTCTATGCTTTCGACTAATTTTGATCATATCTTTTTGACGCAAAGGTTACTATATTCATTGATCATTTCGCGTTGAGATACCTCTTTGCAAAGAAAGATGCTAAACCAAGATTGATACGATGGATCCTATTACTTCAAGAGCTTGATATAGGGATAAAGGATCGTAAGGGGTCAAAAAACCAAGTGGCAGATCACCTGTCTCGTCTGGAAGTAGGTAGTGAAGAAAGAAATACATTTTAAATTGTCAACGTATTTCCTGAAGAGAAGCTGTTTGCTGTCGATGCAACCCCATGGTATGCATATACGGTCAATTGCTTGGTATGTGGAAGGTTATCTTTGGGCGCAACAGGCCACAATAAAGAAAGGTTTCTTCGCAACATCAAGAAATATTACTAGAATGAGCCATACCTATTCACGGTATGCAATGACAATATAATTTGGCGTTGTGTTCCAGAAGAAGAAATGCTTTCAATCCTGAAGAATTGTAATGATGCCCCTTATGGAGGTCATTTTGGTGGCATAAGAACTGCTGTAAAGGTTCTTCAGTCAAGATTTTATTAGCCCTCATCATTTAAAGACACCTACAACTTTGTGCACCAATGTGATAAATGTCAGCACACCGGATCAATATCTCGACGTAATGAGATGTTACAGTAGCCAATCATGGAAGTTGAACTCTTTGACGTTTGGGGTATGGGCTTCATGAGACCATTTCCAAATTCTTTTGGAAATATTTATATCCTAGTTGCTGTTGACTATGTATCAAAGTGGGTGAAGGCCATTGCAGTCCCAAAAGATGATACAAGGACAATGCTGAAGTTTTTCCACAAGCATATCCTTACTCGCTTTGGCATGCCTAAGGCATTGATCAGTGATTGAGGCACGCACTTCCACTGCAATTAGGTAGTAGTCGCACTGAAGTAGTATAGAGTTCACTATAGAATGTAAACCACATATCATCCACAAACTAACGGGCAAGCTGAAGTCTCCAATCAACAGATCAAAAATATTATCGAGAAGGTGGTGAATCCATCGAGGAAAGATTGGTCTACTAGACTTAATGATACATTGTGGCCATTACGAACAGTGTACAAAACCGTACATGGGATGTCGCCATATCAGCTTGTCTTTGGTAAAGCATGTCACTTTCCTGAGTAATTGGAACATAAAGCAATGTGGGCAATCAAGAAAATGAACATGGATTACGATACTGCTGGGAATAAAAGGTTGTTAGACATCACCGAACTTTAGGAAATTAGCCGCAATGCCTATGAAAATGCCGCAATCTATAAGGAAAGGACTATGCGATGAAACTACAAATTTATTTTGCAATGACAATTTACTGTAAGACAACAGGTGCTATTATTTAGTTCTCGACTAAAATTGCACCCAGGTAAATTGTGCTCACATTGGTTTGGACCATTTGAAGTTGTCGAACCATTTCCTCATGGTGCAATCACAATTAAAGATATACATGATGGGCACCAATTTAAAGTGAATGGACAATGACTAAAGCATTATCTTGGCCATGATAATCACAAAAAGAAGGAGACCATTAATTTGGTCACATTTTTATAACCTTTCTTTACATTTTTACTATGTAATTTTAGTTTATTTGGTTTTGGTTTCAATTTATCTTCCTTAGTATTTTTGCAAGAATAAAGCTGTTTCTTTTGTTGACGCATGAAAAACTGCTTGTTGACACATTTTATCTATTGACTCACCAGAAAATCGAAGCATATCAACAAACAAAACATGACATTACATCCCTTATACCCCAACCGTTAGATCGGTTTGAAAAAGTGTAATCCGAGTGGATGCATTTATTAATTACAGACCTACTATCCTCTCTCTACAATGTAAACAAACACACCTCTCATCTACTCTTTTCATTCCCTATAAAGCAATCCTTTGTGTGTCGACTGTGTTATCTAGAAAAAACCTCCATTGTTATTCAAACTTTTCTTCAAAGCTCTCACATTTTCTACTCTTTACTACCTCTACTACCAACAAAAATGGCCAGAACTCGAGGCGATAAGACACCATCAAAGTCTGTTGCAAAATCTTCCTCCATTGCTGTGGTACGTGAAACAGAGCATCACCCATCAAGATAAACTGTGGTGTTCCTTACCAAGGTAGCAAAGGATCATTCCAAGATAATATGCTGAAACGGAGCTACTATCCTGAGCAAGGTTTTCAGCTGTCCAAGCAATAGGACCTTGGAAAGCAAGTAAATAAAACCATCACAAAAATGGGTTGGGAAAATTTCTACAATCATCCTGGGGGCTACTCACCGTCTCTGGTATAAGGGTTTTACGGTAACCTTACTGACAAAGGGCAAGAGTTCGTATTTGTTCGTGGGGTGTCTGGGGTGCCCCCCACATATGATCTATACAACATCACAGTGGAAGAGGACGAACATATGGACGTTCCTTAAGGAACTCACAGAGGAAGGGGCTGATATCCTGATACCTCTGCATTGAGGGAGCTGTGTGGATGGGCTCCAATCCAAACAATTACACCATGCACTAACGATTTTTGACATTACAGAGTAAGGTCTAGTTTCATTTTATTAATTTTCGCCTCATGCCTTCCATCCACAACATGACTGTAACTTTGGATCAGATGTGTCTAATACATTCGATCATAAAGGGGAGAAAAGTTTATGTGGTGAAATTTTGCACCAAGAAATTATGGATTGTACTACTAGACAGACTGGTATTTTGGTGTTTCCCTCATTGATCATGCAGTTTTACAACGGGGAGGGATGCCTCATGTGGGAGAGGAAACTTTAGATAACAAGGGACCCATCAATGACGCCTCCATCGAGCGCATGACTCGTTGTGAAGGAGGCTAGGGCCAAAAAAAAAGGCAAGGCAAAAGTGGAAGAAAAGAAAACTACAGTCACCACAGATCCATCTTTATGGTGTAAGGTCAAGGAGGTAGAGAAGATCATTGACTCCAGCAACATTAGGCAGATAAAACTTGTCGCCACTGTGGAGGATATGGAGAGGTCTCAAAACTTATTCTATGCCTACACCAGGGCATGGAATAGTGCCGTTGTGACCACACTGCGATGTATGAGCAAGGCACCTCTACTAGAATTCCCTATTTTCCCTCCAATCATCAGAGAAGTCGAGCCTTCAATTGAAGAGGCTGAATCTAGAGGACAAGACCAATCGGTGGCATCCCCGCAAATGGTTTATATTTTCAATGATGAAAGTGAGATGGATTTGAAGGAAGTAGAAGATCGTCTCAGGAACATTGCAAGCCTATTTAAGGATGATTTTTCTACCAGCCCAGAGGCCATTGTGGTTGAGAAAGAGACCCATGCTGATGAAGGGAACACGTCAGTGGAACATGTGGAGACAGAGGAAGAAATTGAATAAGGAAAGGAGGAAGAAAGAAAGGAAAGAACTGATGTCGAGGAAAATTTGACTGAGGAATTTGTCCTCGCACTTATAGTTGTGGGTGCATCATCTGATGATTTGGTGCCACCTAAAGCGAGTCAGGTGAAGGGTGTGACTACCAGTAATGTGGATTACAATCCTCTAGCCATAGTGGTTTATACTGCACAATTGTAGAAATCCACCCATCTGATGTCACGATCGATAATGCTGGGGCACAAGCCAATGCTGAGGAGCAATCCGAAGATCCGGCTAAGCCGAAAGAACGAAAGAGAAAGCGCACCAAAGACAAGAAGAGTCGTAAGGAGGAGCGGAAGCGCAAGAAGAAGAAGACCAATGCAGCCACATCTTTGGCTGCAACAAATTGAGTTAGCTTTTATTTCATTTCTTAGTTTTAGTTTTCATGCATATCATGTTGGTGTAGTGTAATTGTCACCACATTTCATTTGTCATTGCATTTTTATTGTCATTGCATCTACATTGTCATTACATTTACATATATCATTGTAAATTAATGTCAGTGCATTGGGGACAATGTAAACTTTAAGTTTGGGGGGAATGTATATGGGCTAGAAATGCAAATGCACCCACATTTTTAAAAAAATTTGTCCTTTTGATTTTAAAGAAGCATGCAAGGTTATTGAAAATGTGCTTGAAATTTTTTTCATTTGATGCTTAATTCTTGAATCTAATGAATGAGTTGGATGAATTTGATTGAATGTGTATCTTTAATTTTTGGATGAATGATTTAGATTGCATTAGTAATGGATGAATAGTATCATTATTTGAATCTTGAATCAATTTACCATTTACAGCTGCTTGTAATAACTATAGTTATAAATAAAATAAAATAAAACACTCTAATGTGGGTGTATTGTGAACTGTCAAGGAGGAACACTCCGATGCAAGTGTTAGAAAAAGTAATCTAGCCAAAGGTTGTCACTGCAAGAGTGTTTGTCAGCGTAATTACATACTTCCTAGGGGTTTGTTGCACCCCATCGTTACTTCTCAAGAATAAGAGAATAGTAATGCAACGACATCCCTCAATCACATAAAAAAAAAGAAAAATATATGTATATATTATTGTACAATAAATGTTGTTTTAGGAGAAAGCATTTAAGATTTAAAGTATGATGCTAGCATTGGTGAAATTGCAATTTTTATTATTCATACCCATAAATTGTCGGCGCAATATTCTGTCATTTGAATGTAATTCATGCATTAGGATTTCAGATTATTCAAGTTGCTAGAATAATCATTATCTTGATAAAATTTTTGCTATAATCTTACAAGTTTTTGTTTACTTGAGAGTAAAAACTAAAGTTTAGGAGTGTGATAGCATCGGAAAAAACCATTGATTTCTCCTTACTTATGGTATAATTTGTTCCCATTTGATTATCTTTAACATACATTTTTTGTATTTTTAATTTAGTTATGCATTTTCTAACTTAATGAAGCTCAACCTAATTTCCTTTAAATTTATCATGTTTTTGATACTGATGTCGTTGCCTTAGTGATACGAAACGAATGCGAAAGAGGATTGTAAAGTTGTCAAGTCACAGATCTACCCTTAAGCTCTAGTCAAAAGTAATCTGAAACGAAAACAAATAAAACATATTAGCTGACAAGAAGAATAATCAAACGAAAATTAAAACACAAGAAAGACGAATGGCTGGTAAAGGGTCCAATAGAGAACGAAATTAGGGTTTCTTGGATGAAAGAAACCATCCTTGGACCTCAAGAAAACGTCTCAACCAGATTTGAAAATAAAAACACAACAGATTCGTTAGAAGTGATTTAAAAGATGAAAGCAATTTGTTTAGGCAAGAACGTTTGAAACAACAAGAAAAGATTAAATCTCCTAATTTTTGATGTGTTCCTTTATGGATCAAGGTAGGAGAACGTCCCTCTTGAAGCAATTTCAACCTAGAATGAAAACAACTAAATCAGTAACCCTAAACAGTAAAAAGTAAACTAGATCAAACTAGAACGATAGATTAAAGATAAAAAAGAGAAGATAACGTCCTAAGGAGCCTTGGAAACAATAAGAAACCACAACTCCCTTCAAAGGCTCTAATTTCCCCTCCAATAAAGAGATCTTGGCAAGAAAAAGCTAGAAGATGATTCCCACAATCTGAAAGATTGTTAAAACAACTTCTATAAAAAACTCAAGAGCAATTCTTGAAGAAAAACGCAAAGGGAATTATTATTAACTCAAATAATCAAAATCCAGTGTTTTGTTTACAATTCCAAGACCTATATATATAGGCAAGCTAAATAAATCTAAATAAAACTATTAATTAAAGTAGAACTCTAACTAATCTAAACAAGAAACTTTCTTGTTGACATAAACCTCCTAAAAACTTAAACTACTTAGTAATTATTTAAAAATTCGGAATAAAAAATAAAAATAAAATAATAAGAGCTGATAATACAATATTGAGCTCATATTTAATAAAAATTAAACCTAAAACCCGACCTAATATGATTTAAACTCGAATTAAAAGCCCGAAACTCGTAATTTCCGTCATAATCACGTCCAGAAATTCTGCTTGCGCAGTCTTTATTAAAATGATCATAACTTGAGCTCCCAAACTTGAAATCGAGTGATTCAAAGTGTGTTTCGAAGATAAGAGATTGATCTTCAAAATCCATGCAGACATCTCAGCCCATAAATTCCTGTATCCCAACCAAAAAGTCGTCGCAAGCCTACTGATTTCCCCAACTTGAAAATTGGCAGCTTCGGTTTCTTGGACCAAGATTTGAAATCTTGATTTTCTTGATTCTTGAAATTTTTTGGAATCAAAAATTTGGACCAAGATTCGATTTCTTGATTTTCTTGAAAACAAGAAAGTGAATCTTGATTTTCTTTTTCGGCCATGTGCGCATTTAGGGCCTTGGTAACAAAGTCTTGGATGGTCCTATTCAATCTTGCTCGAATTTGCTTGGCCTTCAACCTCGTTATTGGGCCTTGAGAAACTTTGATCCCATCACATTTATAAGCTTGAATTTGGGCCTTGCGACTCATATCATTCTCCACTTCCTCAAGAAGATTCGTCCTCGAATCTTTAGCTCTCTCCCACAAGTAAAAGTGTCGATTGCTGGTAGAGTAATGTAATTGGAAGTCCGCCAATTGATCTTTAAAATCCTGTAACAAGGAAACACCACTAAACAAATTCTAGTTATGGTTAGTTAAAACATAATCATTCCTCACTTTTGTATGGGTATCTTCTTGTTTTTCATTTTCTTCCTCTTAAGAACTCTCCAATTTTACCCCGTATGGATTTTCACTCACCAAATTTGGACCATCAAGTAGACTTTTATCATTCATGGTCTCTTTTCTCTCGGCCTTTTCACATATTTTTCCCTCATTTCCCATATCCCCCTCACAATTATTTTGAATATTCAATTCAATACAAGGCATCTCAGTAGGAGAACATGACATTTCTACTTCATCTATAGATTCAAGAGAAGATTTCTCATTATTTTCCTTTTCTGGTTCACAAAGTTTGCCATCACAACTAATCTTTTTTTCACAAGAGTAAGAGTCAACAAAAGGCACAAAGTCATACTTACTTTTTTCTCTAGTTGGATATTGGATTGGACATCGAGAACTCTCATGATATTTTGAACTACACCAATAACATTGCTCAAAATGTGAGAGATCACTTGGAATCCTTCTTTCTTTTGGCCATCTCTTCGTGAAGTACTCATCAATTGATCTACTTCCTTGAGCAAGTCGTCGAAGTCTGGCTTTGACCTCCCTATAATAATGTGTTGGGGTAAAGCGTTTTCGCATAACTTGTTTCAACTCATCCCATGTGGTAATTTTTCTCTCGTAGTTTCGTTGGCAACATATACCAAGTTGAGTCCACCAACTCAACGCATAGTCTGAAAACTCAAGGGTCGCCAATGGAACTTTCTCATATTCTGGGCATTTATAGTAACGAAACATAAGCTCTATTTTTTATTCCCACTCACACTATGCTTCGGGATCATTCTTTCTACGAAATTGAGGAATTGTGAACTTCGACTTTGCCAACAAAGGCTGTCTGCGATCATTGGGAAATAAAGGATCTTCATCCACACAAGGGACACATCTAGCTTGATGTCTACGAGCACGAGGTTGTTCAAACCCATCATCATCATTAGCACCCCAACATTGAGTCCTTTGCTCATTTCGCAACTAATTTAAGGTATTGTTCAACAGATTGAACATGATTTCGAACTTATCAGTGATGGCATGGAGATCTAACTTTGTTGTGACACCAGCAAGATTTTCGATGTTAACTAGCGGTTTGTCACTTTGGTCATCACTCCCTTTTCTACTATGAGACATTGTGACAAATCTAGAAGAAAAACACGACACTCAAAAAAAATTAAACAAACCTCACCGTTATGCACTCAAAAAGAAAAATTAAATTCTCAATGAGGTAAGAATTGATCTTGTGAGTCCTTTAGAAGTACTTATATCAATCAATCAGGATGTATTAGAATCAAACTAACAAAGTAATCCTAATAGCACTATGAGTCCAAAATCAGCTAGACACCAAAGAATTGTGTTGCACGGAGGAAGGAAGGTGCAACATTCGTTAACCTACTAACACAAGAAATAAGAAAGTGTTAGAATGTGTAAAGAAACAATAAAAGCAAAAACAAATAAAAACCTAAAACTAAGAATCAATAAAATCGCAGAAACCCGAAAACCCAAAAACTGCGAAGCAATTTCACAAACTTCATTCGAGGTGTTCCTGATTTCCAAAAATTACAAAATTTAAATTGAAGCCTCTCTAAATAATGTATTTTTGATATGGAAATTTTCGGCACAAAATTCAACCCACAGAATATTTTTTATTTTTTTATTTTTCTCGTATTTTTCTTTTTTTCTCGACTTTTTGATCACTTTTTTTGTGGGAAATATTTTTTTTATATTGTAATATAGTGCCAAGAATCAGTATATAAAATTTTAGAACAATTGAAAAACGTTTACCCACTCAAAAATATCTTTTTCCAAAAAATATTACTAGGTAAAAACTGTTTGTTGGCTGTTTGTAATGAAAATCAGTGTAGAAAGCAACAAAGAACACCTAAAACGCCCAAAATAAATGATAGGAGACGCAACGAAGACGGAAGAGGATCGTAAAGTTGTCAAGTCGCTGATCTACCCTAAAACTCTAGACAAAAGTAATCTGAAACGAAAACAAAGAAAACATATTAGCTGACAAGAAAAATAATCAAACAAAATTAAAACACAAGAAAGACGAATGGCTGGTAAAGGATCCAATAGAGAATGAAATTAGGGTTTCTTGGATGAAAGAAACCATCCTTGGACCTCAAGAAAAAGTCTTAACCAGATCTGAAAATAAAAACACAAAACAGATTCGATAGAAGTGATTTAAAAGATGAAAGCAAACTGTTTAGGCAAGAACGTTTGAAACAGCAAGGAAAGATTGAATCTCCTAATTTTTGATGTGTTCCTTGATGGATAAGGGTAGGAGAACGTCCCTCTTGAAGCAATTTCAACCTAGAATGAAAACAACTAAATCAGTAACCCTAAACAGCAAGAAGTAAACTAGATCAAACTAGAACGATAGATTAAAGATAGAAAAGAGAAGATAACGTCCTAAGGAGCCTTGGAAACAATAAGAAACCACAACTCCCTTCAAAGGATCTAATTTCCCCTCCAAGAAAGAGATTTTGGCAAGAAAAAGCTAGAAGATGATTCCCACAACCTGAAAGATTGTTAAAACAACTTCTATAAAAAACTCAAGAGCAATTCTTGAAGAAAAACTCAAAGAGAATTATTATTAACTCAAATAATCAAAATTCAGTGTCTTGTTTACAATTCCAAGGCCTATATATATAGGCAAGCTAAATAAATCTAAGTAAAACTCTTAATTAAAGTAGAACTCTAACTAATCTAAACAAGAAATTTTCTTGTTGACATAAAACTCCTAAAAACTTAAACTACTTAATAATTATTTAAAAATTCGGAATAAAAAATAACAATAAAATAATAAGAGCTGATAATAAAATATTGGGCTCATATTTAATAAAAATTAAACCTAAAACCCGAACCCAATATGATTTAAACTCGAATTAAAAGCCTGAAACTCGTAATTCCCGTCATAATCACGTCCAGAAATTCTGCTTGCGCAGTCGTTATTAAAATGATCATAACTTGAGCTCCCGAACTTGAAATCAAGTGATTCAAAGTGTGTTTCAAAGATAAGAGATTGATCTTCAAAATCCATGCAAACATATCAACCCATAAGTTCCTGGATCCCAACCAAAAAGTCGTCGCAAGCCTACTGATTTCCCCAACTTGAAAATTGGCAGCTTCGGTTTCTTGGACCAAGATTTCCAAGATTTGAAATCTTGATTTTCTTGATTCTTGAAATTGTTTGGAATGATGAAATTGGACCAAGATTCGGTTTCTTGATTTTCTTGAAAACAAGAAAGTGAATCTTGATTTTCTTTTTCAGCCATTTGCGCATTTAGGGCCTGGGTAACGAAGTCTTGGATGGTCCTGTTCAATCTTGCTCGAATTTGCTTGGCATTCGACCTCGTTATTGGGCCTTGAGAAACTTTGATCCCATCACATTTATAAGCTTGAATTTGGGCCTTGCGACTCGTATGACTTAGTCTACTTAGTATTGCGCCCAGAGATGTCACTACAGCAACTTGCCCAGAAGTATCAATGCACGAAGGTGTCCAGAATTGTCGCTGCATAAGAGGATCCAAAATTGCGCCTAGAATTGTTGCTTCACATGATAGCTATCTATTTAACACACCAAAAATGTGTGAGTTGTACAGCTGGTAACCAACTTGTATAGCCAGAGGAAGCTAGATCTGGAAGGTAGGACACCTATACTGTGAGTTGCTATAAAATACTGAAGAGAATGAGAGAGAAATGATCTTCTTCTTGCTTTTAAGGTGAATCGGATTCTCTTCTTCAAAACTCATATTCAAGCTTGTATCCATGGCAGCTTAATTTTCTAAGGGTGACCTGACATAGATGAGAAGGTAGTCTTGCTCCTAACGAGGAGCATCCTAACTGTACTACAAGAGGAGAGAGTAAGGGAATGATTTGAGTAGACTAGGAATAGGATACCCTAATTATTCCATTATTTCTCTTTCTTAAATGCTGGTAAATCTTGTTATTTTGAGTTGTATGGAAGTACAATTGAATTTTAGAACTGAATGATATTTATTTCAATCTTGCCTTTGTTGTTAACCTTTGGATTTAATTGTTTGACCATGGAAGTGTGATTGCAGTCACTGTCACTGGAAGGTGCAGTGATAAATTAAGTTAACAAGCAAGACAACAAAAGTTGCTTGGGGATTGAAGGGATTTAATCCACTTGTTCTTGAATATTTTGCATTGTCAACACTGAAAGCTATGGTTAGTGAGAATTTTTGAGTCTTAGATTTAACAGGAAAGTTAAGGTTGGTAAGATTTCATTATGCATTATTGTGGTGACAAATTTATCTGTTATTTTTAACCTTGTGAGCCACACTTAGCTTTCTACCAACTTTTCACGTCAGGAACCCTATTTAATTATCATTGCTTTACTTCTTAAATTTTTCATTATTGCTTCAAAAAATTAATTTCATACTTTTACTGCATTTACTAGTCTATTGCTCTGACATTTATCATCACAATTTACCTTGTTTTATCTATCATCACATCGACAATTATAAACACAAACAACCATCCTCGTGGGATCAATGTCTGATAGACGTACATCTATTTATTATACTTGCATCGACAGTGTACGCTTGCACATAATTGCTATGACGTTCATAGCGCGATCAACTTCCCAAACTCAACTGTAATTACCTCGCTTGTCAGACATTTCAAAATTACGTCGAACTTGGTGAACGACAATATCATCAGATGATAGGAAATTCACACCCCTAAACTTTTAGTGGACACGTACGACACATCATATTTACAATGACACTATGACCCAATGGGTTTGTGACTTGTACATCAAATTCAACTGACTCGACGGACAACTTTCTTCAGTGGCTAATGCAGTACAAATATATGAATGAGTTGATCTCAGGTCAATCAATGAACAAACAATATCATTAAAAAGATAAAATATACCAGTCACAACATTGGGAGCGGTAGCCTTTTCTCTAGCTCGGATGGTATAAGTCCGTGCAAGTGCTCGAACTTCGGATCTAGCTACATAATCCTTGTTATCTCCGTGGTTTCCACCTGTACTGCTGCTCTGTCCCGGGTGTCTGCCCTTCTGCGATGTTACAGGAGATTTCACACTTTGATCTCTTTTCGTCTTAGAGATCATCGAATAGCTTCTCAAAAAATATCCATACTTCTACATCGGTAGCAGGCGCCCTTCATCATACAACAGTCTCCTACATGACTCCTTTTACAATACCCACATATCAAGTTAGGTGCATTACAAACACTAGCTACACTATCTAAGAGTCGATTCTAGAATCTAGACTCTATTGGCCCTGATTTGCTTCTACTACAAAATCCTGAAGAAACTAGCCCCCGACTACCCTCTTCTCTGAATCTCTTCAACGACAACATTGAAAAAGTTCTGGCAAGATTCTTCTTTTCGAACTGCCGAAGCCTCTTCTCTCACTACCTTTTATGATTATATATTTCCTCTATTTTCTGTGCTCTGTCTGTCAAAACCATAAATGGTCATAGCTCAGAACCACCTACCATCATTTTGATATCATCGTTTAACCCATCTTCAAAACGGACGCACATGGCCTCATCGTTCGGTACAATCTCTCTGGCATATTTGTTGAGTTGTACAAACTCTCGTTCATACTCTGCCACTATTTTGCTTCCCTGTCTTAATTCTAGAAATTCTTTCTTCTTTCCATCTAGGTATCGCCTGCTGACATATTTCTTCTTAAACTCTGCTTGAAAGAATTACCATGTAACTTCATTTTCTGGCACAACTGTTATAATCATCGTACACCAATGGTAAGCCTCATCTTTCAGTAGCAAAGCAACACACCTCACATAGTCTTTTGGAGGACAAGCCATTTTGTTCAGAACCCTTAATGTATTTTCCAACCAGTATTCAGCCCTATATAGATCATCCTCTGTACTTCCATGAAATTCTTCTGCTCCGTATTTTTTTACCCTATTTGTTGAGATACGATGCCTTTTTTCCACCTCTAGAGGAGGTGGAGACCTAGCTGGAGGTGCTACCGGTTGGGCAATAGACTATGTAGTAGGGGGTGGAAAAGGTGGTGCCATCAGATTGCTTCTCATGAACTTTGAGAACCATTGTCCCATCAATCCGAAGAACATTTTATCATCGGTAATATTGGTACACAGTGACTTGCTGCAGAATCATTCGTCAGTATGTTACTGTTCACCTCATTGGTTTCATCCCTTTCAGAATCACATATCCTATAATTTTATGTAAAAACTATAGTTAGATCGAATCCATCTTATCACACTATCAAAGGTTCATATGTCATGTACTTCTAGATCTCTCAATATAAGCAATACAGTCCAGAAACGGCTAAATCGTAAGCTTTGATACCACTAAATGTAACACCCAAAACTCGACACCGTCGCTGGTTAGGGTCCCGACTGCTACCATATATAACTATAATCAAACTCGAAGTTACAACTCTACTTTAACAAGCTTCTACCTTTCACATGCATTTCGCTCAATTCAACATTTATTATTTAACATTAATACAAGCAAGGATGTAATTGAAATGCTATCAAAATATTGCTCGAAACTTCGAAATTTCAGTGCAACAAGGGTCACATGGCCGTGCCTCAGACCGTATGCCATATCGTGTGCATACACGAAATACCCATACATGATCATGTCACAAACTATGTGACAAGCCGTGTGAACATGCAAAAATACCCCACACACTTGTGTGTGAAACCTTGTGCTAAGTCATGTGTCAGTTCGAATTAGGGTCACACCTCTATGTATCAGCCCGTGTATAGCCCTTGTATCCCTTACACCTATTTTTTACAAGGCACACGCCTGTGTGTTGGCCCATGTGTCAGGCCATGTGTACCTTCGAAAATAGAATAATAATGATAGTAGTAGAAAGAATCATTGATTTCTCCCTACTTATCGTTTAAGTTGTTCCCATTTGGTCATCTTTAGCATACATTTTTAGCATTTTTTAATTTAGTTATTGCATTTTCTAACTTAATGGAATTTAGCCTAATTGCCTTTGAATTTATGATATTTTTACTACTGATGTCATTGCATTAGTCTGTTTAGCATTGCACCCAGAATTATCGCTGTAGGAACCTACTCAAAATTATCGCTGCGTGAATATGTCCAAAATTATGGCTACATAAGCATGTCCAAAATTGTGCCTAGAATTGTCGTAGCATCTGATAGCTGTCTAGTTAACACACAAAAAATGCGTGAGTTGTACAGCTGGTGTAACAAACTACTACGACTAGAGATGCTAGATTCAGAGGGAAGGACACCTGTACTATTCAGTTGCAGTTAAATACCCATGAGGAGAGAAAGAAAGTGTCTTCTTCTTCAAAATTGATTTTCTTCTTGAAAACATTTTTCGAAGCTTGCATCCATGGCAGCTTAACTTTTTAAAAGGTGACTTGACGTAGAAGAGGAGGCAAACCAGCTCCCAAGTGTGACATGAGAGGAGTGTAAGGGAGCAAGTCGAGTAGCCTAGGAATAGAATTCTCCATTTGTTCTTTTATATCTCATTCTTAAGCGTTGGTAATTCATGTTATTTCAAGTTTGTATGGAAGTACTCTTGATTTTAGACTAAATGATACCTTATTTTAAGCTTGCTTTTACTGCTAATCTTTGGGTTTGATTGTTTTAACCACGGAAGTGTGATTACAGTAACTGTCACTGAAAGGTGCAGTGACAAATTAAACTAACAAGTAAGACAATAGAAGTTGCTTGGGGATTGAAGGAATTTAATCCACTTGTTCTTGAATGTGTTGCATTAACAGCACTAGAAGGTGTGGTTAGTGTGCATGTTTAAGTCTTAGATCTAGTAGAAAAGTCAAGTTTGATAAGACATTTATTGTGCCTTATTACAGAGACAATTACTTGACATTTTAAACCTTGTGAGCCACACTTGGTGTTCTGCTGACTATTCACATTCGGGACCCTATTTCTTAATTATTGCATTTCTTCTTTAATTTTACATTACTGCTTCGACAAATCAATCTCATAATTATAGACAACAACAGCCATCCTTATGGGATCGATATCCAAAAGATTACACATTTGTTTATTATACTTGCATCGACAATGTACGCTTACACATATTTTCTGTGACGTTCATAACGCGACCAGGTTTTGGCGTCGTTGCCAAGGATGGCGTTTGTTTGATGTTTTTTTTTGTTTTTGAACTTATTCTTTTCTATCTAACCTTTATTTGTTAATATTTTTTTTCTTTTTGTTACTACTTTTACATTTCTCTTTTAAGTGTTTTCTGACTAGGAAAAATCCTAAATTTATTATTGTTTTAGATCCTAAAATCGAATGCACCATTCAAAGGAGACGACAAGAACAGCAAAATATGGCTTTACCAGGAAATAATGCAGCCATACCTTAATTGCCGCCACAAAATCCTATTATACCTCTGTTACAACCATAAAATGTTAATAATCCACCGCTATCGCAAGTAGATCAGATGCAAAATCAAACTATTCTAGATTTTGTTGTTCCAGTTTTGGATGGTTTGCAGCCAGGTGTTGTTAGGCCAACTATTCAAGCTAGAAATTTTGAATTAAAGCCAGTCATGTTCCAGATGCTAAACTCTAATGGGTAGTATGTTGGACTGCCACATGAAGATGTGAGAAAGCACCTTAAATCCTTCCTACTTATTTGTGCTTCTTTCAGTCAGCACGGCGTTCCTAATGACACCTTGAAAATGCAATTATTCCCTTATTCATTGTAAGGATGGGCTCGTACTTGGTTCCAAGGGTTACCTACGAGATCAATCACGTCAGAATGCGCTCGCAACTCAATTTGTTTTCGTTTTAATCCACTGACTATGAATGCTCATCTCAGAAATAATATTACTGTGTATCATTAGCTGGATGATGAAAACTTGCATACTGTGTGGAAGCATTATAAATCTCTGCTTCGATGCTATCCTATGCATGGAATTTAACAAGAGATGTAGATTGAAATTTTCTACAACGGGCTGAATGAACAGACAAGAAATCTTGTCGATGCATCTGTTAATGGTTCTTTGTCGGACTGCACATATGATGAAGTTGTCATAATTCTAGAGAGAATTGCTCAAAATGATTATCAATATCCGATCTCTCAAGCTGCACAAGTGAAAGCAAATGCTGGAGTTATTAAATTGGATGCTATATCTGCTCTAAGTGCACAAGTTTCTTCGTTCTCAAACATGATAAAAAAACATGAAGGGGACTAGTGACGTTGCACCCATACAAGTTGCTCAACAAATTAATGTCCCTACATTTTGTTATGAAATTTATGTGACAACCACAGTTATAAAGATTGTCCACAGCACACAGAGAATACTTTCTATGTCAACAACATTCGTGCAAATTCCTATGGTAATTCCTATAATAATTTTGCAAGAAATCAACAGCCTTGGGGAAATCAGAATGTCGCGACATTCAGATATGGAAATTCATCCAATCAAGGTAATTATAGACAAGAGAATTACAATCAGCAGCAGTAGAGTTACAACTAGAGTACTCAAATGCATTCACATCAAGATCAAATGCAGCCACATCAGAATCGTGTATAGCCACAACAACCTTTGATGCCAAATCTGAATGTTCAAGGAAAAAACCAGCAGCAGTACACATAACCACGATCTGATCCTTTAACAGCCCTCGAAGCCTTAATGCGTGAGCATATAACTCAAACGAAAGCCATTGTGCAAGGAAATTTGTCCTCCATCCAAGCATTGGAAGCACAATTGAGGCAAATCGCTTCGAATTTAAACACACGACCACCAAGTACATTACCCAGTGACACAGAAAATCCAAATTCAAAAAGGAAGGAGCATAACAAAGCTATTACTCTTCGAAGTGGTAAACAAACTGTTGAGCCAACTACCAGCTCTACTACAACACTTATAGTCACTAGTGAATTGAGTCAGGGTAAGAGTTGTGTTTGAAGAAATTGTAGATGAACCAGATAAAGAGGCACAAATTGTCACCCCGATGCCTACTGTCAGGCCGACAAATTTGTCGATGTAATTACCGATATCAATGTAACCAACAATGTCGATGCAACCTGATGTTTCCATACCTTTTCCTTGCCCACAACGATTTAAAAAAATGAGCATGATAGACAATATTAGTAGTTTTTGGCTACATTAAAGCAACTTCATGTCAATATCCCTCTTGTAGACACTCTTGTATAGATTCCCAATTATGGGAAATTTATTAAGGAGCTATTATCCAAAAAGAAGAAGCTGAATGATATTGAGACAATTGCACTCACAAAAGGATGTAGTGCAGTCCTGATAAGTTACCACCCAAGATGAAAGACTCAAGAATATTTACGATCCCATGTTCAATTGACAACCATTATTGGGTAAAGCCTTATGTGATTTAGGCACAAGTATCAACCTTATGCCACTATTTACTTTTAGAAAATTGGGGATTGGTCTTATGAAGCCCACTACAGTGATATTGTAGTTAGTAGATAAATCATTGGCACAACTTGAAGGACAAATCGAGGACATCCTAGTTCACATGGATAAGTTTGTGTTCACGATGGATTTCATTATACTCAACTGCGAAGTAGATAAAGAGGTACCCATAATCTTATGACGCCCATTCCTTGCTACCGGACGCACTCTCATCGACGTGTGCAAAGGTGAATTAACAATGCGACATAATGATGAACATGTAACCTTAAGTGTTTTTGAAGCTATTCCCTACAAGGACAAAGAAGAATGTCACACTATTAATGTGCTGTACGCATTAATTGAGGAGGAATTCATTGAGCGAAGCACTATATTTTCAAAAGAATTTGCAGTGACATCGTATGAAGAATTTATAGCTGATTGTGACAGCAAGGTTGAAGCAAACAATATTGAGCTTAGGCGTGGATGGCAATTGGAATCTTTAGATTTGACCAATAGAATGGCTCTAGTCTTAAAGTCATCTATTGAAGAAGCTCTTAATTTGGAATTAAAATCATTGTCTACTCATTTAAAGTATGTTTTTCTTGGTGACAATAATACACTGTCTATTATTGTCTCTACAACACTAGACTCAATTCAGGAAGAAAAATTGATTCATATCTTGAAGCAGCATAAACGTGCGATTTCTTGGAGTATTACCAATATTAGAGGCATTAGTCCCTTTATTTACATGCACAAAATTAGGTTGGAAGGTGAAGGAAAGCAATCAATTGAACAACAAAGGAGACTGAATGAGAAAATGAAGGAGGTAGTTAAAAAGGAGATTATCAAGTGGCTTGACGCGAACATTATTTACTCAATCTTTGATAGCAATTGGGTAAGTCTAGTTCAATGTGTCCATAAGAAAAATGGTAATCATCGTGGTGAGCAATGACAAGGATGAGCTAATCTCTACATGCATTCCTACGGGTTGGCGAGTATGCATAGATTATCACAAATTAAATGCAGCCACAAGGAAGGACCACATCTTTTCATCAATCAAATGCTGGATAGGCTTGCTAGAAAAGTCTACTATTGCTTCCTCGACGGTTATTCTGGCTATAATCAGATTGCTATTGCGCCACAGGATCAAGCAAAAACAACGTTTACTTGTTCTTTTGGCACTTTTTCTTTTCGTCGAATGTTGTTTGGCCTTTGTAACACACCAACCACATTTCAAAGGTTCATGATAACAATATTTTTAGATATGATCGAGGATTCATTAGAGGTATTTATGGATGATTTTTTAGTTTATGGAAATACTTTTGCTCAATACGCTGACAACTTGGTTAAACTCTTAAAGCGATGTGAAGACACAAATCTTCTGTTGAATTCGGAGAAATGCCACTTCATGGCAACTGAAGGCATTGTCTTAGGTCATCGCATTTCCAGTCAGGGAATTGAAGTGGATAGAGCTAAGGTGGAAATTATTGAAAAGTTGCCCCCACCGATAAATGTGAAGGGTATTCGGAGTTTTCTTGGACACACAGGTTTTTATCGTCAATTTATTTTAAATTTCTCCAAAATTGCAAAACCCCTCTTCTCATTATTGGAGTAAAATAAAAAATTAATGTTTGATGATGCATATTTGGATGCATTTCTGCAAATAAAGCAGCAGCTCGTGAAGGCACCCATTATAGTTGCACCCGATTGGTCGCAACCGTTTGAAGTGATGTATGATGCAAGCAACTTTGTGGTAAGTGCAGTCCTAGGGCAACTTAAGGAAAAAGTACTTCATGCTATACATTACGCCAGCAAGACTCTTATAGAAGCTCAGATTATTTACACAACCATAGAGAAAGAGTTGTTGGCTGTAGTCATTGCTTTCGACAAATTTCGCTCATATCTTATCGGTGCAAAGGTTACGATATTTACTGACCATTCAGCATTGAGATGTCTTTTTGTAAAGAAGGACGCCAAACCACGATTAATACAATGGATCTTATTATTGCAAGAGTTTGATATAGAGATCAAAGATCGAAAGGGGTCAAAAAACCAAGTGGCAGATTACCAGTCGCATTTGGAAGTTGGTATTGAAGACGGAAATATACTTCAAATTGTTGACGTATTTCCTGATGAGAAGCTGTTTGCTGTGGATGCAACCTCGTGGTACGCAAATGTGGTTAATTACCTGGTATGTGGGAAGCTACCTTTGGGTGTCACAGGCCATAAGAAAGAAAGATTTCTTCCTAATATAGAGAAATACTACTGGAACGAGCTATACTTATTCAAAGTATGCAATGACAATATCATTAGGCGTTGTGTTCCAGAGGAAGAGATGCTTTCAATCTTGAAGCATTGTCACGATGCTCCTTACGGAGGTCATTTTGATGGCATAAGAACTACTACAAAGGTTCTTCAATCAAGATTCTATTGGCCTTCATTATTTAAAGACGCCCACAATTTTGTGCATCAATGTGAACGATGTCAGTGCATTGGTTCGATATCTCAACGCAATGAGATGTTACAATAACCAATCATGGAAGTTGAACTCTTCGACGTTTGGGTATGGACTTCATGAGACCATTTTCGAGTTCATTTGGAAATGTCTATATTCTAGTTGCTATTGACTACGTATCGAAGTGGGTGGAAGCCATTACAGTCCCAAAAGATTATGCAAGGACAGTGCCTAAGTTTTTCCACAAGCATATACTCACTCGTTTTGGCATGCCTAAAGCATTAATCAACGACCAAGGCACTCACTTCCACTGCAACCAGGTAGCAACTGCATTGAAGTGATATAGAGTTAACCATAGATGGTAACCACTTACCATCTACAAACCAACGAACAAGCTAAAGTACCCAATCGACAAATCAAGAATATTCTCAAGGTGGTGAATCCAATAAGAAAATATTGGTCTTCTAGACTTGATGATGCGTTTTGGGAATTAAGGATAGTGTACAAAACCCCACTTGGGATGTCACTGTATCAGCTTGTTTTTGGAAAAGCATGTCACTTACCTGTTGAATTGGAACATAAAGCAATGTGGGCGATTAAGCAAGGTAACATGAATTATGAGGCTACTAGGAAGAAGAGGCTGTTAGACATCACTGAACTTGAGGAAATTAGGCGCAATGCCTATGAAAATGCTGCAATCTACAAGGAAAAGACCAAGCGGCACGACAAAATTATTTTGCAATGACAATTTACTGCAGGCCAACAGGTGTTATTATTCAATTATCGACTAAAATTGCACCCAAGTAAATTGCACTCACGTTGGTCTGGACCATTGGAAGTTGTCGAAGCATTTCCTCATGATGCAGTCACAATTAAAGATCTACATGATGGGACCAATTTAAAGTGAATGGAAAATAGCTAAAGCATTATTTTGGCCATGATGATCACAAACAAGAAGAGACTGTTAAATTGGTCACATTTTTCTAATCTCTCTTGACATTTTTATCATGTAACTTAGTTTCTTTTGTTTTTGTTTCATTTTATTTTACTTAGTATTTTTTACAGGATAAAGTCATCTCTTTTGTCGATGCATGCAGATCTCCTTGTCGACGCATCTCGTCTGCTTGCTGACTCATCAAAAAATCAAAGTATATCAGGAAACAAATCATAACTTTCATCCCTAACACCCAACCATTGGATCGGTTTGAAAGGCACATCAACGGCTATATCCAATTGAGTTAGTTTTTTTTAGTTTTTAGTTTTAGTTTGTCATGCATACCATGTAGAGGTAATTATTAGTCTGTTACTAATAATTGTCACCGCATTCCCTTTGTCATTGCATTTTAATTGTCATTGCTTTTGCATTGTCATTACATTTTTATTTGTCATTGTAATTTAATGTTAATGCATTGGGGACAATGCAAACTTTAAGTTTGGGGGGAATGTATATGGGGCTGGAAATGCAATTACACCCACATTTCAAAATTTTTTCTTTTTGAGTTTAATGAAGCATGCAAGGTTATTGCAAATGTGTTTGATTTTTTTTCATTTGATGCTTAATTCTTGAATAATATGAACTGTCAATGAATGAGTTAGATAAATTTGATTGAATGTTATATCTTCAATTCTTGATTTAGATTGCATTAGTAATGGATGAATAGTATCATTCCTTGAATCTTGAATGAATCTTCCATTTACAGTTGGTTGTATGTATATATATATAGTTATAAATAAAAGACACTCCAATGTGGGTGTATTGTGCACTATTCAAGGGGAACACTCCAATGCAAGTGTAGAAAAAGTAATCTAACCAAAGGCTATCACTACAAGAGTGTGTGTCAACGCAATTACATACTTCCTAAGGGTTTGTTGCACCCCATTGTTACTTCTCAGGAATAAGAGTATAGTAATGCAACAACATCCCTCAGTCGCATAAAAAAATTTATGAATATATTTCTGTACAATAAATGTTGTTGGTAGAAAGAATTTAGGATTTAAAGCATGATGCTAGCATTGATGAAGTTGCAATTTTATTTATTCATGCTTATGAATTGTCGGTGCAATATTCTGTCATTTGAATGTAATTCATGCATTGGAATTTTAGATGATTTAAGTTGCTAGAATGATCACTGCCTTGATAAAAGTTTTGCTACAGCCTTGCTAATTTTTATTTTACTTGAGGACAAGTAAAAACTCACCTTTGGGGGTGTGATAGTACTAGAAAGAACCATTGATTTCTCCCTACTTATCGTTTAAGTTGTTCCCATTTGGTCATCTTTAGCAAACATTTTTAGCATTTTTTAATTTAGTTATTGCAATTTTTAACTTAATGGAATTTAGCCTAATTGCCTTTGAATTTTTGATAGTTTTACTACTGATGTCGCTGCATTAGTTTGTTTAGAATTGCACCTAGAATTTTCGTTGCAGGAACCTGCTCAAAATTATTGTTGCGTGAATATGCCCAGAATTGTCGCTACATAAGCATGTCCAAAATTACGCCTAGAACTGTCGCAGCATCTGACAGTTGTCTGGTTAACACACCAGAAATGCGTGAGTCGTACAGCTGGTGTAACAAACCAGTACAGCTAGAGAATGCTAGATTCAGAGGGAAGGACACCTGTACTATTTAGTTGTAGTTAAATACCCATAAGGTGAGAGAGAAAGCGTCTTCTTATTTCGGTTTGATTTTCTTCTTGAAAACATTTTTTCGAAGCTTGCATCCATGGCAGCTTAACTTTCTAAAGGGTGACCTGACGTAGAAGAGGAGGCAGACCAACTCCTGACGAGAAGCTCCTAAGTGTAACGTCAGAGGAGAATAAAGGAGCAAGTCTAGTAACCTAGGAATAGTATTCTCCATTTGTTCTTTTATATCTCTTTCTTAAACGCTAGTAATTCATGTTATTTCAAGTTTGTATGGAAGTACTCTTGATTTTAGACTAAATGATATCTTATTTAAGCTTGCTTTTACTGTTTAATCTTTGGGTTTTATTTGTTTTGACCACAAAAGTATGATTGTAGCCACAGTCACTGGAAGGTGTAGCAACAAATTAAATTAACAAGCAAGATAACAGAAGTTGCTTTGGGGATTGAAGGAATTTAATCCATTTGTTCTTGAATATGTTACATTGCCAGCACTGGAAGGTATGGTTTGTATGCATGTTTAAGTCTTAGATTTAGTAGAAAAGCCAAGTTTGGTAAGACATTCATTGTGCTTTATTGCAGCGATAATTACTTGATATTTTAAACCTTGTGAGCCACATTTAGTGTTCTACTGACTATTCACGTTAGGGACCCTATTTCTTTATTATTGCATTTCTTCTTTAATTTTACATTATTGCTTCAACAAATCAATCTCACAATTTCATTGCATTTACTTATTCATTACATTGACAATTATAGACAACAATAGTCATCCTCGTGGGATCAATATCCGATAGATTACACATCTGTCTACTATACTTGTATCGATAGTGTACGCTTGCACATATTTACTATGACGTTTATAGCGCGACCAAATAACAAGCAAAATCCTGCAAATCGATTCACAAGCACCAATTACAACAGTTTATGCAACAGCATTGATTCACATCTCAAAATATACCATTTCACAAGCAAGATAAACAGGGCAAACCAATTCTATGAGATTACAAGTTATAGCATTATCAAACATTTATGTCATACTACATTAACAAACTAGCAACAAAAAGGATCATAACCTAAGTACAAACAAGTCCAAAATCACATAATACAAAAGATATCAATTCCCTAGTACATGTCATAAGACCAAATGATATAATTTCTACCGAACAAACTCCGGGATAGTGTGATGGTCCGAGATGATCCGATCTTTGAACGGTAGAATGGAATCTACAAAACAACAACAATTTCCACAAGTAAGCATTTCATACCTTAGACAGAGTTAAATCGTTTTACCAAACTTTAAGAGTTGCATACCAGTTATTGAATTCAATTCACATTTGATAACTCATGATGACACAGAGTCATCGAACCTTTAATCCATAATAGGATTCATTCTCATTTAATACTCATGATGACACAAAGTCATCGGACCTTTAATCCATAATAGGATTCATTTCTCATTCAATACTCACAATGACTCTAAGTCATCAGATCTTTTTGTATTTACAGCTCAAAACCCGTAATCTCTTCCTTTCCTTTGTTCCCGTGTTCCACACTTCTGATCATCATTACAAATTCACAGTAATTGTATACAAGTACATAAATAAGCAATTTAAGTTGGAATTTAACAATACGAACTTACCGGGTTGATTTGTAGTTATGGATAAGCTTCGGGGACTACTCCGTAATATTTTCCTTTCCCACGTTCGGCAGCTCAATCATAATCAATCTAGACCTTGAGCTTGGCCGAACCTTGCGTATGGTTTCTAGGGTATCTTTTGTTATTTTATGAAGAAGATGATGAAACTAATTAATTAAATTATTATTTTAGGTTAAAAAATCATGCCTTTCTCCTTTTACAATTTTACCCTTTAATTTATCAGGCCATTTCTCTTATTTCCTCACCCAAATTCGTCCACTCCTATAACTAATGGTCTATTTACCCTTTTGATACACTAATCAAGCTATTAATTATTGTTTTATACCTTAAATCAATAAAATTCCATTTTTTCACCTTTCATAATTTAGTCCTTTTTACTTAATTAACTATCCAATCGATAAAATTTTATAACTAGATTCTAATATGATACTGAAGACATCATGATTATTAAAATAATTAAATTTATGACTCAACTCGTCGAAGTTGTGGTCCCGAAACCACTATTTTCGACACCACTAAAAATCAGACTGTTATATCCTCCCCCTCATCATCATCATCATCATTAGAATCTTCATCCTTCTCACAAGTTTTTGATTTGAAGGCAACTCCCACTTCTTTGGAACTTCCTTGCTTACTTTTGCACTGTGGTTGATCTTTATTTCATATGTCAACAAGGAACCAATGAGCTCATCAAGGGAGAGTAGGTTGAGATCCTTTGACTATTCTATTGCTATCACCTTTGATTCCCAAGATGTTGGAAGACTATTCAACATCTTTTCATCATCTCTTTGTTTGGATAGATCTTCCCAAGGGCTTTGAGACCATTGATGATGTCGATGAAGCGAACGAACATCTCCTTGATTCCTTCCTCTAGTTTTGCCTTAAACAACTTATAATAAAAGGTGAGAAGACTTATCTTAAATTCCTTCACTCTACTTGTTCCTTCATTAATGACCTCAAGCTTGTCCTATATTTTTTTGGCATTGCTGCACAAGGAGACTATTGTACTCATCTGCACCAAGAGAACAAAATAGAGTGTGCATAGCATTTTCATATAATTGCATCATCTTGATATCATGATCATCCCATTCACTCTCTTCTTTTCGGATAATGACACCTTCAACTCTCTTCATTGGAGTGGATGACTCATTTGTGATTATCCTCCAAACTTCATAATTGTTGGCTTGGATGAATAGCTTCATTCTTGTTTTCCAATATGAGTAGTTGGTGCCATTGAATAGAGGAGGCCTCGTGATAGAATGTCCTTCTCCCAAAACTGTGGAATTCTTGATAAAGGAGTGTTGAGATTTTTCTCCACTCAATCATTGGCGATTTCAAGGCGATATAAGGGAGTGTGTGGCTACGCCACACTCAACCGGATTATTCTGTTAGCATAATTTGCCAGAATCTCAATTTACAGTCGAATTTACTAAAATATTTTGCTTGTCTAGCCTGATTAATTAAAACAACTTTTCTTGGAATAAAATATTCGTCAAAAATAATATTCTTATTTAATATTTTATAATTAATAACCATCCTAGCTTTTCCTCATTTTATTTCAGCATAATTTCTAACCATAAAGGCTGGACTAGAATATAAACTATTAATTTTTTCTATTAATCCTTTTTCTAATAATTCTCTAATTTTTCTATCAAATTCTTCTATATCTTGTTTAGTATAGATCATAGGTTTTACTCTAAAATTTTATTGGGATTTTCCAATTAATATCACAATATCTAGGGCTATTTTTCCATAATTTTAATGGTTGTTCACTAAAATTATTTTCTAATATTTTAAACAACCAAAGACTTGTTCCAAGTTGGTTAATTTGTTCCTTTCTTGGTGGTGAAATTTTTTTATCACACACAAATTTATGATTTTCTACTAATGGTATTTCTATAGAAGTTTTTTCTACAGATAACATAATTATATTTCTATTAATAGAAAATGGTAAATGTTGATATATAAAATTATTTCCTAATAATATATCTCTATGCATTTTTGGAAAATATAATAATTTAGGTATCACAAATCTTACATTATTCATGGAAACTGCTACGTTTCTAGCTTTATATTGAATTATGGTTTCATTACCATCTATTCCTATGACTCTTATTGGGTGCTTCATAGGTTCCCGTTTTTTTAAAGGAATGACATTTTTTCTGCAAGTATTGGTTGTAGCTCTAGTATCTAGTAAAGCATGTAAAGAATATGTTTTATATTCTCTATATTGAAATGTAATTTCAATATATGTATAATATTTTCTAGATTGAAAATTTGAGAATGTAATAACACCACTTGATCCAATTTTAATTTGTTGGAGTATTATTGAAGATTGTATTTCTGTCATTCTAGTGTTTCTAGAACATACAAAATTTCTACTTGGTTCTGTAGGAAATATAAGAATATAAACTGTTTTCATTCCTATTGGTGTTGAAGATATAGAACTTCTACTTGAATTTTCCTCCTCTTCCTCTATTTGGGTACTTGAGGGTAAAACCAGATTATCAATTATATTTGTTATTAACGTATTTTTAAAATATAATTTATCTTCAGACAACACATATTCTATTGTACAAACTGGTTTAGATGTACTTGGACTATTTTTTTTTCTATCATCCCATCTCTTGAAATTGTTTGCTCGCTTAAATGTAATTATTTTGGTTGCATTTTAGTAGTAACTTTTTTGGGTTCAAAAAGTTCAATAATTTTGTTATTAAATTCTTTGATACATTAATAAAAGTTCAACTAATTGTTAGATTTCAGCTAAATCATTAATTTCATAATTTTTTGTCTAAATTCTAAGGCATAAAAATTCCTCTGTCAAAAGATCTATAATAGATATAAATTAATTTGGTTTAACCTTAAATCTTATAACTCCTGAATGCAAATTTGATTGAATTCCTCCAATAAGTGGTTTTACTAAATTTTCAAATCTTTTATCTAATAATACTACTATTATTGATATAACGTGTCCTCTTCTAAATAATGCTCTTATAGTTATTATTATAATTTCTAAATGTATATACCTAACGTGAGGATATTTCTTTTTATGAAAAACATGAAGATTTATTTTTATTATTTAATTAACATTATATGTTAAATTATGACTCTACAGATAGTAGTAGTAGTAGTTCTAATAAATTTGATAACTCTATAAACCTAGAATATATAAAAGTTACAAGTTATAAATCAGATGAAGAAAATTCTTCAACAGATGAAGATGAAAATATAGATATACCTGAACCTATGGAAATTGCTCAAACATATCAAGATCCTAAAGGAAAAAGAAAAATAGATTAAGATATTCTAAAATATGATTTGTTAAGATCCTTTAATAAAAATAGATTCAAGAAATGACAAAAGAGGAAGATATGTAGAATAACCTCTAAGGCCCCAAAAATTGGTCTAGTAGTTTCGAGAAAGCTTATTGGATTTCGAGTGAAAATTAGGAGTTAATCAGATTTATTAGTAATTTTTTTAGTTACCTTAATTTCATTTAAAAATCGGAAAACAATATTTCGGAAAATAAAAATATTTTTAGTAAAATTAATTTTATAGTTTTAAATAATTTTTGGGTAAAAGAAATATTTTGGGTCAAAATTAGAATTTAAAAAAATAAATTAAAATGGGTTTAATTGAGAGAATTTAAAATATAAATTACATAGGAACATTTTGCAAAAACAACAAAATGTTTGAGTGGTTTTATGGAAAATTGCTCATATTTTCGAAATTTTGGAGGGAAAGGATTATTTTGAAAAACAAGGGAATTGTAGGAGTGGCCTACTGACAATTTCCCCAATTTTTGGAAATCTTGTGGGGTTCTTCAGCTCAAAAACGTTACAACCTCCTCACTTTACACGTAATTTTCACTCGATTTCTAAGAATTTTCTTTCGGTTTTCTTTTTCATTTTCGAAGTCCACATATCAAAGATTAGATCTCATCTTTTATTCTCTCCAAATTCTCTCAAAATTCTCCAAAAAAGATTTTTAAAGTTGAGAAAAACTAATCTGAGTTCTTCAAATATCTTGATCCAATCCTCAATATTGGTGATTCCAGATCGTTTGAAGGTATTTTATCAACTCTAATTTCATTCTAATTTTGTTTTTAACCATTATTTTCGATCTAAATTTATTAAAATGGTTTTTCAAAATTTGATCTCTTAGCTCTTGAACATGAGATTCATCAATGGTGAATTCATGGTTTTGAGTTCGAATCCAAGTTTAAATGGATATCTAAGCTGAAATCATGTTTATTAAGAGGTTTTTTTATTAGAAAACAAAAGATCAAACTTGTTTGGTTGATCAATTTTGACAAATCCGTTTTTAACTAAGAAATGAGTTGATTTTTCAGAAATTTATGAAATAGTTTGTTTAATGAAATTGATTCTTAGGTTTTGTGTTGATAGATTAGAAATGATGTTTAGAAATGGTTTTTGGTGCAAAGAAGGTCATTTAGAGGATGAAATTTGTGTTTTGGCTATATCGTAAGTTTTCAGTATAGTAGATTGGAGAGGCATTTCAAATCTGAGTAGTTCATGATTTTTCGATTTTCTTGTTGTTAATGATAGCTTGTAATATATATATATTGTTTAAGTTCCACATCGAGGACAGGCCACTGCTAATCAGAATCAAGGTCCAAACACAGAATCAGAAGCAAAGTGTGAATATGAGTGGTTTTTAAAGGCAATTGGTAAACATGTCTATTTACATTATGAATTGGGGTTTTGAGTTGTTTTTCTAGTGATTCAATTGTATCTCAAGTGGTTTTCAAAATTGATTTTAATTTTATAAAAGTATATTTGTAAATGATTTATGGAAATTGTGAATAGTGTGTTTGGTATGATTGATTTGAATTGTATTGATTAATAATTGGAGTATGGATTACTATATATTAGAGCACTTGATGATGATTTATGATTGGTTTTAGATCCATTGAAAAAGACATTAATTATGCTTATCCATGTTCATATTAAAATTGCTAAGTGACATGCTTTAAATTAAATTTTTATATCATGAATTAAGTGCTTAAATTTCAGTATTTATGCCCTGTGTGATTGGTTATATTGGCAACATTGCATGGTGGATCCATCGGATTTAGATGGCATGCCATAAGATTAGTGAGTACTCACCACTACATGTGTTATTTATGAGCATATGGCTCTAAGAGTATTGATTTTGTTGGAGTGGATAAGGGAGTGTTGAGCTTTTTCTCCAATCAATCATTGGCAATTTCAAGGCAATATAAGGGAGTGTGTGGCTATGCCCCACTCAATCGGAGTATTGTATTCAATATTTGGGAGATCAGAGATTTGTTTCTCCAATGCATGATCACATGTTTATATTTTGCCATGGATGATATTGGCCAATATAAGTATTTGTTTGTTAATTAAATTAGGTTTTCATATGCCATAATAAATGTGATTTTAATTCATGGAATAATATGAGAAGTTATGATGTTATGATATTGCAGTGTTGTTGGAAATTTCAGTCAATTGAATGCCATAATTTAGCATGAAAATATAATTGAAATTGTGATTCATATACTGGAAATAAGATACATGATTTACCTTGGTTTAAGTATGTTTTTGGTGCAATTTACTTATTGAATTTATGGTTCTTAATTGAGCTTTTTTAGCTCACACCTCAAAGCTTTGTGTAGAGTTTTCCAGCTTTGGGGAGTTGAGGAGCAAGGACAAGGCTAGTCCAAGTTTAAGGCTACTTGGTAATATAGATTAAGAACTTTTCTATAAATACATTAGAGGGCATTGTGGCACTCAATTGTGATAATTTGATACACTTGTAATGGATGTTTGAGACTTACATTTGGACATTGATTTTGAGATGTTATATTTGTTTTTAATGTTTGTTTTATTGGTTAAATGTGGAGTGTATTATTCTATGTTTCTAAGTGATAACATGGTGATTGAAAACATGGTGGTTGAAGCATGAAATTTTCACTAATGCATTTTAATTGTAGCATATCAAGGACTAGATAGCTTTTGTGGCTAAGGTAAGTACATTGTATGTTTTAATTATTGTTTGTTAAGCATGATTTTGAATGTTTAAATTATGTATACTTGTTGTTTATTAGTTGTAATTAGATTAATTAGAATTTTATGTATGATTAAGCCAATAAAACTTAGCTAATATAACCTTAATTAATAATTGGATTAAGGAAAAATGGTTAATTAAAATGAAATTTTTAGGGGTGTCATAAATTAACTAAAAGAATGTTAGTAAACATTTAGAATTAAAATCCTTAAAAAAATGTTTTGGGTGTGTTAATGCAATAATATTAGATAATTATTAGTTAGAATTGAGATGTTATAAGGTAGGGGTGTGTTTTGGGTGGTTTTGTGTTGGAGAGTCACCTCGGTGGCTAATGAGTCGCTTCAAATTCGGGCTAGTCCATTTTGATCGGGTTTGGGGTGCCACATTTGGTGGTATCAGAGTCAAGTTTGCTAAACATTAAAGGTCACGGGTTTTGTAACCCTAGAACCTAGCCTACCTGATAGTACTGCTTGAAGTTATCTATTTTACCCTGCATGTTCTTTATTTTATAAATTGTATTTTGGGTAGGAATCAGGAACACAATGCCCTATAGGAAATTATACTTAGTTAAGCCATGGATCACTTTCGCTACTCACTCCTAGTATGTTCTCCCTACCTTTTCATTAGTATTCGATCTACGTTATTCCTTCATGACGAGAACGAGGTGGTCACAGTGCACTACCGACCTACCGCAACCATATGAGGATGTACCACAGCCACCGCATGGAGATCCATCATCGCAGCCACGTGAGTATGCTCATTTGGATCGAGTTGAGCACTTGATATCTGATATGATTGGGGCACTACAGCGTATCGCTAGTGCCAATGTTGCCCCTTCTTGCTAAGGATTACTACTAGAGCGTTTACAAAATCTAGGTGGTAAAGAATTTCGAGGAGTTAGGGGAGGAGACCCTACTCGTGTTGAGTACTAATTGGAGGGAGTTACCCATATCCTTGGTCAGATGGGCTGTTCTGACGAGGATAAGCTTGGGTGTGTTATGTCGTTACTAGATGGTGAGGCTCATCGCTAGTGAGTGATAGTTGAGCGTGGTACTGCGCTCGAGAGAGTGGATTAGGACTTTATCCTAGAGTATTTCTGAAGGAACTTCATCAAAGAGAAATATCTAGAGACGAGGAGATGTGAGTTCATGGATTTGGTCTAGGGTACTCTATTATAGATGAGTACGAGGGGAGTTTGTGCGTTTGAGCCAGTATGTGCCTGAGTTGGTGGCTCAAGAGGCTAGTCATTGTAAGAGGTTCAGGTTTTTACCAAATTGGGATTGTAAGTTGTATCTAATAGCATAGTTTGCTGAGGTCTTCGACGAGTTGGTTTAGAAGGCCTAAGCTTTAGAGGAGACTCTGAGTGAGGAGCCTAGAGTTGTTACTGCTGGGACCGTTAATAGGTCATCTGAATCTGCTCGTAGATCTAGCTGAAAGGCCAAGAGAGGTTGTTTTGAGAGGTCTAGACAACAAGTTGCAAGAGGCCAAGGTTCAGTTATGCAGGCCACTAAAGTTGAGACTAACAAGAGTGGTCAAGGATGTGCTATGTTGCCGTTGTACAAGCATTGAGGGAGAGGTCGTGGCAAAGGTGATGGTGGTAGAGGGTTTGGTCAGAGACGAGCTAATCAAGTTGAAACTAGAGGTTCGGCTAGGGTATATGAAGTTAGAGAACCTTAAACTAGAGAGGCCACGGAGTCATCGCATGTACATTCACATTACAGTCTTTTCCTCTTCTAGCTTTAGTAGATTCTGGTGCTACGAGATTGTTTATTCTGAGAGATGTAGCTAGAGAGTTTGGGATTTTTGTAGAGTCATCTAGGTTAGGTGTTACTATGAGAAGTCTGTTGGGTGATAGTGTAGTAGTTGATCGGGTTTATCGATGTTATCCTCTAATGGACTAGGGACAAGTGTTTCCTGTAGATCTTTTAAAGTTGACATTTTAGGGATTTTATATCCTTGGGATAGATTTGTTGACCGAGCATCGGGTGAATGTTGATTGTGAGGCGAAGTTGGTGACTTTATGTTGTGCTGACGGTTCTAAGATTGTTGTTATTAGAGAGAGGTCTGAGTTGCTCTCCAATATGGTTTCTGCACTTAGAGCCGAGAAGCTAGTCCGAAAAGGTTGCGAATCTTATCTAGCCTATGTCTTGAATGCTAATAGTAAGGAGTTGAGGTTGGATGAGATTCGTGCAGTCTGTGATTTTTCGGATGTTTTCCCAAGGAGTTCCTTAGTATAAAAGTTGAGTAAGGTATTGAGCACTTTCTTGGTATAACTCCGGTGTCAATTGTGCCTTACCGTATGGCACCTAAGGAGTTGAAGGAGTTGAAGCTTCAGTTGCAAGAGTAGTTGGACTTGGGTTTTATTCAACCAAGTGTGTCGTTGTGAGGAGTGTCGATTCTATTTGTGAAGAAGAAGGATGAGACTTTGAGGCTATGCATTTTCTATCGCCAGCTAAATAAGGTGACCATTTGGAATAAGTACCTACTTTTGAGGATCGATGATTCGTTTGACCAGTTTCGGGGAGCTTCAGTTTTCTTGAAGATTGATTTGAGATTTGGTATAATTGGTAGAAGGTGAAGGATGCAGATGTTATGAAGACGACATTTAGGACTCGTTATAGGCATTTTGTGTTTCTTATAATGCCATTCGAGCTAATGAATACACCTACGACATTTATGGACATTATGAATTGTGTATTCCATTCCTATTTGGATCAGTTTGTTGTGGTTTTTATAGATGATATATTGGTGTGTTCTCGATCGGAGGATGGGCACGACGAGCATTTTACAGTGGTTCTTTAGATTTTAAGGGAGAAGCAATTATATGTCAAGCTGAGCAAATGTGAGTTCTGGCTTTGAGAAGTGGTTTTTCTTGGACATGTCGTTTCAGCCAAGGGTATTCGGGTTTATTTGAAGAAGGTTGAGGCGATCTTGGACATTAATTTTGGTTACAAAATTTTCTTGATTAGATAGTTAATTAAGTAAAAAGGATTAAATTGAAAAAGGTGCAAAAGTTGAATTCTATTAATTAAAGGAAAATTGAAGGATTAGAATGGTAATTAGACCATGGGTTATTGTAGTGGATGGTTTTGGGTCTTTAGTTGATGAAAAATTGGCTGAATTCATTAAGGGTAAACTTGTATTTTTTTTAATTAAATAAGTTTAAGTGAAAAGAAATGAAAACTTTAATTGATTTTTTCTTCATTTTCTTCCACAAGAGAATCGAAAAACCTAAGGAGAAGGAAAGAAGCATTCGGCCTAGCTTGTTGTTTCGATTAGGTAGGTAAACCTCATATGTTTTTAGTAATTTTTATGTTTTTGAGTTTGTATTAGCTTAATCTAGCTAATCCAAGGACTAATTTGTGTTTTTTCAAATGTTATAAATTTTGCCTTTGATGAATAAGCTTGCTCTTGAAAGTTTATGGAAGATTTATAAGCTTGGTTGTTAGATTTAATGATTTTGTAAAGTAATTTTTAGAAATTTTTATGTTAAAGGACTAAAATGTTAAAGGAACAAATTTGTAAGGACTTGGGGTGAAATATTACAAAAAGTGGGCTGTAGAAATACTCTTAAACATCTGGAAAAGCTGGAATTTAAAAATAAAATGGTTAATTTACAAGTTTTAGCTAAAGGACTAAATTGAATAAAAGTGAAAATTTAAGGGTAATTTTGTAAAAATACCAAAAAGGCTTATTGGCATAAAATGATTAAAAATTTATGTTGTTTTAAATAATTGAATGAAATTATTGTAATAGATCAAGATCGTGTCCTGATCGTGGAAAAAGGAGAATTACGAATTTGCCCTTGAAGTTCAATTTAATTGCAATTTCGTCTGGTAAGTTCGTAATGTTAAATTTACAATTAAATAATATATTATTTGTATTCTTTATAATTGTTACAGAACAGATTATGGTACATGAAATTGAGAAAGATGAGAAAGAAATTAATGAAAGAGATATTAGGCTTTGAGCCGATGATTTGAAATCGACGCGATGGCTGAGGTACTGCATATGTTGCGAGTCCTCAACAGCTCGTGCGAGCAACATCGTGAGTCGGGAAATGAGAAAAGAAATATGGATCCTAAATGGATTATAGGCCCTATGATGGTTGAGATTTATGCGTAGTGCATATTCTCGACAGCTCGTGTGAGCAGCATCATTAGGGAATAGTTATATGCACAGATACCGTATTGATGGCTGAGGTACCGCATATGTTTCGAGTCCTCGACAGGTCGTGTGATTAGCATCGTGACTCTAGAAAGAGATACGGATTCTAAATGGATTACAGGCCCTACAATGGCTAGGACTATGCTTATTGTATACTCTCGACAGCTCGTGTGAGCAGTGTCGTTAGGGAACAATTTATAGTACAGACAAGAACCGTACCGATGGCCGGGGTACTGCATACATTGTGAGTTCTCGACAGCTCGTTGAGCAGTATCGAGTACTGGTAACAGGAAAGTTGGAACACCAAATATGGCTTGAGGAAGCAACAGTTCATTCTAGCTCGGTTGAGATATAATTGCTTTATGCATATGATTGGTAACTCTTTAAACTCTTCGAACTTACTAAGCTTTGAAGCTTACCAAAGATGTTAATGTTGTTTTGTAGATTGTTTGCTGTTTGAAGATCAGATCATCTCGAAGAAATCACACTATCTCGGGAGCTCATTTGGTAGTATTTTCATCACTTGGTTATATGGCATGTACTAGGATGATGTTACCCTTGAAATGTTTGATTTTCGATTATTGATTCTTTGTTGAACTAAAATTACTTGCTTGCTTGATGTTGTAATCAAGCAAATATGTTTTATAATGAATTTCCATGTGAATTTAAGAATACTTGTGATGATTGGTTGTATGTTGTGTCTCATGATGAAACAAGTATTGTCATGTATAGATTTTGCAAGATGAGGATTTGAATAAGAATCTTGTGTTGAATGATGGTTGATAAACTTGAGGACATGTGTGAATAATCGAATTCTATATACTTGTTTCGATAGAATTCTTGCATGTATCGGTAGAAGTACAAAGTAGAGGAGAGGTTGGTTATTGACTTACATTTTATCGGTAGTTCTGTTCATAGTAGTATCGATAGTCTTCATACTTGTATTGGTAGAAGTTCTAGGGTTCTCTGGAGTTTTTAGTATCGGTAGAAGCATTACATGTTTCGATAGAAGTCATACTTGTATCGGTAGTATTGTCTCAAGTACGTGTAAAAGTCTACACTATTCTTGAACTGTTTATTGACTTGACAACTACCGATACTTGTCCAACAAGTACCGGTAGAAGTATCCAAAAATCATGAAAATGGCCCTTTTCCCTTGTTAAGTTATGATTTATATTTAAATGATTATGTATGATATGATATTAAGATGAACAGTGATAAATGAATAGAAAGACACTAGGACCCTAATTGGCGACAGTTTTCGAGTTTTGGGTATTACAGACATGAAAAAAATGGGTGTCATGATTTGTGAAATGAATATTGATTCCTTCTACGATGTAATGATAAGTATGTTTGGTTATAGTTTGGTCAGCTAATGGTGAGAACTGTGTGTTTGGGATACAGGACCATGTGATCTCTGATAGAAAATATTTGTATGTGATTCCTAAGTTATTGAGTGATTGAATTTGATTATTTATTGATTGAAAGGTTGTAAATGAATGTGTAAAAATTAAATGTAGTTAGTATTCTGAGCTACAAATTATAATTGTAAAAGTTGTGATTGAATTGTATGTAAAAAAAAAGACTTGTAAAGTTCTGTAAACCCTGAGACCTTAGACTGGAGATGGTTTTAGGTTTTCGAGTGTTACAGGAGTTTTGAGAAGCTAAAGTTAGTTCTGATTGAAGCACCTATATTAACACCGGATTAGTTTGTGTGCTGATGCAGGAGGGAAAGATAGTTGCTTATGTCGAGTCAGTTGAAACCACATGAGTTGAACTATTCGACCCATGATTTGGAGTTTGCTATCATAGTTTTTGCACTCAAGAATTGGCATAATTTTTTTGTATGGAGAGAGGTGTGTGATCTATACCGATCACAAGAGCCTTAAGTATCTCCTTACCCAAAAGGAGTTGAACTTGAGACTGAGGTGTTGGATTGAGATGCTGAAGGACTACAATTGTGTGATTGAGTATCATCCGGGAAAAGCGAATGTTATTGTTGATGCCTTGACTCGGAAGTCCTTGCTTGACTTGAGGCATTGTTTGCGAAGTTGTCAATTTCCAAGGTGGTGGTTTGTTAGCTGACCTTCAGGTGAAGCCGACCCTTGAATAGCAAATTCGAGAGAGACAGACGTTCGAAAAGAGTTTGGTGCGTCGTATCCGTCAGGTTGAGTTGGGTGTTATTGCAGATTTTGGTCTCAATGTTGATGGTGTCCTTTGCTTCAGATGATGCGAGCTCGTCCTCGTAGGATCATTACAAGTCGCGAGAGTTCTCGATCGAAATTAAGAAGTATCATTCATAAATGAATTTGGTGAAGGTTGTGAATGACAATGATAGGCTTTGGGATGATGGATGAATGGATATGCAAAGGATATAGATGGATAAGCTTGAATTCGATTTTAAGGACTCAAGTACGAACCAATATTATAGGAGAATATTGACCCAATCATTATATTAGTACTTAGGATGAAATCAAGAAGAACCATGCCCCTCTATCTAGCAAGATAGGAACCAATCAATATAAGGGTGAACGCCACACTTCAATGAAGTGATAAGTTTGAAAGAATTAGATTGACGCCACAAGGGATACTTGATAAGTCAATTTGAGTCAAATAAGAACAAGGAGTTTACAAACTCACAATAATATTAAAATTCATCAAAAAGTTGTTACAAAATGTTCCAAGCCTTATATTTATAGGCTTACAAATGACCAGCTAAAAAGGCATGAATTAATAAACAATTTAACTAGTTTAATGCCCTTAATTTTATCCAAAATTCCTAATGCACTTTAAGTTAATGTGGTGGCAGCTTCAATGGAGTAGTTGGTCGAATTTAATGCTTGGTTGGCTAGGAAGAAGTGTTCTTTAAATTCGACTGAAGTTCCCATGCACCTAGAGTAAATGTGGGCGGTGCATTAATGACTTTTGAGTAACCCGAACAGCAACTTTTCATGTTCTCATGATTAACCTTTGAGCATTTAAGCACCTTGAGACCTTTGATGAAACCAATTAGCCATGCATGAAGAGAACATTGAATTCCTTTGCTTTCCATGAAATGCCCTTTTGGGGAGGTGTTTTCAGCACTTTAAATGTTGGTAGGTGTAATAAAAGCTTGTGTTGGGTAGCCATTGATATCCCTAAGACATATTAAACATGCTGGTTAGGACTTAAATGGGCAACAATATTTGACTAAAACTAACAACTAACATAGGATATATTTAAATACTTATTAAAATAACACAAAACATAATTAAGACTTAAACTAAAATGACTATATGGTTAAAACCTTATTTTACAGCAATTTAATTAACTAAATAAATTATCATTTTATGTGCAGCACATTGTATGGAATGCATGTGTTGCAAGAAGTGCACAAGTTATATGAAATGCAAGGAATGCATGAAGTGTTTTCCCAATCTCATTTAATTAAACACGTGACAGCTTCTTTGAACTTCTTGGCTTGTGCTCGCGTAATTGGTCCTCTAGGTAGCTCGATTGGATCATACGAGACTCGCCCTTCATCCATGCTCGCAAAATCAATGCTCGTAGCTTCAGTGTTCATAGCATGAGTGCTCGCAACACCCATGCTCGCATCTTCCATGTTCACATTACTCGTGTTCACGCTACTCATTCTTGCATCATCAGATGTTGGATGTGTGTTCCAATGGACGAGGATCTGAGACATATGATTCTTATCGAGGCTCATAATCATCCTGATGGGAAAAAAATATATCAAGATCTTTGGGTTTTATATTGGTGGTAGGTAAAGAATATTATTGTTTCTTATATGGGTATTCAGGGTACCATCAAATCCCAATACAACCCCGATGATCAAGAAAAAACAACTTTTACATGTCCTTCTAGGACATATGCTTTTAAATGTATGCCTTTTGGACTTTGTAATGCACCAGTTATTTTTGTGAGCTGTAAGACCGCTATTTTTACAGATATGCTAGAAGAAGGATTAGATGTTTTCATGGATGATTTCTTAGTATATGGAGACTCTTTCAAGGAATGCTTGTTGAATTTAGAAAAAGACTTACCAAGGTGCGAGGAAACTAATCTAGTGCTTAATTGGGAAAAATGTCATTTCATGGTAAGAGAAAGGTTAGTTTTGGGGCATCAAATATCACAAAGAGGGTTAGAAGTGGATACAGTAAAAATCGAGGTAATAAAAAACCTAAATATCAAAGGTATTCGAAATTTTTTGGGACATGTCGGGTTTTATAGAAGGTTTATAAAAGATTTTGCTCATATCACTAAACCTTTAAATTTATTATTGTAAAAAGATGTTCCATTCGTATTTGACAATAATTGCATTGAAGCTTTTGAGATGATAAAAGAGAAGCTAATAACTGCTCTCATTATTATCACACCAAATTAGAATGAACCTTTTATTATTACGTGTAATGCTAGTGATTATGTTGTAGGTGCTACCTTAGGATAGAAGAAAGGAAATCTATTTGCAGCAATTCATTATGCCAGCATGACTCTTAACCTCGCTTAATGCAATTATACTACTGAGAAGGAAATGTTAGCTATAGTTTTTGCCTGTGGAAAATTTCATCCTTATTTAATGGCAAATTGTGTGTATATTTATACAGATCATTCAGCTTTGAAATATGTGATGAAGAAACCAAAGCAAGGCTGATGAGATGGGTATTGCTACTACAAGAATTTGACTTATGGATCATGGACCGGAAAGGGACAGAGAACCAGTTAGCAGATCATCTGTCACGATTGGAAAATCCTACTATCTTTATACCTTTAGGAGAAATAAAGGAAACCTTTGCAGATGAGCAACTATTCAGAATGGAAATTCGATTCCCAGACGCGGGAGCACTATGGTATGCAAATTATGTGAACTACTTAGAAAAAGGGGTGTTCCTAGAAAAAGCATCCTGGCAACAAAAGAAACGAATTATGCATGAGGCAAAAAATTATATTTAGGAGGATCCTTATGTATTTAGGCAATGCGCAGACCAGTTAGTATGAAAATGTGTAGCCAAGGAAGAAATAAATGACATCCTTAAAGAATGTCATGACTCTCCTTGTGGAGGACATTTCGACTAAAACGTACAACTCAGAAAATTTTGCAACTTAGATTCTATTGGCCTACTATGAATTGAGATGCTTATACGTTCGTGCAAAACTATGATTGGTGCCAGCAAATGGGGAATATATCAAAAAGGGATGCGATGCCACAGGTGGGAATTATTGAGTAGAAATCTTTGATGTTTGGGGAATTTATTTCATGGGTCCTTTCCCTAGCTCATTCAAGAATTAATACATCTTGTTGGCAGTAGATTATGTTTCTAAATGGGTAGAAGTAGTGGCATTACCTACTAATTATACCAAATCGGTGGTAAAATTTTTTAAGAAAAACCATCTTTTCATGATTTGGAACTCCTAAGGCATTGATTAGTGATGAAGGATCACATTTTTGAAGCAAACAATTTGAAGTCACCCTCGTAAAATACAATATTCGGTACAAGATGGAAACAACATATCACCCTTAAGCAATTGGACAAGCTGAAGTTTCTAATCAAGAAATTAAACAAATCCTTGAGAAGACAGTAAATCCTAATCGCAAAGAGTGGGCGGCAAAATTGTATGACGCCTTATGGGCCTATCGAACAGCCTATAAAACACCCCTTGGTATGTCTCCTTATAAACTCATGTGTGGAAAAACTATCACTTGCCTATTGAATTACAAAAAAAAAAGCATATTGGGCTATTAAAGAATTTAATTTAGATCTTAAGTTAGCGAAAAAAGAGAGATTGTTCCAGTTGCAAGAGTTGGAGAAATTTTGATTCACGGCCTATGAAAACACGAAACTTTATAAAGAAAGAAGTAGGTTGCGTCATAATGCCAAGATTTGGAAACGAAACTTTGAGCCAGGACAAAAAGGTACTCTTGTTTAATTCTAGGCTCAAATTATTTCTTGGGAAACTTAAATCACGATGGACAGGGCCATATATCATTAATCAAGTAAAACCATATGGGGTAGTTGAGTTGTTAGATAAGAGGTGAAACTTTTCCAGTTAATGGGCAAAGGATAACCATATTACGGAGGAACTATAGATATACTTATTGAGGAAAAACCTCTACATTGTAAAATGATATGGGATCAAAAGCTAGTGTTAGACTCGGACATCAAAAATACCCTAGGGATAGATAATAGCTCAGATTTGGAATTAGAGGGAAACTGGTCTCGATGTCACGATGACCACATTCGATGCCGCAACAACCATATTCGATGTCGCAACAACGAGGAATCAAGGCTACATGACTACTTTCCCTAATTTCTTTACGCATTCCACCATGCTTTAATGAATCCACTTTCCTACATAAATTTGTTTCTTCTTAAGAATTCCGTATATTATTATAGCATGGATTGGACATATATCGTCATATTAGAAGTGGGAAGTATTCGGGACCAAACGAATTTCATCCACATCTTGGCTTTAGGCGTCATGAGTTCTTGGTTGAAAGTTTCTCGGATTACAGTACCTTCTCAATAGGTCCATAATTCTTTTCTCGCTGTTAAGAAAATTAGAATTTCCTCAGTAACGATATTCTTAAATTCCTTTAACTTGACTCTATGGGGATAATCTTAACAATAATGCGGGACATTGTAAAATCTAGAAATTTGGACCTCGTTCAGGTATATTTCAACTCCTTGAATTTTTGTTGGACCTTGAATATGCTCATAAGCTCTACCGGCTTCACGTTTCTTCAGAGCTAAATAAAATTCTTAAACTATTGAAATATTTAGCAGTTCTTTGTAGGGCAGATAAAATTGAGTCCATTCATGATCGATGATTGTTTCCCGATTACCTCGGCAAACTCGCATCAAAGGATTAAACCCTTATTCCTGACCAACATTTTCATACACCCTGCAGTAAGCGCATTGATCTCGAACTCACCCAATCTTCTCTCCTTCGAGAAAATATCTTTCATGAACATAACATAGTTGGGCATTTGCTCTAACGCTTCCACCAGAGGAATATTAATATGCAATTGCTTCAATACCTCCAAAACTTCTTAAATTGAACATCTTGCTTTGATTACTCAATTCTTTGAGGAAATGGTGATGGCGGCCTTCCTTCACACTGATGACAAGATTTTGTCACAACATTTTTCTTCACATCACAAACTTCATCTTTCTTCTCTTCTTTCAGCTCAACTTCTTCCTTTACATCTTCTTTTCCAATTTCTAGCATAACTTCATCTTGAATTCATTGCATTTTCAATTTGGCCGACTTGATTCTCCAAGAATCTTAACGATGTAGTTTGACTTTGAATAACAACGTCATTCTTAGACATGTATTCTTTCAACAAATTCTAAATAGATGAAAACCCTTCAGTTTGCTGATTTCGCTTCGACAAATTTTACTCAAATTCAGATGCTCTATCATTGGCTTGTCGAGCAGCATTGCTCGAACCAACTCCTTAATTATTGCTCCAACTAAAATTTGGATGCTGCCTCTAACCTAAATTAAAAGTGTTAGAATAAGGATTATTATTACCTCCATTAAAATTTCCCATGTAACAAACAGACACTGAAATTGATGGCAATTGTTCAAATTCATGATCATCCCCACAGTACACACACTTTACTTTAACAATCTTCACTTCCCTAGCATACTTGGTTCCTGCATAGTCTTAATCATGTTAGCTAATGAAGGCACTTGTGCTATAAGTGATGTAATAGCATCAAGCTCCAGCATTTCTTCTGCCAGAACCTAATCTTGTTGTAGGATACTGATAATAAATATTAGCAATTCTTTCCAAAATCTCATATGCCTCATTATATGTTTTATCTAACAATGTACCATTTGCTGACGCATCCACAACCATTCTCGTGTGCGCATTCAAACCATTATAAAACATTTCCATTTGTGTCCAATGTGGAAAATCATGCATAGGACATTTCCTAAGCAGATCCTTATACTCTCCCATGCCTCATAAAGCATCTCATCATCTAGCTACTTAAATGATGTAATATCATTTCTCAACTACAGGTATCTCTCGAATTACCTACTCACAACACTGAATTATGCTCCATCAAATCTATCTTGCTTTCACTCAAGATTATGCACATGCAAAACAAGAGCATATGTCTAGGATTGCTAGCACATAGAATTATGAACAAAGAACATAACTCAAATGGAGAATTTCAATAGAAGAAGTTTTAGCAAACATTTTATAAAAACATAATTAAAGATCTAAAATGTCCAACCCTTCGAATGATTAGTTCAAGGCATCAAAATATTGTTTAAACATTCCAACATTCAAAATTTAACAATCAAGAGTACTCTGTTGAGAACCAAAAAGAATATCAGGCTCGCTGCTCAATTCTGCTTCGCATTACCACAACAACGTATTTTTGCTCAAGTGGTTACGATGGCTTTGTCGAGGCTCTACTCCCATCGTTGGCTGCCAACTCTGCCACTGCACTTTTGGTCTGTCACGTGACTCTCCTGATTTTCCTCTTTTAAGAGTATTTCGTTCTAGCACTTTAGCCTTTGCTTTGCTTGATTCGATTCTCATTTCTCTACATTAATGCTACTTTTATAGGAGCTTTGCCACGCACGGTGTCAAATCCGGATTTCTAGTGGTCTTCTAGTGCCTCCCTAGATCCTTCTAGTGTAGAACCACCATAAAATCAGCTTGCTATAGTAGAATCTTGCGAGCCTGGTATTGCCAGAGTGTTTAGCTGCAACATCCTTCTATTACTTCCACTCCCCAACAATGCTTCACTAATGGGTCTTATACTCCTTTATCATCATCCCTGCATCCATTCACCATACATACCAAAATGCATAACATTGTCACAACAAAAAGAGTAAAACATATAGATTTTATCGCTATAGCTCAAGACTGCTCCAAAAGATAAAAACATGTAAAAACACTACTAATGTTGTGACAATTTACTTGAGAATAGCCAAATAGTTCTAGCAAAAGTTTGTTATATAACTCTTTTTCAAGAGTTAATAATGAGGAGATAGTTATGGTGATAGTAACCCATGGTTGGGTGATCTTTTACTATCATCCTGAAGATGCCTATCTGAAACTGGCATGTGAATTTTATTATCATATTAGTATTGACAGTCCGCTTGTGTATGTTCGAGGTATATCAGTTCTATTGATGAAGGTAAGATCAATGATTTTTTTGGTTTTTATAACGTGAAAAACAAACATATGAAGTTTATGAAGGAGATGACTGAAGAAGGTTTGGAGAAAGTGTTGAGAGACCTATGTGTGAAGGGAACAATTTGGGACAAGTCAAAGACGGATCGTTACACAATCGAGAGGATCTTAGTTAAGCCTGAATGTCGCATTTAGGTTAATTTTTTAAAGTCGATGTTGATTTCGATAGTACACAATACCATTGTGGGGAGGAGAGACTGTTACTGTTGCATTCAATAATGAAAGCAAGGAAAATCAATGTTGGAGAATTAATTTGGGACGAGGTGCATAAGTGTGCCCAAAAAGTTCAGGTAGTTTAATTTTTCCGAATTTGATTGTTGCTCTTTGTTTGCAAGCAGGTGTACCTTTGGAAGATAATAAGGATGTGATGCCAAATAAAGGTGCCATAACAAAACGTGGCAAGAATCAGAAAGGAAGAAGCGCTTCTGCTACACCGTTATTTGCAAAACTTCAATCCAAGACTCCATTTGAATTGCAAACATTTTCGTCCTTAAACAATATGAGGAGAACGATCGTGATCTTTGACTCGAATAAAGAAGATTGACATGATGTCAGAGGATTTCCAAAGTAAAACGGAAGCTCTATGGGGTTACATGCGTGTGCGAGATGATGTGATTCGCCAGGTGCTACAGCAAAGCAATGTCAAAGTCCCAAGATTTTCGAATTTTCCTAGAATCATATATGATGAAACAGTTGTTGTTCAACGGGATGAAGGCGACATAAGAATTCAGTCGGCATCTTGTAAATCATCATTTGGAGAAGAATTTATTCTGGAGGAAGAAGAAAAGGAAGTGCTTGAGATTGAATTTGTCCAACAGAGCCTATTAGAGAAGGAGAAGGTCGCAACACCGAAAGCTAAGATTGCTACACCAAGGAAAGTCGTTACACTAAAAGTAAAAACCACAACACCATCCAAAAAGATTGACCAAGAAAAAGAAATTGTTGATCGATGATATGATGAAATAGAATGAGCAAGAGGAGGTAGACGTTATGCTGACATCATGAAAACATAAGCCTTGCCCGGAAGTCCCTCCGCATTAACTAAAGGGTAAATTTTAATTTTTGCAGCTCTAATTTTTGTTTTATTTTTGTTATTGAGATATATGTGTTGTTATTTTGTTTTTGTCATAACATATTTTTGTTTTGAATTCATTGTGTTCATGCATTAAGGACAATGCACCGTTTAGGTTTGGGGGTGTGTTGCTACATTTAGTTGCATTTGTGTCATATGTTTTTGTTTCATATTTTGTCAATACATTTTTTGTTGCATATAGAGAAGATGTCATGAAAAATTTTTGTTGAGGGTTTGGTAAACCCAAAAGGTTTTAGATATGTTGTTGATGTTCGATGAGGAAATATAACCTTTAAATTTTAAAATTTTTGTAGAAGTGAATTAGGTGATTTAGTTTAGGATAGTTGCTTAAAATTGAATTTCTAAAAATAATATTATTTGAATTCTTTGTGATTATTTTAAAGTAGATTATTCTTAATAAAACTTAGATTTTCTTTAAGCTAAGTTAAATGAGAAATGTTGAGAAAAATGTTAAAGAAGTTGTTCTTCTAGAAATTTTTCTTTAATAACTTGAGCATTACCATCTTCAATACCAACTTCTAGTCTTGACATATGACATGCCACTTGATTCTCCGTACCCTTCCTATCTCTTATTTCCATATCAAACTCTTGTAACAGTAAAATCCAACAAATCAAGCGTGGCTTGGCATCCTTCTTTGTCACTAAATATTTAATGGCAGTGTGGTCCCGTGTAAACAGTGAATTTGTACCTACCAAATACGATCTAAACTTATCAAATGTGAAGACCATTGCTAATAGCTCTTTCTTAGTCGTGGTATAATTGAGTTGTGCATTAGTGAGGGTCCTACTCACATAATAAATGGCATGAAATAATTTATTTTTCTTTGCCCTAGTACTACTCCAACGGTAGTCACTAGCATCGCACATCAGTTCGAATGGCAACTTTCAATCTGGTGCTATGACTATATGTGCAGTTACTAATTGTCTCTTCAAATCCTCAAAAGCTTTCATACAAGATTCATCAAAGTCAAAAGATTTTTTATGCTCTAGTAATGCATATAAAGGTTTAGAACTTTTTGAAAAATCTTTAATGAACCTTCTATAGAAACCAGCATGCCCTAGAAAACTATGAATACTTTTTACAATGGTGGGTGGTGGAAGTTTCTCTATTACCTTGATCTTGGCTTTGTCAATGGTAATTCATTACTATGATATCCTGTGACCCAGAACAATGCCTTCACAAACCTTGAAATGGCATTTTTTCCAATTCAACACCAAGTTCGTTTCTTCACAACGACACAATACTAGCTCCAAATTCTTTAGGAAATCTTCGAAAGTATCCCCAAATACCGAAAAATCATCCATGAATACTTCTAAAAAAATTTTCACCATGTCCGAGAAAATTTTCATCATGCAACGTTGAAAAGTTGTTGGGGCATTGCACAACACAAATGGCATTCTCTTGAAAGCAAAAGTTCCATATGGATACATGAACGTAGTCTTTTCTTGATCTTCTAGAGCTATGGCAATTTGATTGTAGCCTGAGTAACCATCTAAAAAACAATAAAATGCTTTACCCGCTACTCTGTGCAACATTTGGTCGATAAATGGCAAAGGGAAGTGATCTTTCTTTGTGGCTTTGTAAAGCTTCCTGTAATCCATGCATACCCTCCAACCCATGACAGTTCGAGTTGGGATCAATGCATTGTTTTCATTGCTAACAATCGTTACTCCTCCTTCCTTAGGACACATTGCACAGGACTTACTCATGAAATATCTGATATTGGATAAATTATCCTAGCATCAAGCCACTTGATAATTTCCTTCTTAACAATCTCTTTCATAATAGGGTTCAATCGCCTTTGTTGCTCAATGGAATTGCTATGGCAATCCTCTAACAAAATCTTGTCTATACAAAATGCAAGACTGATTCCCTTGATATCAGCTATAATCCATCCCAATGCCTTTTTAGATCTACGGAGAACTTTCAGTAGTTAAGCTTCTTGATTTACTGTTAAACCTGTAGAAATAACTACTAACAAAGTATTATTGTCTCCTAGATATGCATATTTCAAATGTAATGGCAATGGTTTTAATTCAAGTGTTGGGAGGTTCTTCTATAGAAAGCTTAGGCACTTTAAATGTATGATCAGATAAATTCAAGGATTCAAACCTTCTCCCTGGTCTATCTATCAGCTGCTTAGCATCTTTCAATTCTTCAAGCTCTTTAAAAACATCACCCTCATTTTTCTCTAAAGATTATGCATTATCGTCACAATTACTGTAGCAAAGTTTATCAAATTCCTCTTCCACTATCAAATCTACCAAATTAATGGCATGGCATTCTTCACTCTCATCTCCACACTTTAAACCATTAAAAACATTGAAGGTAATTTTTTACTCATTCACCCTCATTATCAACTCACCTTTCTGAACATCTATTAAAGTTCTACATGTGGCAAGAAAAGGTCTTCCCAAAATAATGGACACATCTTTGTCAACTTCAAATTCTAAAATAATAAAATCTATTGTAAAATAAATTCATCAACTCTTACCAGCACATCCTCAATCTTACACTCAGCATGGGCATGCGATCGATCAGCTAATTACCAAGTAACCATAGTAGGTCTCGCTTTTCCAATCGTTAATTTCCTGAAAATAAACATTGGCATTAAATTTATTCTAGCACCTAAGTCACACAATGCCTTACCAATGTAATTATTGCCTATGGCATAAGGAATAGTAAAACAACCTGGATCTTTTAATTTCTGTGGCAATTTATTCATCACCATGTCATGCACCCTTCAGTAAGCGCAACTGTTTCAAACTCACCCAACCCCCACTTCTTTGACAAAATTTCTTTTCTTGAACTTTACATAGTTGGGCATTTGCTCTAATGCTTCAACTAGAGGTATGTTGATGTATAATTGCTTCAGAACTTCAAAAAATCTTTTAAATTTAACATCTTGCTTTGATTTCTGAAAACATTGAGGAAATGGTGATGGTGGCCTTTCTTCAGGTTGTTGACAAGAATTTTTCACAACATTCTTACTAACATCACAAACCATTTCTTCCTTGTCATTCTTTTTCTCATTCTCCTCATTCACTAGCTGTTTCTCATGTTTCTTTACAACTTCTTCAGTATCAGGATTTGAACTCTCCTCTTCCTTTATAATGGCAATTTTATTGACATCACCATCAAGTAACTGACTTCCCCTTTTAAGCGTGATAGCTTTGTAGTGCTCTTTCCCTTGAGATCTCGAGTTTTTCGTATCACTTGGCAGTGCTCCTTAGGGTCTCAAATTCATTACATTAGCAATCTAGCCCACTTGGTTCTCTAAAGCTCTTAGAGATGCGACTTGACTCTGAATAATAACATCATTTTTGGACATTTATTCCTTCAACAAATTCTCAATTGATGAATATGCTACATTTTGCTGCTAATTTTGCCTTGGCATTGGTTGCTCATACCCAAGTGCTCTATCATTATTTTTCCAGATAACATTGCTCGAACTTCTTGGTCCTTAATTGTTATTCCAACTAAAATTGAGATGCTGCCTCCAACCTGGATTATAAGTGTTAGAATAAGGATTATTATTACGATTAAAATTACCCATGTAGCAAATAGATGCTGGATTGGAAAGGCATTCTTCAAATTCATGACTGTCTCCACAGTACATACACATTGCCTCGACAATCTTTATCTCCTTAACTGTATTTGGTTTCTGCATAGTTTTAATCACATTAGCTAATGAAGATACCCGAGCTGTAAGTAATGTTATGGCATCAAGCTCTATTACTCCTACATGTCTCCTACCAGTCTCAAGCCTTGTCATGGGATACTGATAATCATTGTTGTAATTCTTTCCAAAATCTCATATGCCTTATTGTACGATTTATCAAGCAAAGTACCATTTGTCGATGCATCGACAACCATCTTTGTCTGCGCGTTCAATCCATTATAGAAAATTTCCATTTGCGTCTAATGTTGAAAACCATGCATTGGTCATTTTCTAAGCAAATCCTTAAATCTTTCCCATGCCTCATAAAGCATTTCATCCTCTAACTGCCTGAACGAAGTAATTTCATTCCTCAGGTTGGCATTCATGTTAGGAGGATTATACGACACCAAAATTTTTTGACAAAATTCATTCGAAAAAGATATTGTTCCAGAAGGTAAAGCATTCAGCCATGCTCTTGCTCTATCCCGTAGCAAATATTGAAACAGTTTCAATCTCAAGGCACCATCAAGAACACATCTAGAGCATTATCAGCTTAAGCTCAAAATGTGGAGCTTGAATTTGTAGCCTAATGCCAAGATTTAAATCATCAAGAATAGGCACTACATGCTATCTAATCGATCGGTCTCTATCATCAATTACTAGATTGTTGTCATCTTCTCTATTTTCGAGTCTTTCCATTTCCATTAATTCTTTCTTTCTTCTTCTTAAAGTTCTTTCAATTTCAGAATGAAATGGAAAATCTCTCGAAACACCTCTACTCATGCACTACAACAAATCTGCAAAAATCAAACACAAATTAAATTAAATAAAAATAAAACAAAAATAACATAACAAAAATTTTACTAAAATTTTGCCAATCCCTAGCAACGGCACAAAACACTTGTTGCGTGTAAAATGTTATGGAAAATATGCAAGCATACACAAAGTTCATGTAATAAAAGTGATAAGTAAGGTTGTCTCCTCAAGGATCAATTTTCAGTAAAATCTATTATGTTATTAACAAAAATATGTCATGGGAAACAAATAAAGGAATAATGTGAAGTATGATTAAGTCACAAATAAAATCTAATGAGAACTGAACAAACTTAATGGAATCACTTGGCAATATCTTGATGCAAGACTTAGTTGTTGATTGAAATGATTGGGATTCCTTGAACTTTACTTTTAAATCTATAAATGCTATGGAAAATCCTACCTTATAAACTTCTTAGAAAAGAGTTAGCTGCGACTTATTCTATCTAGGCAAACTTAAGGATAATCCATCTTATACAGTATATGTCTATATACTAAAATGAATTTTCCAGCACAAACCTAACTCAATTCTATATGAACGTGCTCTATGTCTAGAGTCTCCTACAGGTATCTTTCGAATTACCTGCTCATAACACTTGGTTTTGCCCCAACAAATCTAACCTTTTCAGTATTAGATTATGCACATGACAAACAAATGCCTATGTCTAGGATTTTGCATGCATGTGCAATTTAAAAACAAAAACTCAAGTGGAACATTTAGCAAAATAAGATCGAAACATAACATTCATAAAATTTAGAAAATATCATCCAAATCATCCAACCTGATGAGTGGTTAGCTCATGGGTGCCAAAATCAAGTATCATATTTCAAATTTCAATCACAACAATTCAAAGAACATTAAAATAAACCCAGGAAGAACATCAGGTTCGCTTCACGATTTCAACCTTAGCGTATACCACGACAATATCTTGTGCGGTGGAAACTACGGCATCACCTTGGCTTTGTTCCCAGCTCAACTGCCAACGTCGCCTCTGCACTTCCGATATGCCTTGGAGCTAAGAACATTACTCAAACTCCGATGTTATTTTCTCTAAATTTTTTTCTCTTCAATTCTCTATATTTTCTTCATTGGATCTCTCTCCTTTTATAGAGATCCTTTACACCCTTTGCATGCAGATCCGGATTTCAAAGGATCCTTCTAGTTCTTCCTTTCGATCCTTTTAGTGCAGTTGCTTCTCTAGATCTGGCTTTACTTTGTTGAATCAGCAATCTTGGTATTACCGAAGCATTTGACGACAAAATCCATCAACCACTTTGCTTCAAACAATGCTTTATTACCTGGGTTCCTAGTCACCATCTTCCCACAAATTGCTACAACAACACCACAAACGTACTTTTGCCATGACCAAAGGGTAAAAATAACTAAAAATATCCTTTCAGCTCAAATTAACTCCAATATGCAAAAATATAATTAAATAACCTAAAAGTGCAACTAATCTTACTTAAGTACAATCAAATAACTCAAATTAGAATTTTCCATATAACTCTTTTCAAGAGTTATCAGAAGGCTTTTGGCTCCCATGTATGTAGTTTTTTTCCTATAGAGTAATGCATGGAGAAGTGCTCCTATAGGGAATGCTACTACTTGGTAGTATAGTTACAAAAACATATTAATAACCATAAACTACCATCTATATTTTTTAAAGCACCACTGTCTACAATTTACCTAATAGTGGAACCATTTTTTCTCTTTACTTTTCAATAGGGGATTGACAAATCAATTTTTTCCTCATGATTTTTAGTATTTTTAGTTGGATTTGAATTTTTTTTGAAGAGGAAAAAGCTGAAAATCAAGAGAAAAAAATTGATTTGTCATTAGAAAGAGATAGGATTAACGTAAAATTACAGTTTCATACAATCTTTTATCATATGTTTCTTTCATTTTCTCTTTGTGTCTAAACGTTTGATTTCTAACATTTTGGGCTTTCAAATGCAGTGGTAGGAAGGGAATTTTTCAAAACTCTCAATATCATGGCCAATATTAATGGGCTTTCAAATTTCTCGAAATTCTTTGGGTCTTCACCCAACAATAATACGTACGTTAAAACCCACCTAAAACCTCTGGATTTCTTTAGAAGAGGTAGAAAAATGAAAGTCTCTCTACCAGCAGCAACGCCGTTTCCTTCTTCTGAATGTAAATTATCTGCGAAGGCTATTCTTCTCCGATCAATCACGGATTTCCAGAAAGGTGATCCTCTCACCGTCTTCATCTCCTCTTTCTAACACCAGACCTCTCCCAACTCCCACCTCCGGTTTCTCCCAAAAACAAATTTTCCATCATCTCCAATATCCTCAATGACCCAGCCATTACCTCCAGTTCATCTTTCGAGTCCGCTCTGGACCAAACAAGGGTAGACCCTGATCCGGGTCTGGTCCAAGCAATATTCGAACGCTTTGATTCTTCTCCAAAATTGTTGCATAATTTATTTCTTTGGGCTGAAAAGAAACCTGGATTTGAATCCTCTGCAACGTTGTTCAATTCGATGATCAATATTCTTGGTAAAGCTAGGCGGTTTGAGGACGCCTGGAGTTTGGTTCTTGATCGGATTGATTTTGGGTAGGAGGGTTCCAATTTGGTTTCTGTCAATACCTTTATAGTTTTGATCAGATGGTACGCTCGCGCTGGTAATTTCCTTCATGCTTTTCATAAGAAGCTTTGAACTTGCTTTTTCCTAGAAGTTTAATCTTGAACTCCTGAATTCTTGATAAAGCAATCCTTCACATTCTATTTCTGTGTCTACATTTTGCATTATTAACCTTCAATTTCGTTTTCTTAACGTATTTAAGGTAGGTATATAGATGATGATTTTGCAAATCCCTAAATAAGATATTGGATTCGGAATAAGAAATTATGGCTCATTACTATCCTATATATCTAGACGGTATATGTAAATAAGACATCGTTTTTGGATTAAGAAATTATGTATTACTTCTACCCTATATCTCGAGCAGGTATATGATCTTACATGTTCAGTTTTTTATCAATTAGATGATGAATATGGAGCTGCTATATCTACTCACATGTGCAGTATATACCAATTCGATGATAAATTTGCTAATTTGTAAATAAGATATTTGTTTTGGACTGAGAAATAATGGATTACTACTATATTTGAGCAGGTAAATGTACTTGTCTAATGAAACTCAACATTGAATCATTAAGTTAATATGGTCATTTAAAATGGGTACATGAGAAGAAAATAAACCTTCTTTAAAGAGTTAAAATTTCCCATTGAATTTTATATTTCTTTTGGTTTATTGATGCAGTATATAATCATGCAGGTATGATTCATCCTGCTATCTGGACATTTGAATTTGCAAGCAATTTAGATAAAATTTGCAGTTCTAATGACAAAAGTCATCTTTTTGAAATAATTTTGGACTCCCTGTGTAGGGAAGGGCACGTTGGGGTGGCAAGTGAATATTTCACTAGAGAAAAGGAGACAGATTTTTGTTGGGTTTCATCAACCAAGGTTTATAACATGCTCTTAAATGGATGGTTTCGGTTGAGAAAGCTCAAGCATGCTGAGAGACTTTTGGTTGGACATGAAAAAGAATGGTGTGTCACCTAGTGTTGTATCATATGGTACCTTAATAGAAGGATACCGTACTATGCATCGTGTTGAGAGGGCAATGGAATTGGTTGATGAAATGAAGGGAGTAGGAATTCAGCCGAACTTAAAAGTATATAATCCAATTATTGATGCACTGGGGGAAGCAGGTAGGTTAAAGGATGCATTAGTGATGATGGGATGAGTTTTGTTCTGTGAACTTAGCCCTGATATTTCGACATATATTTCTTTAGTAAAAGGTTATTGCAAGCCCAAAGATTTAGCAGGAGCTAGTAAAATACTTAAGATGATGATTAGCAGGGGTTGCATCCCAACCACTACAACCTACAATTATTTCTTTCGATGTTTCTTGAAATTCAGGAAAATTGAGGAAGCAATGAACCTTTATACAAAGATCATTCAGTCTGGCCAAACTCTTGATCGGCTTACTTACCAGCTTTTGTTGAGGCTTCTGTGTGAGGAGGAGAGGTTGGACTTGGCAGTTCAGGTTAGTAAAGAAATGATGGTGAGGGGATACGATAGACTTGGCTTCTAGCACTATGTTGGTTCATTTGCTTTGCAAAATGCATAGGTTTGAAGATGCTTTTAGGGAGTTTGAGGACATGATACAAAGGGGTTTGGCTCCACAATACGTCGCTTTCCAAAGAATGAATGATGAGTTAAAGAAAAGGGGAATGACAAATATGGCAAGTAAACTATGTGATATTATGAGTTTTATCCATTCTTCCAAAAAATTGCCCAATACATATGGTGGAGATGAGGACTCATCACGAGCAAGGAGGACATCCATAATGCAGAAAGCTGAAGCAAAGTCTGATATGCTAAAAACATGTAATGATCCGAGAGAACTTGTTAAGCATGGATTTTCATCTGAAAATGCTGTGTCAAGAGCTGGCCAGTTGATTGAGATTATCAAGAAAAGAGCTAAAGAAACAAGTATGAATAGTTGAGGCCTAACTGCAAGGAAGCAACTACAATGGAGCAGGCTTCATGAAATTCTGGGGCAGTTGTCAGATGGCTTTTGTTATCTCCGAATGGAACATAATGGAAATTGATTGATTCTGTTTTGTGACTAAAATACCGTGTGAAAGCTCATATATCTTTGAGTATAATATTAGCAGCAGTATGATGAAAATGAAAGGCCATTTTTACACTGCACATATCGGTATGTAGACGACACGATGATAGAAAAGATTGATGTTCAAGCTGGAGGATCTGAAGTAAATACATTGAGTGCTTGCTTTTTAATTGAAATTGACTTTGAGAGATTTCGAGGTTGCAATTTCTCAGCACTATCTCTTCTTTTGTCAGTATCACTATTTTCATTGTCAAAGATGGAATCACAAATCTTATTCTTGGATTTGGCTTGAGAGGAGTTACTGCATGTCGATGCCGGTAAGAATTAAATTATACTTGATTATTCTAAATTGAGGAACCACATTATTTACATTTTTTGGGGGTTTACTTAAACAACCCCCCCAACCCCCCCCCCCCCCCCCCCCCCCGGGCAAGGAAAAAAATAATAAACATGACCCCAAAACTACAATTGAAATAGTTATATTTTCTCTTAAGCTTGGCATATCTAATAAATAGATGTTTCATTAAACCAAGTAAGGTGTGTTCAAAAGGCTTGCTTGATTAGATGAAAAAGTAGAGGGATGGGAGGGAGTGGAAAAGTGAATAAATAAAATTTTGAGCGTGTTTGGTTGGAAGGAAAGAAAATAAGAATTTATAGTCCAACTAAAGGGTAAATAATATCCTCTTATCGGAATTACATGATAGATGAAAAGTAAATGTGATAACAGGTCGTTTGTCTTTATGATAAATTACTTGATTACTGTTTGATAATAATTGACTTTTCATAAAGGAAAATGTATTGGTTACCGTAAGATAAAATAGGATCATATTTGGAGATCAAATTTATTTCAAAGAGTTAAAAGATACCTTATGAGAGTAACACATTTAAAATCGTTAGGTGAACAATTATTAAGTAACTTTTGTAATGATATGTAATTAAGAAAAGTTCAGTCACAATACTACAGTAAAATGACTTTTTAACTAAATAAGCATATAAATAATAGGCAAAAGGCTATCACTTAATTATAAATTAGTTGAACCCTAATTGTGTATGTACGATAGATCTTAGCTAGTTTGCTGAAACAAAAAATGAATTGCATGTAAAATTAAATAAACAAAAATGAATGAAAATGATGAAATTTGAGAAATAGGTTGCACTCATAAATGCATGTATTTTCTCAATAAGTATACAAACGACTTGAGAATTAATTTAAGGTTATTAAATTATTATTTAATTAACTATAATTAAATAATTCAGGTTCAAAAATGGAATTGAATTAATTAACCATTATCCATTGAATAAAAAAATTAAATATATTTTTTCATAAAAGAATTTTTACAGTAAAGTTGTCACGATTTTAATGAAATTAGAATTTGATTGAGATAATTATTTGATTAAAAAATAATTTAATTAATTAATTAATAATTATTTGGGAAATAGAAAGTAAATATTAGGTTGAATTGAATTATAAAGTGGTAGGTCAAAAAATCTAATAAGTACATATAATTGGATTCAATACATGAGAGCCCAATCTACCTCACATAACACGACAACCCTAATGGAATTTAATAGGGTGCGTGGTTAGGGGTATTCAATCGGTTAACCAAACCGAACTAAATTTACCAAATTAATCGAACTTTATAAACTCTTAACCGTTAATCGAATTGAATTTTTTTCAAAACAAATTAATCGAACCGAACTATTTCGGTTAATTCAGTCCGTTAACCGATATTTTTATGTTTTTGTTTTTTTGTTAAAACAATTATAAAAATATCAAAAAAATAAATTAGTAATGTTCATTTAACCGAATTAACTAAATTAAAATTAATCAAATTAACTAAAATTAACCAAAATTAACCGAATTGGTAATATATAATATTAATTTTTTGAAAGTGCGGTTAATTCGATTAATTATCCTATTTCAAACCGAATTAATCGATAATCAAACTTTTAAGAAACCATTAAACGACCTTCGATCAAATTAGATCGATTAACCAAATTAGTTCAATTTGGTCGGTTAATTCGATTTTAACAGAAATTTAAACACTCCTATGTGTGATCCTCTTTTATCTTATGCTAGGAGAGTTTTTCTATTAAAATAATATTATTTGTTTAACCCTTATTCAATCAATATTCTTTTATCTCTTTTTATAAATAGATTACATTGTTTGACCTAAAATCATAAGTATTCATACATTATTATTTTGCTAAAAAGTAGTGGGAATTTATTAATTAAAAATAAATTTTACTTTCTGAAAACTATAATATTGATTAGTTTCTATTAAGAGAATTAATTTCCGAAGGAAAGTAATAAAATTATTTCTTGTTTGTTTGATTCATGTTGTTTAAGTCCACACTCGACACAATTCGAGATATAAGGATAATAGAGAAGGTCGTTCAATTGAAAGTCTTGATCCACTTAAACTCGTCTTGTACAAAGCACGATACTTTTCGATTAAAGTTTATTACCATAAATATCGTAAACCAACTCGATTTTGCACAGTTTTAATTTTTGTTGTAACTGTAAAATCGTTTTTAATTGGGTTTTTTCAACAATTAATATCAGAGTTAAGTTGTGTTATTTTTATAGTATAAATCGATATTGAATCTTCTCTCTTCTTCATGTTTTGTTAATTTTGATAAGATGTGACATTTTTTTAATTATATGCACGTTTTGGGTTATATAAGTGAATGAATGTATCTAATTATTTTATTATATATATGATAAAATAATTTTGTCAAAATTATGATTCCTAAAAAATAGATTGAGTGTAATTTTAGGTTCTAATAAATTTTGAGATATGTAGTTAAATCGTGTACTATTATCTTCATATATGTTTTATTTTATTTTTAAAATAATTCAAGTGAGCTAGAAATGGACTTATGGTTTCTATAATATTTTTTTTTCTTCAAGAATCTAGGAAAACTGAGGCGTATCCAAAATTGATAGAGACAATGTAAACTTTACCCAACCAACTGACAAAAAATAGACAGTGGGTTGACCAGCGAAAACTGGCAGCAAATAGTGCTGGTTTGGTCAACGAATTTGACAAAATGGTGGCTACGGTGACTCAATGAAACTGGTGACCCTTCGGTGATTTTTTTTCCCAAAGTTTTAAGTTTTGGGTTTTGAGAGACCCAAAACTAAGACTTTTGACTTTCACCCAGAAGACCCAAAGTATTCTTTAGGATAATAAATGTAAAATTATTTTTATTTTTTCTATGATAGAATCATGGAAAGTTTGGCCGGTTAGAGTCTATTTATTTTTTGCTTTTATATATAGGATGATGATATTTTAATTGACTAAAAAGTATGTTCATGCATATGTATAATAAGCATGTCATATAGTTTAGAAAAAATGATGTCACATATACTTGTCATGACATTTTAATCATTTATGAATGAAATTAAATATAAAAAAAAACCTTGCATGTTTTTTAAAAGATTGAGTGGGAGAAAGTCCCTAAACAAGTCCTAAAGTTTCCATCAATGGTATCTTGCGATGACATGACAAATTATTGGTCTTAAGGTAGGTATTATCATGTGGATTTCACTAATAAGACTTCCTTAGAAGAAATAACTATCTTGTGATGACATATAATAATTTGTCGGCCTTAAGGTAAGTATTATTATGTGATTTTACTAAGGAAAGTTTTTCTTTTAAAGAGGAGAACTAGTCACACATGTTACTCGTTGAGATTGTCACAAGATTCTCATCATGGTAAATGTTATTATAGATGTTGAGTTGATGGTCATACACTCAAGATCATTCTAGTTAAGTAGCTTTCCACAAAGCTCTACTTAAGTTAGAATGATGGTCAAACATGAAATGATTATTAGTACATGTGAGCACCTAAGAGATTAGTTCACGTATTGATTGGATGAAAATCCATTTACTAGTCGATTAAGATTGCCCCAAGTAACTTAATTCAATGGGTTTAGGAGTTATCATTGCAACGACTTATAAATGTTTTCAAGGTTTAATGTAAGACGCCTGCATCATCTTAATGTATATTGTTTGTTAAAAATATTTTCAAATATTTTCTTAAAACAAATATATTTATGAATGGATTTGTTTTATTTTCAGTTAAAAAATAGCAACTACTCCCTTATTAAATATACTCACTTAGAACAAATTGAACGAAAATATCTATAAGGAATGAAAAAGAAACCTGTGAGAAACTTAAGATAATTCTTGATGACTGACCTGTCATCAAATGCAGTAGTTAATTCGAGTCATTTTCGAGCTTAAGGAGCTTGTTTTCTAGGCAATTTAGTATTTAATATTATGTTTTCGATATTTAGCAGTTAGGATTAAATATTAGTAAAATAAGTGTTTTTAACACATTTTGTGAGTGTTATGACTTATTAGGCTGACACGGGCCCTAGGTAGTTCTAATATGTTAACTGAGTGTGTAGGATGAAGGATTATATGCCCAATTGACATGGAAGTGACGTTATCTCGATCACGCCATGTGATTCGATTAAAAGGTCTCAAGATTGGGCCAAGCACGAGAGGCCCAAATACAATATGAAAACATTCAAGGCCCATGCAACATTTTGCATGTGGGCTTTTAGGGCCCAAACCATCCATCTTATTCTTATTTAATAATTTTGTCGAAACGTTTTTTTTAAACATCTCGAATTTTTATTTTAAAATCGAAAATGGAATCGTCACCAATCCTTTTTAATTTGGTGTGATTGGATCACCATAAAATGTTTAAATTAGTTTTGACAAATATTTTGATCTTCGAAATTCAAAAAATGGGCTCAGGATTCGGTTACGTGTGAGGAAGGATTAGCATCCCGACACGCCCAAAATTGTTACCTAGTCAATTTTTAAAGGTCTTATTTGTTAAAAATTGGAAAACTCGAGTAAAATTAAAATGTGATCCCTAAATGCATGATTTATTCAATGTAATTTTAAAAATTGAATTTGGTGAGGAAAATGCCCTTTTATATCGAATTAATCGAGAAGTTGAAGTCATGTCCAAGACGTTAGGGCACAATATTTTCAAAATTTCAAAATTAAAGGATATTTAACAATTTAAAATGGGATATTCAATTGTGTAGATTTAGCGAAAAATCATACCCATTATGTTACGGCATAATTTTCCGAATCCCTTACACAAAAAGATATTGCGTCATTTTTTTGAAATCATTTATTTTATAAAACAACACATATTTTATTTTATTAAAACATTTTTAGAAAGCTCGAATGGATACATTTTATATTTGCAAGTTACAAAATGACAAATAGCAAAGATATACATGCATGGCATAAATTTAACGAATACAATTAAATTTGAATTACAAAAATAAAATTAAATAAACAAACAATATGTAAATAGACAAATATCTTAAAATTATATATATATATATATATATATATATATATATATATATATATATTTAGATATGAGGATTGAATTTTTAAAAAAATGATTTTGAAAAGGGTAAAATAAACAGATTAATTTAAAAAAAATAAGAGGATTTAAAATTTTTAAACATAAAAGGGACTTGAATATAAAAAAATAGAATATAAAGGGTGATGTTAAAAACATAAAGTAAATGGAGAGTCTAATTAAAACTGAAACAAAATTTCGGGCAAAAATGGGAAAAAATAGATAGGCAGGGTCAAAACCAAATTTTTGAAGAGTCTAGGGACCTTACAGGCAATTTGCCCAGGGCCATACACGTGTCTGCCCAAGGATCACTTGGTCTGAGGGTCAAATTGTAAAAAATTTAAAACTAATTTGCTAATTAAAAAAAAAAACTAAATCGGGATTAAATTGAAAACCTTTAAAACAGGAGAGGACCACGAAGATAGTTTCCCCCCATTGAAAAACATGCGGACCTTATGTTGACGGGTCGAGTATCTGAAGTAAGCATCAAACGACGCCGTTTTGGGGTCCAGACTCCCAAACCCAAAACGACGTCGTATAGGCTTATTAATTAAGTCAATTTTTTTTGAAAATTTAATTTTCATCACTTGCTTTAAAAAACCCTAAAAGCTTTTATCCTTTTCTCTCTTTTGCTCATATCGAAGGCCACAAGTGCCCGTCTTCGTCCACCGTGGGCCTCCGTGTTGATTCAAGCATCAAAGTTGATGGGTTGACTTTACCTCAAGGCCCAATTACAAGGTCAAAGGCAAGGAAGATGAAGGCAAGATTAAACGGATTTGTGCAAGAATTCATCACAAAGGCCTTAGATGCACATATGAGCCAAAAAGAAAACCAATATTCACTTTTTTGTTTTCAAGAAAATTAAGAAACCAAATATTGGTCTAATTATGCCGTTTGGGGAGATTTCAAAATCAAGAAAACCAAGAATCAGAATCTTGAAATTCTTGGTCTAAGAAACCAAATCTTGAAGCTGACATCCGATAGATAATGTGTTTGAGCATAAGCGGATAGATCTCTAAAGAAAACCAAGTGCAAGATTAGAATTGGCCCATTTACATGTCACTAAGCCCAACTTAAAGTTTTGGACACCATTTGGAAGCTGAGAAGAACATGCATTACAAATTAGGCCTCATAAAGCCCAAATCGAATTTATCTTAATTTTCCAAGTAAAAATTTGGCCCAAGCACAAGCCATTTAAGCCTTAGCCAAAATTCCATATTAAATTATTATTTTAATTTTATCTATTATTTAATTAGTTATTTGATTATTCTACTAAGTTGTAATCAGTTATTAGATTAGGAGTCTAACTTTGGGGGTTATTTAAAGGCCTTAGCCACCCCTCATTATTGTGATTTAGTTTCAATTCTTTTATTGATTAATCAAGTTCTCTTTGAGTTTTAAGAAATTCTCTTAGGTCTTGTTTATTTTAAAAGTTGCTATTAGTAGTTTTTTTTATTGTAAGAGTAGTCTTCACCTTTCTTCTTACCTTGATCTTCTTCTTGGAGGGAGGAATTAGAGTCGTTAGTAGGTGGTTTTGGATCTCTTCATGGATTCAAGGCTACCGGGGACATCTTTCAGACACCATCGTCACCTTTCCATTTTTTATTCTCTTTGAAAATTCTATTTTGTTATTTCTTGATTATTTGTTTCTAATTTCGTTTGATTTCGTTCCAGGTCCTAAAACCACCAAGATTCGTCTTTTCCCATCCTAAATCAGCAAGATTCATCATAAAATTAGGGGTTCTTGGGCGTTTACATTGTTTGGAATTTTTAATTACAAAACAGTTTTCTTTTGAGCTAAAAATCTATTTAACAAATCTGTTTTATTTCCCCTTTCAGATATGATTTTGGACGAAATTCTTTACCTAAATCACGGTTCGTTGAGTTCAAGAAACCCTAAAATTCATCCTTTGGTACCCAAATTCGAACTACATCTTAATTCAACAAGCAAACAAGTCATCTCTAAACGTCTAAAGCCCTAGGACAAATCCGTAACGAGGCGACTTATGATTCTGTTTCGTGCGCGTGTTTTTATCACATGTTCGATTTTTTATCCCAAGGTCAGGTTTAGGTTTTTAAACCTTCAAATCCACCATAAAATTCCCCAAATGCACAAAACATTTTGGCCTTTAGGTTTTTTTCGAAAGGGGAAAACCATTTTCTTTTCCTTTGTTCTTTGAAGCCCCTACATAACCATTAGTTAGTTCGGAGGGACTCTTAAACGGCCACTATGACGGTGGCGATGCAACCACAAGGTAAACACTAACCTTTTTTTATTTTATTTCGAAACAAAAAGAAAATAAAATATATAAGTAAAAATAATACAAATATATCTTTAAAATGAAACTGTTTCTTTGTATTTTAGATTGCAAGTGCTCGTAAAAAATTACAACGAATTTAAGGTTGGTTTGATAGCCAAAATACAAATGATTATATTTTGTTTTCTTTCATTTGCCTTCTGTTTGGTTCTTTTTTCTTCTTTACTTGTGCATGTTCGACGGTGGTGGCAGACGGACAACCATTGGCGGTGTCAGAAGCATGGTGGCAGACGAGGGGGCACATTGCGTCGTGGCAAGGGTGTGAGTGGCTGCGGTGCAGATGGGGCATCCAAATTAGGGTTTTTTTTTATTTTTTTATGTGTTTGGGCATATTGGACTTGTGTCTGGTTTGGGCTAGGTGGATAGGTTTGGGTAATTGGGTTTAGGTGATTTGGGTTGTAAAGGATTTTGGTATGTACAAAAAAGGGACATTTTAAATTAAAATAGACTTTAATTTAAATTTGTTATTATTGGTTTATTTTTATTTTGGATTTGGTTTTTAGTCGGGCCCGAACAAATTGGGCTGCAACAGCTGCCCCTCTTTGCTCGTTATCGTGTAACAAGAATGGAGCAAAGACTAAAAGGAAGACCAATTTTGTCCAGTCTCATTGAATTTGGCTTCTCAAGAGCTTCTTCTTCAAGTAACCCATTGCTTCATTGGTCAATCAACTTCACTGTATTTACTTCTTGTGGCTTCACTCCATTCCACTGCAACTTCAGGGAGATTGAGATTTGTTATCGTAGTCTCTGATCCGATCCACTGACTCTTTAGGGATATAGGATTTGGTGTTGCAACTTCATTTCGCTTCACTGTAACTTTGAGGTATAAGATTTGCCCTTGCAGCTTCAATTTAGCCTTTTATAGCTTTAAGATTCGTCTTTGCGGCTTCAATCTGTTTCTTCTCATCTTCAGGGTATAAGATTTGTCATTCCAGCTTCAATCTTTCCTTCCATATCTTGTAGGATATAATATTCGCCATTACAACTTTAATCTTTCCAATCAAATCTCTAAGGTACAAGATTTGTCATTGCAGCTTCATATCTTTCCCTTCACATCTCTAGGGTACAAGATTCGCCATTGCGGCTTTAATCTTTCCCATCATATCTTTAAGGTACAAGATTCACCATTGTGGCTTAAATCTTTCCCATTACATATCTACGGTATAAGATTCGTCGTTGTAGTTTCATATCTTTCCCTTCACATCTTTAAGGCACAAGATTTGTCGTTGCGGTTTTAATCTTTCCAATCATATCTCTATGGTACAAGATTCACCATTGTGGCTTCAATATTTCCCATCATATCTCTAAGGTACAAGATTCATCGTTGCGGCTTCAATCTTTCCCATCATATCTCTAAGGTACAAGATTCGTCGTTACGGCTTCAATCTTTCCTATTACATCTCTAAGGTACAAGATTCGCCGTTACGACTTCATATCTTTCCCTTCACATCTTTAGGGTGTGGATTCAATATTTCCTCAGTTCATCTCGCCATTTTGTGGGAATAAAACCTGTAGAATATACTTCTATGGACCTCTGTGTAGACCAAATTATTAAGATACCATGATCGAAATGAGTCAAATGCTCCTAACTAAATGAATGTCAGATTCAAAAAATGACTTTTTCTTCTTTTTTTTATATGGTTCTTGGATCGACATGGTTTGTCGTTTGTCCAAGTTCTATCACTAGTGTGCTACCCTATCTTCTTTTAGGTTTACAATGAAACTTGGCAGAGTAGTCTTAGTTCAAACTACTTGTTTCAAGTTTAGTTCTTTTAACTGGTGGTCCTATTTCAGGTCTCTGTACCATTTAGGAAATTTCCATAGTGAAACGCATGGATCATTGTATGCTTTATAACGTCAGTCCATTATCCATTATTTTAATGCAAACATGCTTGAACAAGGTTGTGAAAGAATAAAGATGAATTTTATTTAAGACAAAGTTCAAAGGAAAGAACTGAAAATGGAAAACATTGGTCAAAGAAAATTGCCAAGTATAAAATAATCAAAAAACAGTATTAGGTGTCCCAGATATCAAAGTATGAGCTTCTTTGAGTCGACTTGACGAGGATCATCTGAGCCCGATATGTGTCTAGAAAACTTGGAGTGCTTTGTCGATGCCCCAAGATGTAAAGTTTTTCCATCTTGTTACTTTCGAGGAAAATGATCATTGAAAATCTATTCTTTGCTCCAAAATTAAGTTGCCCTTTTTGGGTTTTCGACTCAAAATCCCTTTGGTTTCAAGACACCCTTTGAGAGTTTTCATCTTGACCTCTCTTTTTTTTCTTTTTCCTCTTTTTTCTTCTTTTTCTTTTTTTTTTCTTTTATTTGGGTTTTAAGATGCCCTTTGTAGGTTTTCATCTCGACCTTTTTTTTAGGTGAAATATTTCTTTATAGAGTCTGATCATCCATTTCAGTCAGAATGAGGGCTCCTCCAAAGAAGGCTTTCTTCACTACATAAGGTCCATCCCAATTGGGCATCCATTTTCCTCAAAAGTCCTTGTGTATGAGAGTATCTTTTTTAAAACTAGATCTCCCTCGTGGAATTCTCTGGGGCGGACCTTTTTGTCGTAAGCTCGCACCATTCATTTTTGGTACATCTGACCATGACGGATAGCTCTTAATCTTTTTTCTTCGATCAAGTTCAACTGATCATATCTGCCTTGAATTGATTCTGCCTCATCCAAATTTAGCTCTGACAAGACTTGGAGAGAAGGAATCTCAACCTCAAATAGGTAAAATCGCTTTCATTCCATATACCAGTGAGAATGATGTTACCCCAGTAGAAGTTCTAAGCGAGGTTCTATAAGCAAAGAGGGTAAATGGTAACTTCTCGTGCCAGTCTTTATAGGTCTCTTTCATCTTTACAACGATTTTCTTGATACTTTTATTAGTTACCTCTATTGCTCCATTCATTTTTGGCGATAGAACATTCATTTTTGGGCGATAGGAAGATGAATTGTGATGTTTGATCTTGAATTGCTCGTAAAACTCCGTTATCGTGCTATTATTCAAATTCAATGCATTATCAGATATGATCCTTTTTGGCATTCCATATCAACATATGATCTCCTTTTTCAAGAATTTGCTAACTGCATACTTTGTGACATTGGCGTAAGAAGCAACTTCCACCCACTTGGTGAAATAGTCAATAACCACAAAGCTGAACCTATGCCCATTAGAAGCCTTCAGTGAAATTGGTCCAATAACATTCATGCCCCACATAGAAAAAGGCTATGGAGAAGTCATAACATGAAGATGCGACGGAGGTACATGAATTTTATCTCCATAGATTTGGCATGTGTTCTGCAAATGCCTTTGTGGACTTCTTTCAAGATTTTTCGGGCTTCAATGGCGTCGACACATCTTAGCAACACCTGATCCTTTCTTCTTTTATACAAGATCTCTTCAGCTAAGACATATTCGTTTGCAAGCCTTCTTAGTGTCCTTTTATTATTCTCAATAGCTTGCTCCGGGTACTTGCGCTCTTTTACATAATGTAGGATGTCTTGATACCAAGTATGGTCATCCCTTTCTTCCTCTTCAATGTTGCAACAATGGATTGGAGCCTCGTAGATGCTCATTTGAATGGGTTTTACATCTTCTAACTTGTTTACTTTAATCATCGAAGTCAGAGTAGCCAGAGCGTCAGCCATCTGATTTTCGTCTCATGGGAGGTAATGGAATCTGACATCATCAAACTCCCTAATTAACTCAAGAACCAGCTTACGATAATCAATTAGCTTGGAATCTCTTCTTTCTCATTCTCCCTTAAGTTAGTAGATCACTAGTGTAGAATCTCCATCTACCTCCAAAACTTTGATCTTTCGTTCTAAGGCTGTATGCATTCTTATGATACACGCTTCATATTCTACCATGTTGTTTGTGCAATCGAAGTTAAGTTTACTGGTGAAAGGATAGTGGTCTCGTTTTGGTGATACCAAGACTACCCTTATTCCATTACCCGTGGCATTTGAAGCACCATCAAAATTTAATAGCCAAGGATGTTCTACTGTGGTTCCCTCTTCAGTGGTTACAACGTACATTAAATCCTGATTTGGAAGTAAAATTTATTCGCTCATAGTCCTCTAGAGCTCTATTAGTTAGAAAGTATGCTATCGCGCTTCCTTTTACTGTCTTTTGATTTACATAGACTATGTCAAACTCAGAAAGTAGGATTTTTCATCTGGTCATTCTTCCATTCAATGCAGTAAACTCCATCATGTATTTAAGAGGATCTAATTTTGAGATTAGCCAGGTCGTATCGTACAGCATGTATTATCTTAATCTTCAAGTAGTCCAAACTAAGGCGCAACATAGTTTTTCAATCGGCGAGTATCGTGTTTCGTAGTCGGTGAACTTTTTGCTAAGGTAATATATCGCTCTTTCCTTCTTTCTAGACTTGTCATTTTGGCCTAGTACGCATCCCATAGAATTTTCAAGAACTACCAAGTATAGGATCAATGGTTTATTAGGACTTGGCGGTACTAAAATTGGAGCATTGGACAAATAATGCTTGACCTTGTCAAAAGTTTTCTGGCATTCATCGTCCTACACACCTGGGTTGTGCTTCCTAAGAAGACGGAAGATGGGATCACATTTCTCAGCTAATTGTGAGATGAAGTGAATGATGTAATTTAATCTCCCTAAGAAACCTCAAACTTCTTTTTGTGTACGGGATGGTGGTAACTCCTGTATGGCCTTAACTTTATTTTGATCGATCTCAATTCCTCTCTTGCTGACCACAAAGCCTAAAAGTTTGCCTTAAGTAGCTCCAAAAGTTCATTTTGTTGGGTTTAACTTTAGTTGAAATTTCCTCAATCTTAAAAATAACTTCATTAGGACCTTCACGTGTTCTTCCCTTTTTCGGGACTTTGCAATCATATCATCGACATAAACCTCGATTTCTTTGTGGATCATATCATGAAACAAAGTCAACATGGCTCTTTGATATGTTGTCGCCGCGGTTTTAAGTTCAAATGGCATCACTTTATAGCAAAATATTCCCTATATTGTGACGAACGTGATCTTCTCCATATCTTCAGGATCCATTTTTATCTGGTTGTATCCAGAGAAACCACCCATGGAGGAAAATAATGAGTGACTTGTCGTGTTATCTACTAGAGTGTCGATGTGAGGTAGTGAAAAGTTATCCTTTGGGCTAGCTTTGTTCAAATCGCGATAGTCTACACACATACGCACATTTCCATCCTTTTTAGGAACAGGGACTATGTTGGTTACCCATTCTGAAGACTTGATCACTTGGAGGAAACCGACGTCAATTTGCTTTTTTGTAACACCCAAAACCCAAAACCATCGCCGACTAGGGTCTCGGAGTCACTCAATCATCTGTCACTGATTATCTTTTAAAATCATGTCATCCATTCTTACAATTTTTAAGAAATACACCCAACACGTCATAAGTTATCATTTATTTATAAATACAATTCAACAAGGGCAAAAAGGTTATTTCTCAAATTTTTGGAGACTTCTACCGATACCTGTTGGACAAGTATCAGTAGTAGTCAAGTTAATAAACAATTAGGAAAATGCAGATTTCAACCGATACTTGTGAGAGTTCTATCGATTCAAGTATAACATCTACCGAAACTAGTTGTGCTTCTACCAATACTAAAAACTCCAGAGAGCTAAGAAGTCCTACCTTGCAACTTCTACCGATACAAGTGTTCTAACTACCGAAACAAATATGCTCATTACTACCGAAACTTAAATTTCAACAACCAATACAACCCAAGTCAATAAACAACCTCTCTTTTACCTTATACTTATATGGATACAAGCAGGAGTTCTACCGAGACAAATATGAAGAATTCTCAAATTTATATAAGTTCATCTATAAAACTTCATTCATAGACTTAAAGTGCAACAAATAATACCTTTGTGTTTAAATACAAGACTTAGCATAACATCTAATTGATTAAATATTCAAAACTTATCATTTAACCAAGGTACTACAAGTATCATAATCTCAAGTAAGCATATATAACACATAACATCATCCTAGTACATGCCATATAACCAAGTGATGTAAGAACTAGCTAACTAGCTTGGGGATAGTGTGATGTCTTTGAGGTAATCCGATCTTTAACCAACCAAAATGAAATCTAAAAAACAATCAAAATACGCAGGTAAGCTTTCTAGCTTAGTAAGTTCATACATAGGTAATCGTTTCTCAACATTAGACATTTCAACAACAATTAACATCAGAATGCAAGCTTTCTTCAGACAACCTTATGCTCTATCGAGTCATAAGTCTTCCTTTAACAATATTCTCATTCTCATCTCGAGACATAAGTCTTCCTTAATCTTAATCTCATTCTCATCTCGAGACATGATTCTTCCTTATTCATAATCTCATTCTCATCTCTAGATATGAGTCTTCCTTATTCATAATCTCTTGTTCATTTTAGAGTCACGAGTCTTCCATTTATACAAATTCTCATGCTCAACCTGAGACATGAGTCTTCCTTTTTATACACCAAATGTTCCATTAACATCTTCATTAAGTAATAATCAGCAATTCAAATAGGAAATCTAACAACGAACTTACTGGATGAAATTGCAGTTCAGTTGAAATTTCAAGGACTATTTTATGATTTTCCCCTTTCCGCAATCTGTAACCCGATCTTGATCTATCACAAAATAAATCAATTCTCCCATTAAATCATATAATTTAATCAATTTACACATATAAGTCCTTTTTGAAAAATTACAAAATTACCCCTAAACTTTACATTTCTATTCAATTTAATCCTTAGAGCCAAAACATATAAAATAACCATTTTCATTCAATCTTATAATAGCCAAATATCCATGGGTATTAATCCACATCCCCATTCAACTATTTCACAACAACGATATGTATTTTCATCATTTTCACAACCTAGTCCTCAAACCTTAATTTCAACAAAAATAACTTTACAAAATCAATGAATCTATTCATCAAACATACAAATCTATCAATAACCTTTCAAAGCAAGCATTTTCATCAATGGCAAGTTTTATAACATTTGATAGATTCACAAATTAGTCCTTGCATAAGCCAGATTAAGCTAATACGGACTCGAAAACATAAAAATTACTAAAAACGATTAAGGTTTGCTTACCCAAATCAAAGCTTAAAGATTGGAAATGAAAAACCCTAAGTTTTCCTCCTTTTACCCGTGTAGAGAAGAAGAAGAAGAAGAAGAAAGAAAATGTGAAAATATCATCTTTCTTTCTTTAATTTAATATATATATCAATGGCATTTTTGTAATTTCTTAGACTTTCATAATTAACTTAATTAATCATCTTTTTAACCTTAATTAATCTTATTAATAATCAATATTTGTCATGATAATCCACCTACTAACAATCCTTTGGTTAATCTACTCATTTGGGCCTTCTAATTTAACTTTTATACATTTGCACCTATTACAATTTAGTCCCTTCTAATCAATTATTTATCTAAACAATAAAATTTCAGAACTAAAATTTAATACAATGCATATAGCACCATAAATATTAAAATAAATGAATTTATGACTTGACTCGTTAGATTTGTGATCTCAAAATCATTGTTTCCGACACCACTGAAAATTAGGCTGTTACAACTCTCCCCCCCTAGGTAAATTTTGTCACGAAATTTCTTACCAGTAAACAGGCTAGGGTATCTCATCGAAACCTCTATTTCCCAAGTGGCTTCCTCTAACCCATGATGATTCCACAATACTTTCACCAGCGATACTCTTTTGTTCCTCAGCTCTTTTACTTCGCGAGCCAGTGTCCTAACTGGTTCCTCTAAATACGACAAATTTGGTTGAATCTTAACTTCCATGGGTGTAATCACATGAGAAGGATCAGATCTGTACCGTCTCAACATGGAAATGTGAAATACATTATGAGTCCTTCCAAGTTTCGAGGGTAAAGCTAGCTTATAAGCTACAGGCCCGACTCTCTCAAGGATTTCATACAGTCTAATAAATCGTGGACTCAACTTTCCTTTTCGACCAAATCGTAATATTTTCTTCCAAGGTGAAACCTTCAGAAAAACTCTATCTCCGACGGTAAAGTCTATATCCTTTCTCTTAAGATCGGCGTATGACTTCTGTCGATCAGATACTGCTTTTAAACTGTCACGTATTGTCCGAACCTTGTCTTCAATTTCGTGTATCAAATCAATCCCTATCAACTTAGGCTCTCTTAATTCTGACCAATACAAAGGGGTTCTACATTTCCTACCATATAATGCCTCGAACAGAGCCATTTTAATGATGGATTGATAGTTGTTATTGTAAGCAAATTCTACTAACGATAAGTATTTCTCCTAACTACCCTCGAACTCAAGTATGCAACATCATAACATGTCCTGTAGAATCTGTATCACCCGCTCTGATTGACCATTTGTCTGTGGATGATATGTAGTGCTGAAATTCAATTTGGTTCTCAAAGCTTCTTGCAACTTACCCCAAAATCTAAAAGTAAATCATGGATATCGAATATGATAGATGTTGGTACCCCGTGCAGACGTACGATCTCAGATACATACAGCTCTACTAGCTTTTCTAGCAGATAATCCACTCAAATAGGAATGAAGTGAGATGACTTGGTCAATTTGTCAACTACAACCTAGATGGAGTCTTTCTTCCTTGGTGTCAAAGATAATCCTATAACAAAATCAATGGTGATTCGTTCCCACTTCCATTCTAGAATGGTAATCGGCTGTAATAATCCAGATGATACCTGATGTTCGGTTTTTACTTGCTGACACACAAAACATCTAGTTACAAACTCTGAGATTTCTCTTTTCATACCTGGCCACCAATACATCTTCCTTAAGTCGTTATACATTTTCACACCGTCCAGATGAATGGAATAAGTGCTATTATGAGCCTCTGAAAAAATATCTCGCCTTAAATCGGTATCATTAGGAACACATACTCTTTCTCGAAAATACAACATACCATCCTTATCAACTGTAAATCCAGTAGTGACATCACTTTGCATCTGTTCTTTCTTAACTGTAAGGTTGGGATCCTTTCTTTACAACTCTCGAATCCGTTATAGGAATAGTGGTTTCATCCTAAGTTCAACTATAACAGTACTATCAATCTTCAATGATAAACAAGCATTCATGGCTCTCAATGCAAACAACGACTTCCAGCTCAGGGCATCAGCAACAACGTTACCTTTTCCTGGGTGATAATCAATCACAAGGTCATAATCTTTCAACAACTCTAACCATCTTCGCTGTCTTAAATTCAGTTCTTTCTACATCATCAAATACTTTTCAAACTCTTATGATTTGTAAAGATATGACATCTCTCACCATATAGATAATGTCTCTAGATCTTCAATGCAAAAATAATGGCTACTAACTCTAAATCATGAGTCGGATAATTCTTCTCATGCGGTTTCAACTGCCTGGAGGCTTAGGCTATTACTTTCTCGATTTGCATCAACACACAACCTAACCCATTCAATGACACATCACTGTACACCATAAATTCCTTCCTTGTCTCAGGCTGAGTTAAAACTGGAGCCTTTATTAGAATTTTCTTCAATCGATCAAAACTTTATTGGTACTTTTCTAACCAAACGAACTAAACATTCTTCTAAAGCAACTTTGTCATCGGTAAAGCTAAATAGAGAAATCTTTCACAAATCGATGATAATAACCTGCCAGTCCTAAAAAATTACGTACTTCGGTAACATTCTTCAGTATTTTCCAATTAAGAATAGTTGAAACCTTGTTCAGATCAACCCGTATTCCCTCTGAAGATACCACATGTCCCAAGAATCCAACCTCGTGAAGCCAGAATTCACATTTACTGAATTTTGCATACAACTGCTTTTCTCGCAAAATCCATAACACCTCTCTCAAATGTAGAGTATGCTCTGATTCAGTCTTGGAGTAGATCAATATGTCATCAATAAACACAACCAAAAACATATCCAATTGAGGTTGAAATACTCTATTCATCAAATCCGTAAATGCAGGAGCGTTAGTCAACCCAAACGGCATCACTAGAAATTCATAGTGTCCATATCGAGTTTTGAATGTTGTCTTCAATGTATCACACTCTTTTACTCGCATCTATAATATCTCGATTTGAGGTCTATTTTAGAGAAAACCGTCGCACCTCTCAACTAATCAAACAACTCATCAATACGAGGCAATGGGTATTTATTTTTTACTGTAACTTTATTTATTTGTCGATAGTCAATACATATTCTCATTGAACCATCTTTTTTCTTCACAAACAGCACTGGTGCACCCCAGGGTGATACATTCGGTCGGATAAAGCCTCTGTTTAACAACTCTTGTAGTTGCGCCTTTAACTCTTTCAACTCAATTAGTGTCATTCTATACGATGGAATAGATATCGAAATAGTATCCGGCACCAAATCAATACCAAACTCTACTTCTCTAATCGAAGGCAAACCCGGTATCTCTTCGGGAAACACATCTGTGAATTCTTTAATGACTGGAACTTGATTCAATTCTGTCCCTAACTCCCGCGTAACCAAAATATATGCTAAGAATGCTTCACAATCTTTACGAACCATTTTGTGAGCAGACATAACTGAAATCACATTCACATCACTGTTCAGCCTACTAGATTCAACTGTAATTATCTCACCTGTCGGACATTTCAACCTAATTTGCCTCTGTTTGCAATTAACCACTGCATCATGCCCGGTCAACCAGTCTATACCTAAGATTACATTGAACTCATAAAAAGAGAGTAACATTAAATCAACAGGAAATTCACTGCCCTGGACTTTCAGTGGACATTTACGACACACCTAATTAACTACTATGACCCAAAGGGTTGGTAACTTGCACATTAATTTCAGTCGCCTCAACAGAAAACTTTTTATCTTTAACTACAGTAAAAATATAAGAGTAAGTCGACCCTGGATCAATCAATGCACATATAATATTATTAAAAAGATAAAATATACCAGTAACAACATTAGGCGCGATAGCTTCCTCTTTGGCACGGATAGCATATGCGCGTGTAGGTGCTCGACTCTCGGACATGTTTGCACCTTCTTTCGTTTCACTTCAACTCTTGGCCATACCACTATTTTGACCCGGTTGTCTACCCTTTTGTGGTGTAACTGAAGGTTTCACACTTCTATTTTCATTTGACCCAGATGCCATCGGACAAAACCGAATGAAATGATTTGTGACTCCAAATCCAAAACACAAGTTTTTCCTCAGTGCGCACTTTCCAAGATGGAACTTTCCACAATGTTCAGAAGCACGTTTTGGTATATTACAGGCGCTAGCAACATTGTCTGCCGACCGATTTTGAAATCTTGAATCAAGTTGCATCGACCTAGTCCTGCTCTAAAATCCAGACATTGCGATCGGTCGGTTCTAATTCTCTCTGAATTTCTTCAGTGGTGGCATTGAAAATGGTCTAAGAGAACTCTTCTTACTAAATTCTCGGAACCTCTTTTCCTTTTATGGTTATATATTTCTTCTATCTTTTGAGCATGATTAGTTAAAACAACAAACGGTCGCAGCTTCAAACCACCCACCATCATTTTTATCTCATCATTCAGTTCATCCTCAAACCGAATGCACATATCCTCAACCGTCGGCTTAATCTATCGATCGTATTTATTGACTTGCACAAATTCTCTTTCGTATTCTACCACTGATCTATTTTCCTATTTCAAATATAAAAACTCTTTCTTCTTTCGATCTAAGTACCGTTTGCTGATGTTCTTTTTGAATTTAGCCTAAAAGAATTCCCAAGTAATTCTATTTTCAGGAACTACGGTTAACAAAATCGTCCACCAGTGATAAGCTTCATCCTTCAACAATAACGTAACACATCTTAGATACTCTTCAAGAAGACAAGCCATCTCATTGAAGAACTCTCAACGTGTTCTTTAACCAATATTAAGCCCTAGAAGGATCATCCTCAATACTACCTCTGAATTCCTCTGCACCATATTTTCTCACCTTATCTGTTGGAACTCGACGCCTTTGTTCAACCATTGGGGAGGTGGAGGCCTGATAGGTGGCACGGGTGGTACTACAGGTCTTACGGTAAGCTGTGCCACAGGAGGTGGAGGTTGTGGTGTCATCGAGTTGTTTCTCATGAATTTCGAGAACCATTGCCCCATTAAATCAAAGAACATATTTTTGGTTTCGTTTTTGTCATCGGTAATATTGGTACTCCATGACTTGCTCTAGAATCATTTGTCGAAATATTACTATTTACCTCATTTGTCTCATCTCGTTTTGAGTCTGACATTTTCCAATTATCTGCAAAAACTAAGGTTAGATTGGATTTACCAATATTACACTATCATAAGTTTATATGGCATGTATTTCTAAACTTTAAATTCCAACTATACTGTCCAAGAATCGACTAAACCTAAGCTTTGATACCATTAAATGTAACACCCAAAACCCGAAAACATCATCGACTAGGGTCTCGGAGTCACTCAATCATCTATCATTGATCGTCTTTTAAAATCATGTCATTCATTCTTACAATTTTTAAGAAATACAATTTTGGATACTTCTATCGATACCTGTTAGACAAGTATCGGTATTAGTCAAGTCATAAGTTATCATGTCATTCGTTCTTACAATTTTTAAGAAATACACCCAACACGTAATAAGTTATCATGTATTTATAAATACAATTCAACAAGGGAAAAAAAAGGTCATTTCCTAGAATTTTGGATACTTCTACCGATACCTGTTGGACAAGTATCGGTATTAGTCAAGTCAGTAAACAATTAGGAAACAATGTAAATTTCTACCGATACTTGTGAGAGTTCTACCGATACAAGTATAACATCTACCGAAACTAGTTGTGCTTCTAACGATACTAAAAACTCTAGAGAGCTAAGAAGTCCTACCCTATAACTTCTACCGATACAAGTATTCTAACTACCGATACAAATATGCTCATTACTATCGAAACTTAAATTTCAACTACCGATACAACCCAAGTTAGTAAACAACCTCTCTCTTACCCTGTACTTATACCGATACAAGCAGGAGTTCTACCAAAACAAATATGCAGAATTCTCAAATTTATATAAGTTCATCTATAAAACTTCATTCATAGACTTAAGGTGTAACGAATAACACCTTTGTGTTTAAATGCAAGACTTAGCATAACATCTAAGTATTAGATGTCACATACAACATTGATTAAATATTCAAAACTTATCATTTAACCAAGGTACTACAAGTATCATAATCTCAAGTAAGCATATACAACACATAACATCATCCTAGTACATGCCATATAACCAAGTGATGTAAGAATTACCGAACCAGCTCTGAGATAGTTTGATGTCTTCGAGGTAATCCGATCTTCAACCAACCAAAATGAAATCTACAAAACAATCAAAATATGCAGGTAGGCTTTTTAGCTCAGTAAGTTCATACATTGTGAATCATTACTCAACATTAGACATTTAAACAACAATTAACACCAAATGCAAGATTTCCTCTTCAGATAACCTTATGCTCTATCGAGTCATAAGTCTTCTTTTAACCATATTCTCATTCTCATCTAGAGACATGAGTCTTTTTTAATCTTAATCTCATTCTCATCTCGAGACATGAGTCTTCCTTATTCATAATCTCATTCTCATCTCGAGATATGAGTCTTCTTTATTCATAATCTCATGCTCATTTCCAAGTCACGAGTCTTTCATTTATACAAATTCTCATGCTCAACTCGTGACATGAGTCTTCCTTTCTATACACCAAATGTTCTATGCACATCTTCATTATGTAATAATCAGCAGCTCAAATAGGAAATCTAACAACGAACTTACTAGATGAAATTACAGTTCAGGCGAAACTTCAAGGACTATTCTATGATTTTCCCCTTTCTGTGATCTGTGACCCAATCTTGATTTATCACAAAATAAATCAATTTCCCCATTAAATCATATAATTTAATCAATTTACACATATAAGTCCTTTTTCAAAAAATTATGAAATTACCCCTAAACTTTGCATTTCTAATTCAATTTAGTCCTTAGAGCCAAAACATGTAAAATAATCATTTTCATTCAATCTTATAATAGCCAAATATTCATGGGTATTCATCCACATCCCCATTCAACTATTGCACAACAACGATATATATTTTCATCATTTTCACGACTTAGTCCTCAAACCTTACTTTCAATAAAAATTACTTTACAAAATCAATGAATCTATTCATCAAACATACAAATCTATCAATAACCTTCAAAAGC